>VZTQ01004464.1:57039-321240 GCA_013400755.1 Pelecanoides urinatrix
GGGGGGGGGGGGGGGGGTTGCATGCCTCTGTTGTTGGGAGGCTTTTAAGGACAGGGCAGACACGCAGCGCCAGGACTGTCACCCCGTCACCCTGTCACCCCGTCACCCCATCACCCCATCACCCCCGCCCCGTGCCCACCCTCCGTCCCTGGGCAGGGGACCCTGCAGCAGGGTGGGAGGGGACCGAGCGTCCCCACGGGAGGGGGACGCCCCGGGGGGCTGCTCTCCTCCACCCGCAGCACCCGGCAGCGTTTTATGGGTGCTGTGCACCCACGGAAATAACAAATGATGTTTCAACCCGGGGAAGGCCCCTCCAGGTCGTGCAGGGGCTTGATATTTTAAAAATTTCAGTTCAGTTTGGATTGCCCCCCCAGTTTTCACTTGCCGCTTTCTCTCCGTCTTATTTCTTTTTTACCTCCGGATGAGGGATATCCAGGAATCGCCAGATCCCGATTGCTCTCCACTCCGGGGCTGAGCAGTCTCGGCGCAGCGTTGCGATGTTGACAGCCAGGCAAGCTGTGACTAGAAAAATGTTTTGCTGGAATTTTTCTAGCCGGCTTGAATCCTTTTGGATTGCAAAACCCCCGCGCTCACCCTCCTCACCCTCCTTCATGCTCCGGAGCCAGCGGCTTTGCTTTTCCGCTTCGGCCTTGGTCCTAACTCATTGGGCTGGGGAAGCCGGGGCTGCCGGACCCTTTGAGGGGCTCAAAAAAGCAGCCCGGTGTGCCCGGTGCCGTGCGCCGGCAGCGCCAGGAGCAGAGCTGCGGTGGGAATGTGGGGAAAGAGGGGCCGAGAGGTGGAGGGAAGGAGGCCCCGCTGCCCCCCCGCCTGCTGCCTTCATCCTAGGGCTGGGGCCGGGGGGGTGAGACACCCCCAAAACCACACGTTGCANTCCCCCCTCACTGAGCTGCAGCAGTCCCCTCGGTCGTGGGTACCAAATCCCCCTCGTCACCCTACGAAAACGCCCTTCCCAGGGCACGCAGAAGAAGCCACCTGGGTGCTGGCAGTCACCCAGGGCTCACCCAGCCATCCTACAGCACCAGATAGCGTAACATCACCTTTGAAACCACCCTTAATAGGACTGCCTGGAAATATTTATTATGAGACATCCCTAAGGGTGAGCATGGCTGCAGGCGTTGGGCTCGGGGTTGCCCGGCCCCGGGGTCGAGGGGGCTGAAAGCCCTGCCCGTCCCCGGCAGCGCTGCCGCGGCGGCAGCCAGGAGGTTTGCTTTGTTCCCTGGGCAAACAGCCCCGCTGGGGCTCGGCACTTTCTTGTTGCTAATTTAATTTGGCAGAGGCCTTGCCGAGGGAGGAGCTGCTGGTCTGGGCACCTTCCCTGGCTTTTTGGGGGCCCCTCCGAGCACGATGCTTCCCGCTTGGCTTTGGGCAGGAGCGTTGCTCCAACTCTTTGACGATGCGGCGGAGCTGGTGGGCACCGATAACGCTGATGTCAGCATTTAAACCTCTCATGATGCTGCTACCCGTAAAGGGGAGTCTTGATGCCATTGAGTGCAGTGATACCATTAAACCAAGTTGGGAAGCATTGGATGGACTTAAAGAAACTTAGAATTAATGCAAGAATATATAAATATAATCAATCAGACCTTCTGTCTAGCCTGGCATCCTGTTCTCCATAGCGGATGCTTTGAAAGAATATAATATGATTTGATGCTTGACCCTCTGGATGTCTCCTGCAGCGAGAAGTTCCAGGGCTCCTTCACATGCGGCGTGGAAAAGAAAAACCTCCACATTTGGGGATGGGGTTTGAACCTGCCACCTCCTAGTTGTGTTTGGTATCCAGCGTATCTGGGCTCCCAGGGATCGCGCTTTGTTTTTCAGAAACTTTAACGGGCGAGAGGAAGCCGTGGCTCAGGTGCGGGTGAATCACTGCTGCTCCCGATGGCGCAGCGCTCTGCGTGCTGCTGCCCCTCGAGCTGAGGAACTGATTAAGCCCGAAACAAGCTCCTGCCACGTCATGGGGTGTCAGTCTGAGCCCAGGCCTGGGACCAGCTGGAAATCAAATCCCACCTCCAGCTGCTGTTTTCCATCTGTCCTTCCCAAACTCCTTATTTCCATGTGAGATCAAAGCCTTTCCCATGCCAAAAAGCCCCCCTGATAACTTCCATTTCCTTCAAGGTCCCCTCAACCCCTAATTTTATTTGGAAAACGCTACTGATTTTACACTGAAAATAGAAACACCCCCTTTGTTTCCCCCTAGTTTCATTGGATTCAGCTGATTTATTTACCAGTTTGCCCCATTACACAGCTGGGAGCTTCACTCCTGCCTTGATAACACCCAGCTGGTACCCAGGGCCGGTATATTTGGGTTTTTCTGGGCATGGTGGGATGGGAGGAGATGCAAAGTGACTGCAGACACGAGCACACCTTTCTTCCCAGCTGCTTGCTCTGCTCTCTGGTTGTGATTTCTGCTTGCAGACGCTGGCCCGGCTTAAAGTAAGCAATGGAAAACTCTGCTCCCGGAGAAACATTCCTCTCATTTTTCCCCTATGCTTCTGCTTTTTCCCCTCCCTCTCCCCCTCCCACAAAAAAAGCCTGCAGTTCAAACACCAAAAATAAAGCACACCCGGTCGTGGGCTGGGATAAAAATAGCAGCCCTTGGTATTTACTTTAGCAGCAGCAATAGGCTTTCCGCTTCGGAGGAGAGCAGGAGAGGCAGGAGCGGGGTGGGATGGGATGGGATGGGATGGTGATGGTGATGGTGACGGTGGCTCTTGGGGGGATGGAGGACAAACATTGAGCTGGTGGTTTTGGGGCTGGCAGGCTCTGTGGCAGCTGCTCCCTCCCCTTCCCTCCTCCTNCAGCCCGGTGTGCCCGGTGCCGTGCGCCGGCAGCGCCAGGAGCAGAGCTGCGGTGGGAACGTGGGGAAAGAGGGGCCGAGAGGTGGAGGGATGGAGGCCCCGCTGCCCCCCCGCCTGCTGCCTTCATCCTAGCGCTGGGGCTGGGGGGGTGAGACACCCCCAAAACCACACGTTGCAGGCTACAGCTTGTGCTGAGTGGCTCCTGGTAGCCTTTGGCAAGGTGTTTCTGGGCTGTGGGAAGTACCAAACCCTTTTTACCTAACCATTTGCTGCTTCTTAACACCAGGAGATTTTTCCTTGGTTTTATGCTACAGGATGGAGATCCTTGGGCTTTGCACCATGTTCAGGGCTCACCCCATCCCGGCTCACCCCTCCCCAGCTCACCCCATCCCATCCCACCCCATCCCAGCTCACCCCATCCCATCCCACCCCATCCTANGATACCATTAAACCAAGTTGGGAAGCATTGGATGGACTTAAAGAAACTTAGAATTAATGCAAGAATATATAAATATAATCAATCAGACCTTCTGTCTAGCCTGGCATCCTGTTCTCCATAGCGGATGCTTTGAAAGAATATAATATGATTTGATGCTTGACCCTCTGGATGTCTCCTGCAGCGAGAAGTTCCAGGGCTCCTTCACATGCGGCGTGGAAAAGAAAAACCTCCACATTTGGGGATGGGGTTTGAACCTGCCACCTCCTAGTTGTGTTTGGTATCCAGCGTATCTGGGCTCCCAGGGATCGCGCTTTGTTTTTCAGAAACTTTAACGGGCGAGAGGAAGCCGTGGCTCAGGTGCGGGTGAATCACTGCTGCTCCCGATGGCGCAGCGCTCTGCGTGCTGCTGCCCCTCGAGCTGAGGAACTGATTAAGCCCGAAACAAGCTCCTGCCACGTCATGGGGTGTCAGTCTGAGCCCAGGCCTGGGACCAGCTGGAAATCAAATCCCACCTCCAGCTGCTGTTTTCCATCTGTCCTTCCCAAACTCCTTATTTCCATGTGAGATCAAAGCCTTTCCCATGCCAAAAAGCCCCCCTGATAACTTCCATTTCCTTCAAGGTCCCCTCAACCCCTAATTTTATTTGGAAAACGCTACTGATTTTACACTGAAAATAGAAACACCCCCTTTGTTTCCCCCTAGTTTCATTGGATTCAGCTGATTTATTTACCAGTTTGCCCCATTACACAGCTGGGAGCTTCACTCCTGCCTTGATAACACCCAGCTGGTACCCAGGGCCGGTATATTTGGGTTTTTCTGGGCATGGTGGGATGGGAGGAGATGCAAAGTGACTGCAGACACGAGCACACCTTTCTTCCCAGCTGCTTGCTCTGCTCTCTGGTTGTGATTTCTGCTTGCAGACGCTGGCCCGGCTTAAAGTAAGCAATGGAAAACTCTGCTCCCGGAGAAACATTCCTCTCATTTTTCCCCTATGCTTCTGCTTTTTCCCCTCCCTCTCCCCCTCCCACAAAAAAAGCCTGCAGTTCAAACACCAAAAATAAAGCACACCCGGTCGTGGGCTGGGATAAAAATAGCAGCCCTTGGTATTTACTTTAGCAGCAGCAATAGGCTTTCCGCTTCGGAGGAGAGCAGGAGAGGCAGGAGCGGGGTGGGATGGGATGGTGACGGTGATGGTGGCTCTTGGGGGGATGGAGGACAAACATTGAGCTGGTGGTTTTGGGGCTGGCAGGCTCTGTGGCAGCTGCTCCCTCCCCTTCCCTCCTCCTCTCCTCTCTCCTCTTCCTCAGTTGGTACCTGCTGGGCTGTGGGAAGGGGGGAGCCCTGGGTCCCACCTTGTTTTGGGGCTTAAGTGCCTGGGGCTCAGTCCCACATGGGCAGCGATGGGGGAAAGGCTGCTCTTAGGGGAAATGCCCCAAAACTGGTGAGGTTTTTTGGGGGTGCCTCTTCTCCACCCATCGCCTGGGAGGCTTTGGGTGCAGCTGGGCTGGCTGAGGTGGGTCTGGGTCTGCTGGAGCATCCTCCCCTGGTGCTTAGGGGAAAGAAAGGGCTGGGCTGGGGGGCGAGGTGGGGTCTCGGGTGCATCCTCAAGTCCTGCATGGTGCTTGTATTGAGTAAAGATGGGGTGCAGGGACCCCAGTGTGTTTGGGGAGGAGGGAAGGTGCATGTCTCTGCACCCGACGGGGTGAGAGCAAGCAAGAGAGGGCAGCTCGGGGTGCGTTTTGGTATGTGCCGCAGGGTTTGGGAGGGAAGCGGTAGGGTTTTTTGTTGGTTTAAGAGCTGATTGTTTTGTGTGTGTGAGCCTCCAGGAACTCCTTCCTGAGGAAATCCTACGGGCAGCGCTGGGGGTGGGCGAGCGGGAAAGGAGACGTGCCGGGGCCAGGCAAGTCCCGGCAGCGTGACGTGGTGCCGTCCCATTTAGGAACGGCTCAAGGATTAGCTACATGAAGGCCAGGGGACAAAAAACTCGTTGGTGAATGGGGGTGCCCCTTCCCTCGGCAGGGAAAGGGGGTCACTGGCAGCGTCTTGATGGCTGGATTTGTGTGAACAAAGGCAGAGGAGCGAGCGATGCTCGGGCATGGCCCCGGTGTCCCCCACGGACCAGCACGTACCCCCAGTAGTGGGAATCGGCGGCTTGTGGCTCCTCCCGGAGCAGCCGCTCCCGGGGTTTCCCGCACCGGGTGGGTGTTGGATCTGATCTGCCAAGGTTGATTTTAGGTGAAAAACCAGTTGTGCTGGCTGTCCCCTCCGGCACGGTCCCTCCTTTGGCTCAGCCCCGCGACGCCGAGGAGCAATCGGCGGCCGTCCCTCGGTGCCAGCTTCCCCCAGCCAAGGCGGGCAGGGAGATCCAATCCTGTTTCTTTAATGATAAGCAGCTGCTAAATTATTATTATTATTTTTTTAATGTTTTTATTATCCCTTCCCTTCTCTAAGCCACTTCCATGGGGGGAAGCTGTTCCTGGAGATCTCCAGTGGGCTGATGTCCCTCGGTTCGGGGCCACGTGAGGATTTTGGCTGGTGGCACCGGAGCAGTTAGCCAAGGTGTGCCCTCGTGCCGTGATGTTTTGTGCTGCCCTTGGGGCTTAGTTCTTGCCTGGGGACTATTTGACCCTTGCTCTTCACAGTTCAAAGTCTTCCTCCTCCCCATCACGGGGGCTCGGCGGGGAGGATGCAGCTGGGTGCCAGCGCTCGGGCAGGGCGGCTCGGTGGGGGCTCACCCACCCCCGGGGAGGGAACCGAGAGCGAAATGCAAATTGTGATGGGTGAAAGAGGAAAAACACACCAAAAGCCTTTCTCTTGAGGGTGTTTTGCCTCTCTCTGTCCCCCACGAGGGAGAGTGGGTTCCTTTATTTGGAGGGGCGAAGTCCCCCCCGGGCAGGGGGGAGAGGTGGCCTTGGGTGGCGGGTGAGGAACCGATACAAGACGGCGAACGGGCAGATGCCGGCTGCTTTCGGCATGACCGGAGTGCAGCGGGGGACGTGGGACCAGGGGGAGGGCCAGAGCCTGTCCCCAGGAGCAGGGGACACCAGCTGCTCCTCCAGCCCTGTCCCCTCGCTGCTCCTCTCCTGGCTGCCCGTTTCTAACGCCTTCCTCCTGAAATTCTTAGAGGGATGGTTTCCCACTTCATCCCCACCCTTTTCTCTCACTTTTTGGGAGGATTTTTCTTGTAACCATTTGCAGAGTTACTTTCTTCAAACCCCTCTTTTGTTGCGATGTCCCCAAACTCAGGGGCCGGCGCGGGGACGAGGGGCCGTTGTGGGGAACGGAGGCGGCTTGTCTTCCCACCAGCATCCCGGCGCGCTCCGCTCCGCCGTCCGGCAGCGTGCCGGGCCCCGGTGCCTGCGGAGGAGTAACGCCGGGGAGATAACCTGGCTGGGAGCGAGAGGATAAGCCGCGCTGCTGGGAATAAGCGTGCTTATACATCGCATGGTATGCGCTACAGGGGGGCTGCACACCTCCAACATCCCTACGGATGGCAGAAAGCAATCCAAAATACGGTGGGGGAGAGAAATGCTGCTATGAGAAAGTCCCTAATCACAGCTAGCACTCAGCTGCAGTACTTCTGTCACAAATATAATGTGTGTGTATGTACATATTTTTTTGATGGGGAAAATTGCTAAAACATGTTGGAAGCAGAAACATCGCTGGATGTTAGTGCCGTGGCTGTAGCGCAGGGAAGGGGGAATAAGCCTGTGGGCTGCTATTCACAGCGCTCCTCATCCCAGGAAGAGGGGACAAATCAATGAAATTTAAAAGCCCTGCGTTTAGATTTGATTAAAAGAGATAATTTTTTTTTTTTTTACACTCTACATAATTAAGCTTTAGAGCTTGTAGCCACAGGAGTTGAAAATATAAAAATGGGAATGAGGGTTTTAAAGGGATGCTGAGCACATCCAGGCTCACGAGGGGGAATTAAAACCCAAGAATGTTAAAGATGGTGCTATAAAAATCACATCCCGCGAGGCATAAAGCAGCTGTGATTTCATGGGAGGAGGATGCCCCTTCATCGACCTGCTCCAGCCTTGCTCCTGCAGGCATTGCACCTCCTCCCGCGGTGCTGCTTGCTCCTGGGCGAGCGTTTCCCTCGGGTTTTTTTGGGCTGAGGTTGCAGGGTGTGTGGCTGGGAATGCATTGCTGGAGCTCCAGGTTTGGGATGGATGCCCAACGCCTTTGCAGAAGACCTTTGTACACCCTCCTGATGTTTGCTGGTGGAACAAAGTTCCCGAGCATCGCTCATGCAAGAAGGGGACTTTGGTAAGAGGGCTGTGATGAAATATCTCCATACAAAGTGCAGATGGGGGGTGACTGGCGGTGGGATGCTCTGCGGGGGCTGGAAGTGCCCGAAGAGGAGAGTGGCTGCCTGCAGCATGGCTGTGCCGCCCGCGGGTTCTGCCTGCACAAAGCCTGGGCTGCCCGGGGAGGTCCTCTCCTTGGAGAGGCTGGAAATGTGAGATACCACCACGTGTGACACTGCAGGACCGTGTCTGGAGTACGCAGATGGCTTTGAGCTGTGCGAGGGCAGAGGGACCTGTGCGATGAGGGTGGTGGGCACCTCCAATGGGTGATGGGGCAGAAGCTTCCTGGGGGTTGGTGTGGTGGGGCAAAACACCTCCCTGGGCTTAAGTCAAAACATGGAGGGTTTAGGAAAGGGCTTGTGCCAGCCCTCACCCCCTTCTCATCTCATCTGAAGCATGGAGCTGGGCCATGGCTCTGATTTTGGGAGGTGGGTTATGATCCAGGGGGATGCTGTGGCTCTGCATGCTCCTGCCTTCTCTGGGTACCAACCCCCGAGTGGTGCGTGCCCACCTCATGCATCTGGTTATTGCAACAGAGAGTCCGTGTTTCCTTCAGCTGAGCTTTCTTTGGGATGCTCTGCAGGGATTGCAGGTCCTGGGGGGCCCACCTGGCCCCAGACGTGCCGAACAGGGGGTACCGGAGGACACTGCCCTTCTTTAAGGGACCATAAATGAAACCCACCGCGTTGGGCCAACTGCTTGGCCAAGCTGCGCAAGACTGGGAAGCAGAGCACCGGTGCAGGCAACCCTTCCTCTTCATCCCAAACCCGTATCCATCCCTTGGCTCCTCTGCCTGCAGGGGAGACCCCCAGGCTTGCCTGAAGGGTCTTCCATGGCATTTAGTCCCTTCAGATATGAAAAAGGTCATTTAATCCAGACCGTTGAGTCCGTCAGGCTTCAGGCTTGGCTCTTCGCTGTGCCGGTGGCCGTGGCCGAGGCGGGGGAACCCCACGCTCACAACTTCCTTTTTTTTTTTTCTCTCGAATCGGGGCAAGAAAGAGAAGCTGCCACAAAGCAAGTTCCCCATTTTGTCTCTCTGAAATTAAATTTAGAAAATATTGAAGCAGTCTGGCAGAAGAGCTTCTTTCGGGCTTTCTCATCCTGCCTGGCTACGTGTCAAACACGAAAACTTAAGACGGGGAGGTCTAAATAAAGTCTGTGTGTGAAAGGAGAGGAGACTTTCAAAATCCTCTGAAATTTATACTTGTCCCAGAGATTTTTGCTAAATCAGTGTTGGGTGTGTGGTGTTTGTTTTTTTTTTTTCCTCCCTACCCCCCACTGGGAGCACGTTCTGCTGGAAATAGCTTTGCAATTTGGTTTTCGGTGGGATTTCCTTCGTGCTGGGAACCGATTGCTGTCTAAATCGGGAGAACGGCTTTAACTGAAGACTTCAGGGTTATTTTGCTCCACTCCCGAGCGTTTACACCGCCGCTTTGCTTTCTCTGGCTGTAAGCTGCAGAGCTGAGGGCCTTTCTAGCTCGTGGGAGCAGCTAAATTTATTAACAAAACATCTTGCGCTGGGCTGAGGCCAAAGCGCAGCTCCCTGCCTTACCAGGGTTAAAAGAGCGGCTGTGCCGACTCGACTTTGTGGTCACTTTATTATTATTTATTTTAACAGGATAACTCGGGCAGGGGGGACCTTGGGAGCCTCCGGTCCGACCTGCAGCCCAAGGCAGCCCCAGGGTCAGATGAGGTTGCTCGGGGCTTTCTCCTGGCCTTGAACACCTCCAAGGATGGAGATGACCCCACCTCTTTGGGCAACTTGCACCAATGCTGCCCCCCAAAATTTCCTCCCTCTGTATTTTTTTTTTTTTAATCCCACTGGATGTCCATTGTCTCTCTTCTGCTCTATTCTTCCCGGTTCGTGTTTCTTGGCGTGCTTGGCGAGTGAGGAACGTGCCCTCTTCCAGCTGCCGCTGGGGCGGCTGTCTCGGCTGCAAACCGCCGAGTGGAAACCCAAGCCTCCGTGGCCGACCGCTTCGGATGCAAAAGTATCCGAGCTCCGGTGGGGCAGCGCGTGCCCTTGCAGGAGGGTGAGAACACGCGAATCTCGGCTAACGAGCCCCCCGCGCTGCTTCTCCCATGGGATAAAGGAGGATTAGGGGCAGGGGACGCGCGTCCCAGCTTGGCGTGAGGTTGGGGCTGCCGTGCTGCTGGGCTTGGTTGCAGCAGGACCCCGCTCCCACCCCACTCACGGACAGGCACACAGCTCGCTCCTTCGGTATCTTTTATTAATGTATAGAAAATGCATTAAAAAAAGGAACTATACATAGCCTAAGAGCGGTCAGGACTAAAAATACTAGTTAACAACGGTTAACAAGCGTCGATCCCATTCTCCGAGCTACGTTTTCATTACAGGCTGGGGAGGGCTGTTTAATATATTATTTATTTATATTATTTATTTTATTTATGCATCTATTTGCTTTTATCTTCCCCCTCATTTGGTTGTATTGGTTTGTGTTTGAGTTCATCAGAACCTGTCCAAGGGATTTTGTTGCCTTTGTTCTTCCTTCTTATTTATGTTTTTTTATTTTTCTAAAGTGATAAACACAATTCCAGGGTAACATCTGTACACAGGGGGCTGCTTCTTTGTTTGTTTAGGTCTTCACGTCACCATCCTTCTGAGAAACCACTGACACCTGGAGAGCTGCGGGCTGGGTACCGAGGTGGGTCTGGGTGGTAGCATCTCCCCAGGGAAGAGCCTTTCCCTCCCCCTCACCCCAAACCTCTCCCCTGGAAGGGGCAAGGAGCTGCCACCACCATCTGGGCACCATCAGGTTTCAGGGAGGGGGAAGGTGACCCTAGAGGTGGTCCCCAAGGGGCTTGGGTGGGTTTGATGGCCATCCCAGGGTGCTTGGTTGGCAGAAAAAGGGATGGGCTTCTCGCTTGGCCCTGGGACAGAGTCCTTCCTTAGTGGGTGTAAGCATGAATTAAAGGGTTTTTTTGGGTGAAAGCTCTTTGCTGGCAGTAGGTGTTGTGGGTGTTGCTGGGGGGCACAGGGCATGGGGTGCGTGGTCACCCCAGGGTGCGATGGTGGGGACGTACCAGGAAGGCAGCTCTGGGTCTGGATGAAGGGCATGTGCTGGCATGGAGGCGATGCACCGGGCAGGTATTTTGGCTCCTGCTGTATTTCAGCAGGTCACTCTAAGCCTGTTGCGGGCACAGGGCACCCTGGCTCAGGGACACCACTGCCCAAGCCCTCCCCTGCAGTGCTGGAGACGAAGGTGGTGTGAACTGTGCTCTCCACACCATGATGCTTCACCTCTGCTTCACCTGGGGTGAGCATCGCTTTGGGAAGGAGGTAAGAGGGCGTTTAGGCTGGTACTACGCTTTGAGACGCCCACGGTGAAGTAATGCGAAGATAAGGAGGAGAAGCGAAGGCTTCTCCCCAACCTTTGTGTGGCTCTGACACTCTTCCAGCATCCTTCTGCCAAAACCCGGCTACCTTTGGGACGGGCCTGGCCTCTCTCCTTCCCCAAATTATTAATTTATAAATGCTGTCTTAAGGATCAATTTTCTAAAAGCAGCTTTTCCTTTCAAGCCTTTTTTTTGGTTACGTTTTAGTGCAGTGCATGGGGCAAAGGTGGGTTTGGAGGTCTGGCAGGAATGGAGACAGAGGGAAATCAAAATTGGGCAAGAGAAAGTCCCTTGGTGTTTCCTTCCAGGATTTTGAGGTTAGAAATAAGAGGCGGCTTTGAAAGGCTACAGGGGTCCTGGGCACCCATGGTGCTCTGCTGGGTGAAGGACCTGACGTGCTTCTCCTGCTTGTTGATGTTATGGGATTTGGCATCTCACAGTGGACAGTGTGGTTTCGGTAACACCTTCAGGTTCATTTTGGGGTCTGGGGCAGGCCTGGGGCATATGAGCTGGGTGGCAGAGGAGCCAACAAAGCCCAGAGATCGTTCACGTGCTGGAGCCGAGGTCTCTCGAGACGAGCATTGCGCAGGATCCAAGCTGGGTTTCTGGGAATTTCAGGCCTGTTGCCAAGACTTCATTCAGTCTCAATGCTGTGCTGGTGGGGGACGGGGCCAAACTTGCTCTGGTTGGAGAACGAATTCAGAAGAAGGGCTTGCCCAACCAGTGGTGGAGGGTAAAGAGAGGCTGTACTTAATCACCTGGCAGTTCTGTAGCATCATCATTAAGCACAAATTTGCTTGAAACCGCTGGCAGGAGCTTTGCCCCCCAAAAATTTATCAGGCAATGATGAAAAATAAATTTCTGGAAAATTGTATTTTGTATATGGACAATGTGAACAAGGGACAATGGCCCAAATGACCAGGTCATTGTTGCTGATTGTGCGCCTAGGCTTGGCTTAGGTTATCACCAGAACAAAACCGCCATGTGTAGATGTCTTTCCTTTAAAAGATTTTAGCAACTGTGTTTCTCCAGGATACTGGTGAAAAGGCAACACCCTGGTACCGTGTGAGAGATCAAGGACCAGCATTGGTGTATAACGGCAGCGGAAGGCCAGGTATTATCTCCAAGGTCATCCTTCAGACTTGACAATGGAGTTGTGTCAACGAGGTCCTCTCATCCCAGTTACAGGACTTATAAAAGGGATGACAGACATGAGCAGGGAGGGAGAGATATACGTCAGTATATCTATTTAGAGAATAATCGGCCTTTTTGAGGATCTTCTTTTGAACCTCCTGGAAAAGTTTGGCAAGTTTTGATTTTCTGTTTGACTTGTACTTTTGAAAAGAGAGTTTTCTTGCCTTCCACTTGATTGCGAATGATGAGCTCCAGTGCTTCCACTGACGTCTCTTCCTTTCACCCAGGTAGATAAGCAAACAGCACCATCCGAGGCAGGTGATGAATGCCATCCGCTGGCACTCTCTGCTCCTCATTATAACCGCTGCACTACAGTGCCTTTGTTAGGACACTTCTTGCCTATAAACTCTTGGTGATATTGGGAAAAATATTACTCTGCTGGTCTACTAGGAGGCTTCTTAAGTTTTAATCAGTTCTGTCTGCTGCTTCTTGTTGGCTTTTGGGACCTAAAACGGGGCAGGCTGCTCAGGAGGCGTGACATGCTGCCATCCATGATGCTGGCCGTGTTCCTCAAGAGAACCCATCATCTGCAGCCTCTCTGACTGACCTGTTCCTCAAATAGTTGACTTGTTGCCTGATTTGATGCTGATGGGAAGTAAGGAGAGATGTCTCATTTACATGTGAGATGTTGCTGAGCTACAAGTACCCTTACTCCAGGCCGGACTGCAGCTTGTAAGCTGATCACTTGAGGGGTTGGACCCTGTATCTCATCTTGACCTTGGGGTTAGCTATGATTTCGTGTGCCAGTACGTGGCATGGACAAGGAGGCTGCGTTTCCCGCTTAATGCCCTTCTTCAGCTCCGCAGCCATGGTAAGTAACGTCAGAAAATCCAGGAGCATGACCATGAAAGAGACACTGGCCTGAATTATAAGCTACTGCAAAGATGCCTTTATGTTGCCATCTGGAAGATGTTTCTTGAGACAAAGCAGCTTCAGTGTGATAAAATAAAAAAGCAGTGTTTGGCATTTGTAATGCTCCCTTGGCTGCGAACCCAGCAATGAGCTGCATTGTCCTCGGACGTGGGGACGAGTCCCTTCTCGGAGACCAGGCCAGTGACAATGCCCGGCATTGATCAGGGCCCTCAGCAGAGGAGTGACCCCAGTGTAGTTGTCGTTTGGGCTACGTGGAGGTGGTGTCAATGACAACAGAGCGCAGCCAGAGCTATTTGAAGGGTCCATCGACCTTAAGATGGGAGAAATTAAGGATGGGAAGAGTGAACTCATCTATTCTTCCAAGGGTCTTGAAGTGCTCAGAAATCTGAATGGACTGAGCCTTCCTTCCAGGAGGGGAAACAGTTCATTTCCCCTTACAGAGATGGTGATACCAAGGCACTTGTCTCCCCTCGGCTGTGCTGTCAACATTCCCTGTGTGCGTGGGGTCCCTGAACAAGAGCACCAGGGCTGTGCCTGCTGATGCCTTCAGGCTGGGCTGCGGTTGTGTGATAGCTCTTTTGGTTGCTGGTCCTTCTCTGAGACTCTTTGGTTTGGGATCAATGACTTCAGTGGTGGCATATAGAAATAGCAGGGAAAATGGGCTCTAGACTTCAAGACTGCAAGTAGCGATTTTTCTCCCAAGTCCTCTAATTTGACTCCGTTCTTCTCCGTCAAGCTCCGCATGACCCAGGCAGATGTCGTGCACCTGGGGTGGGATGAGTTCAGCTCGGAGGAGTGGATGATGCAGGTTGGGGCTGGTGGAGCAGCTCTTGTTCTCCTACACATCATGTACATGAGGATGACTTTGGCTGTGGTGGGGCCAAGACATGAGCTGTGGGCTCTCTAGAGTTTGCCTACATATGCAGATACTTGCCAAGCCCTCCTGGTGTGATCCGTGAAAACTGGGGCTGGGGTGAGCCTGGCGTTTGCTCATCCTGGCTTTGCCTCCATGCCTACGGGGCCCGCATGTAGAGGAGGGATGACTAGGCCAGAAGGAGAGATGGGCCTCTGCCTGCTGGAAGAGTTGGTGTCTACAGAATGGCATGAAGCATGGGACCTCCCTGCCAGGAGGGGACAGGGAGGCAGGGAGAGGACGGGTGTCCCTGGCCATGACTGGGGTGGAAATGGCCGTACCAACCTTGGGGAAGGTTTCTGCCATGAGTCCCGTGACAAATGTTTCTGATGGGGTTTGCTGGGGATTTCTAAGTCTTTTAAAAAAATATCAAAAATCTGTCTCTCTCTCTTTCTTCTCGTGTTAAGGGCCAGAGTATTGGGGTAGGGAGGCTGGAAGTTTGGTATTTCTCTGGAACAGATGCAAAGCAATGAGGTCTTCCCTTTCCCACGGCCTTTGCTTGTGCCGTGGTTCCCTCCGGCACGCGTGAGGGGCAGGTTGCTATCTCAGACAAGTAGTAATTTTTGTTTTTTTTTCCCTTTTCATATTATAAAATACAAACAAATGACAGAAAAGGTCAGGTGGGAGGTGGGAGGGGATTCAGCTGGCTCAGAGCTGTAGGGACCGTCGCTTCCTCCCAGAGATATTACGGTGGTTGTAAGGTCGCATCTTCATTTCCACAAAGGGGATTGAGAACTCGTGGCCTTTCCAGTGGTACCAGTTAATCCCCTGGCAGGAGGGAGAGAAAGGCACAGGGTAAAGAAAGACCCTAACACAAAACTAGGGTGGGAGAGGAAAGAAAAAAGCTTGACTGCCATAGATAAGCCAGAAGGAAGAACTTACTCCAGCAGGAGCAAGAAACTCTGCTGCTGCTCTGGCTTGATGGGTTTTTCCCACTGCTCGAAGGCTCCTGATCAAATTTTATGTATGTATTTTTGTAAATGTAACTTAACAAGGAAAATGACCATGGCAGCCAGCGTGAGGCATGAAGAACCACCCCAGATGGCTCAAAGGTGGTTCCCTTTGCTCCAGCTTGTGTTGGGTCACCCCAGCTGTGCTCCTGACCCCTCCTGACCCCAGCCCTAGCTTGGGCTTGCTGTCGTGCTTGGTCGTGCTGCTAGAAGAAATGCCGAAGGTTTTCAGCCCAGCTCTGCCCTTACCTGACTGTGCCGGGACTCTCCGTACTTGCCATTGAGGTTGGTGCGGTGACAGTTCTTATACCACCAGGCCCCTTTATAGGACATGGCGCAGTTGGTCACAGCGACATCGTTGTCCCTGTCCTTGGTGGAGAAGGGGCGGCCCTGGTGATAGCTGAGGGAGTCCCCTGTGGAAAGAGGTGCCGTTAGAGGTGATGGAGCCCGAGTCATTTGGTCTTTTTCAGAAGGAAATTGGGATGGTCTGGTATATGTGGTAGCCTGTTGATCAACAGCTCAAGCATCTGAAGGTCTGGGAATAACGTTAACTGGAATTGCTCACAATTGATTCATCTGAGGTCCTCTGCTGTCAGTTTGGGATCAGTACAGATAATAGCAAATCTCAGAGGCTGCTTGGGTTTGGCAGATAAAATGGTATATGGTTTTGGATGTGAATTTCAGTGTTTCAGAAACAAATTAAATCCTAGATTTGGGCATCCCTGATTTTCTGAAGCCTGACTCTGCTACATAACTTTAGGATGCTTTCAGCCTCCTTCCCTCCTGTTAGTCAAAGGGGACTTTTTCTCCCAGAGGAGGCCAAGAATTCGCTTCTTGAACCAAGATGCTTGGCCTTCTTTTCTCCCTTTGGATAAGGGGAAGAACCTTTTGGAAGGTGCGTGTTGTCTTATTCCACCAAAACCGCCAACCTCATCTCCCCTCCTTACTAAGGGACAAGAAAACTGCTTTTGGCTGAAAGAAGAGCCAAAGTGAAACATGGTCATTATTACAATTGACTGATGTACTTACAGGAGACATTCTTAATATGCTCCTTGGTGGTCCCTAAGAACATACGAGGTGGACCCATGCTAGCTGTGTGCAGTCCAGCTACCGAGAGGCTTGCTAGAATACCTCTTGGCAATGAACCATTTGGTGAGTCTTGGCTCTCTCTGCTCAAAGTGGAGCAGAAGCTCCTTGGTTGGACAGCTAGAAGAAGAGCTTGCGTGGGGAAGGGGAGGGAGTCGTGTCTGCAGCACTGTTACTGGCATTTTTGACAACGGGTTGGGTGCCTCGTGCCTTGGGACTTAAGGTCAGAGCAAGGGTTGTGTTGCACGCAACCAAGTTCCCTATCTCTTCTCTTCGAGTGGCAACTACCAGATATTGTATAGAAAAACTCCTGCATCTTAGATATGGTGTGGCGTTCCTTGCTAAGTATGTGGCAGTGACTTTTTGTCATGGAGGTTTGCAGTCACTGGGCATGTCTATCCCAGCTAGAAGGGCTGCAACTGACCCCCTCCCTCCATCACCCACCGTTTTCTGGTGGGCAAAGCCTAGCGCTGCCGCATCAACTGAGCGAGAGGTGTGACAGTGTCCTTGCAAAACCAGACAGTGTTTGGCCTCTGCATGAGGAAACCGATGCAGAGGATTCCAGCTATTTCCATTGCTGTGGGAGGATGATAAATACACCCTCCAGCACGACATCAATAGTGAGCTGCAGTGATTGCCAAATGAGATGACACCTCTGATGATTGACCCGGTTATTTGAACAGCAATGCCTCTGATATTTAATATCTAATCCCCAATGGAAAATTCCCTCTGTCCTTAGTGGGATTTATCAGCCTGGTTTACATGATGGACTGAAGGAAGGCAGAAGGGGTTTGCGTTTTGCTGCTCCAGAGAGGTAAGCTTTGATGTTGGGATTTCCTTCACAGTTTCAGACCCAACGGTCCCAGAATTTCCCTACTACTCGCTAGCATTGAGATTGTACCTGAAGTGCCATTGTAGTCCCCGATTCGCAGCTTGTACAGGCTCCGGGAGTCGCCGATGGAGAACTTGTCATAGTAGGCATACGCCGCTTCTTGGCCATCCCTCATGTCTATTCGCAACTCGTAGCGCCCCTGGGACGTGATCTTGTGGATGTTGTCCAAACCTGGCGAGACAAGCAGCAAGACACCTGGTGAGAAACAGTGCCTGGATATGCTCCGCGAGCAAACAAAAAAAGCTCTAGGCAAGTAAAATGTCTGTGGGAAATGAGAGCGAGGAGAGGAACCAGAGAACAACAGCACTTCTGGTTAAGTCTTTGTCTCTCCTGGAACCATTGGGGTCTGAGCTCTCTGTCCCCACCCAAACTTCACTTCCCCGCAGCTATGAGAGGTGGGTTCAAGCCCCAGGTTCAGCTTTCTCCATGTGCTGAAGCTGGGGATGACCAGCTGTGGAGCCCTGGTACTTCTTGTGTTGCACACCTGCCTTTTGAGCTGTTAAGCTCCTGTACAAGCCAGAGCATGTTTACGCTGCAGGGCTGGCGTTGGCTTGTGGTCAGGTTTTGGGGGAGCATGCTCCATTTCAGAGCTGTGCTGGATCTCCTGCTCACCCCTTTCCTACTTTCTTTGGGCACTGGCTTGCTGGCCAAGGCCAGGTGAGATCCATGAGTTGTAGATGCCACCAATGCAACCTGTAATCATCCAAAGGAGGATGATGGGTTTTGGTCTGTGAAACCCCCCAGCATGGCCCCTTTTCTCCTAGGAGGAGCAAATTAGGGAGCTGCTGGCCTTCAACAACGTGATGTGCCCAGGAGTGACTTTCTAACGTGCAGGGCAGGGAATGAACAATGGAAGGAAAACTGTCCAAGGGAGAGCGTAAAGGAGTGGGGCAAAAGGCAAGGAGCCAACAGCTGGCACGGATGAGCAGCACAGTGTATGGGGAGCTTGGATTTGATGCATCGATGAAAGACAACCAGTTAAGGTCTTACCCAGCCAAAACTCATCTTCCAAGTTTCCAAAGCCAATCCTGTAATCTGCCCATTTCCGGAAGAAATCAGTCAGCCCGTTCTGCCGCCTCTGGAAGACCTGCCGTGGGGGAAGACCAGGAGGAAAATCAGTGTGAAGGAGAAGACAGAACAGCCTCGCTGGGCTTTGGGGCACATGAAATAAAGACAATACTTTGTCTTTCCATCGTGCCTTTCAGAGGAGAGAATTGCAATATCCCTCCGGTTAGTGTTAATTGCAACTGTGCAATTAATTCACGTGCAGATAGAGAAACTGAAGAGATGTTAGGTGATGTCCAAGGCAAATCAATGTTATAATAGGAAGGAATCAGCCTCAAGCTTTCTGCTCTACTCGACACAGGGTGCCTCTGGTTTTCTAGCGTGTGATTCTGCTTTTGGCTGGCTCTTCCTGTGATATCCAAGGGGATGCTTTGAGGCAGAGCGAGATGGAGGGAAATTTCCTGGCTAAAATAACATCCGTGCTAGAAATCAGCATTTGAGGAAGCCCAATTTTTTTGTTTCAACTATACGTCTAGCGGAGTTTTGTGTAATGCTTGTAAGTAAGCATTTGACACGAATAAAATCAAAGCACCAGAGCATTACTTAAGCTGTCAGTTTGTCTACGTCAAGACAAGCAGTGTTTGTGCAATTCAAAAGCCAAACAGGCGTTTGCCTCTAAATGGTCCTGTGCGGACTCAATTGGAGTGATGCCTGACACCCCCCTACTGCAGGCAGTGTGAATCATTCCCCGTGAAAGCTATCGGCCATTAATTTCATTTCTAGAACAATAAATCTGCTTCACTCTCGGATTTTGCTCTCCAGAAGCACTGCAAACATGTCAAATAAATCAAAGGGCATTTCTCCAAGTGTAACTATTATTACTGGAGCGTGGGCCATTCCCTATGGCGTGGGAAATGAAGCGTGCGATATTAAGCCTGCTGTCGTTCCCGTGCAGCGTGGTGCTCGGCTTTGCTGGTAGGATGGGGCTTGGTTACTTTGCGATGGGGACAAGACGTGGGACAACCGCACGGCTACTCACAATCCAGCCGCCTCCGTCGGTGGTCATGTCGCAGTACACCTGCACTCGCTGGCTGAGGTCCCCGTTGATGGAGATGGTGTAGACGCCACTCAGCGTGTCTCCGTTCATCAGGTGCTGGGCGCAGTCCTGAGGGTTAGCAAAGACACGGCCACCTGTGATATTAAAAAAGAAAAAAAGTAAAATTTAAGCGGAGCGACACCCTTTCCGTATGCCTTGAGGCTCACTGGTTGTGATCCAGGAAAGGTCTAACTTGGCTTCTGCGTCCTGAGTTATTCTGCGAGGCGGTGGGACTTTACATCTGCCAACAACATCAGAGGATTTAATAGGGAAAAAATGCGTGCATATATTAATTAATCTCCCATATGTCCTATATTGGAAAGGTGCATAGTAACATCACTATGAATGATGAGGGATGTCACTTCTTGGACCATCTTTCTGCACTGTGTCTGAAACCCTGGGGTTTAAGCTGTCACCAGCATATTTAGACATCTGTGAAAATACCAAAACCTGTTCTCCTCTCAGGATTGCCAGCTCCAAATAAGTTTTATGACTTTACTGATTCCAGGGGGATTCTCCTGATCTATGCCCTTGGAAATGATGGTGAACTTACGCCGGGCTGATTGTCACTTGCAAACTGAGCAGGAATTAGGCTGTGCGAGATGCTAGAGATGGGCAGCGTGGGCTGTGTGGCTGTGCTCCAGGTGTCCTCTAACGAAGAAACGTTTCGTTTGGAGGTCAGAGTTTAAAAGAGTCTTAACTACGAGACACCAGCGATATTGGGATGTCAACTCTGGGTTCAATTTTTTCTCATTTAACGCAAAAGGGGGAAATACTTCTTTTTCTTTGCTGTTGGTGTGGATGGTTGATGGGGTAAATGAGGGCAGAGCAGGCAACGTGGATGTGGCTTTTGAGGGTGTCTCAGTTAAGCATTGAGAAGGTGTGAAGGACGTGCTGTGTGTGTCCATCACAACTGCGAGATACCTGTAGGACCAGGGTACAGACCCTTGTCTGTTATTTCCCACTTGGGTGTATTCCCCCACCCTTGTGACCTGAAGACTCGGAGGTCGTTGCGTTGTCCGAATGTTGAAGATCCCCTAATTTTTCCCATCTCCGTAGTCTGTAGCGCAAAGTCTGGTGAGACAGTGTTTGCATTTTATAGTATCCAGCAATGAAAACTGCTTCAAAGACAACCACTTCAGGCTCCCCTGAGCTCTGCGGAGATTACTTGTTTCTTAATTTATATTCGTATCTTTAAGAGCCAAGGAGACCTTGAAAGACATTTCAAACCGCTATAAATTATAAATACTGTATCTGTTTCTTCCTTTTGTTCCATCTGTATACAATTCCCCAAGAACCTTATGCAAACATGAAACAAAGAGGCCGAGCTATTAATATGTCAGAGGGAATGGAAGAACCCCGGGATGTGTACTGTGAGCAGAAGGAAGCAAAACAATTTAAATTAAGCCTGTTTTTTTTTTCTTTTCTTTTTTTTTGTCTCCTTAAAGACAAGTCCTTGTTCTCTGCAAAGTGGCCCGATACGCTGCCAGAATGAATTGAACCCCAGACCCTGATTCTTCGCTGAAGGATGCTGCCCATGGATTGCATCGCCTTGATGTTTGTTCCTGGGTGCTTCCGTCTCATCAATATATAGGGTAAGCGGGGAGAAATTGGTTTCTTGCTGATGCCTCTCTTCATCTTAAAAGCAAATTAAGCCTGTGTTGGGATGCGGCATCAGCTGGCCATGGTGTCTCGAACACTGCCGAGGTCTGACATTTATGTTTAGTGGAAACGGTGCTCTCCTTGCCTGACGCGAGTGGGTTTCTGCTGCTTTATCCCAGCTGAGAAGCCAGCCCTGTGCAGTTTCATCCCTGACTCCCAAACAGCCTCAAAGGTTACATGCATTTTTCCACCACCTGCCTGAATTGCACTGGCTTTATGTGCCTGCATAAGGGATGAGAATAACAGGACAGCCTGATCCGTAGATGCATTAGAGAAGAGTCTTTTCTTTTTTTTGTTGACGTAAAGAACTTCTATCATCTCTTAAAAGCAGGTGAAGGGACCTTTGCATGTAACCAGGATGGGGAAGTGTATCCACAGCAGATTCAAAGAAAACTCTCCTAATCAAACTGGCAGTGCAGATGGGAGGAATTTTGGTAGACATCGCCTTCAGGATTCTGAGTGCTTTTGAAGCTCGGGAGAAACGTAATTGGATTCAGCCCTGAACAAAATGCACTCTGTCTCTTAAGTGCCCTGGCCTAGCAAGGCTTTTCAAAGAGGGTGAGAGACTATATCCTTTGCACAATTTCTAATGTGAATGGTTGCAAAGGGTGGGGGCAATGGTGACATTTTCATGCAAGCGTCATCCTTGCAAGTGTAAGCCCTCCATCTGTGAGGGTTATGGTGGCTGTGGATGCCCACTGTTTGATTTGGAAAGGAAACCATTCCCGTTGCCTTAGTGGATTGTGACTTCTCTAGAATTAGAGGGGGGAATAATAATGCAATTAGATAAAATCAGTGGGACTACAGTGCTGCGGGCATGCTGGCTCTGCTGCCTGTGACTCCTCTGAGGGTGGTGGAGATGCACCTGCTTGATACTTCCACGGATGATGCCCCATCCCTGGAAACATTCAAGGTCAGGTTGGACGGGGCTCTGAGCAACCTGGTCTAGTTGAAGATGTGCCTGCTCATTGCAAGGTGGTTAGACTGGATGACCGTTAAAGGTCCTTTCCAACCCAAACTATTCTATGATTCTGTGATTCTATGATATTTGTGAGAAATCGGACCATGTCTACAGCGTGGAAGAGACCAACTGGGTCTCTCCATGCTCACTACAAGAGCATATCTATTGATAACTTGTGGTTGACTTTTGTGGGTTTTTTTCCTCTATTTATGCATTTGAGGAGGGGCAAGGGCAAGGGAAAGGGCCCGGTAGATGGTTTCTAGGCTGAAGCTCAAATCCCCTTGCCCTGGGCTGGACCTTATGTTTGTATTATAGGTCCTTCAGCCATTAACTTTTTGTAGCAGAGCAGCACTGTGGGTTGTGGAAATGAATGTGGATTGTGGTGAAATGCTGCCTGAGGAGGGAAAGCCCACAAAAGCAGTCCGTGTCTACCAGCACAGTATGTGGGCTAAGCCTTGCCTGGCTGAGCGGACGTGGTGCGAGTCCTCACCTGTGGTGAAGGTGGTGGAGATGAAGCCGCTTCGCATGGCATTTTGGGCAGCTTGCAGGCGCACGGTGTACTCTGTGGTCTCAGAAAGCCCCTCCAGGCGGATCCATGTGTCCTCGGCATCCACAATCAGCTCCTGTACATGGGTCCCAGAAGGAGGTAGACACCAAGAGCAACAGATGAGAAAAGCGATGGGGAGCCTAAAGAGCAAGCGAGGAGGGAAGGGAAGCCACAAACTACTGCAGCCCTTGGTGCCTGGCCGAGGAGTGTTGCATGGCTGCTGACACCCCTGGACTAAGTCAACGTGAGGTCAACGAATGAATTCAACTTTTTTGGATGGTTCAGGTGGGAGAAAGCTAACTGGTTTGGACACAGAGGATTTAAATGTTTGCGGTCTGTGTGCTCTATTTACCAACTCTGTTGGGATCTGTGTGCCCTCAATATGGGGCATGACAGATTGCCCAAGCATCGCAAGGAGTAGAGCTGGCCAAACCTGGTTATCAGCCGGTTCTGACTCCGTCAATTCCTGTCACGTTAATTTTTCTAGTCGTCAGCCAGTGCCAGATAGCATCATATCGAACCCCTTCTGCAAAGCTATTATCCTTTGGCTGCTGTGAGCCAGTCACACCGGCAAAGGAAATGAGACTATTTACGGTGACGTATTTCTGATAGCGTTTGTAGCAGCTCTTCCAGACAGGCAGATATGGACACACTCATTAAATAATCAAATATATTGTATTGCGAGATTAATTAGCTGTCTGTACCTATCTTCCTTTTTGCAAGAAGGGCAAATAGCATTCTAATATCTCTGTTCGTGGCATCATTTTCTCCTGCCTCAGCTTGCTTGTGTTTCACAAGTTGTGAATTTCCCCCGTTCCTCCAAACTTTCCAGGCATGCCCTCTTTGCCCAGACCTGCAGGTGCGCATAAAGATTTTGCCCTCGCCAATCTTTTCCTGCTTTTTCCAATTGTTTATCTAAAGTATCACTTATGCAGAAAGTAGCCTCTGCCCTTCTAGTCTCTCCCTGACCTGGTGAGCATTGTCCTTTTGCTTTGTTGGGTTTCTCCTGCTCATTTCTCCATGGTCATGTTATTCCTTGACTTAATGAGCCTCTTTCTTTGTGAGGACTCACTCACCTTCCGGCTGCCGTCGGTGGATCTGTAGGTCATGACATAGTTCTCGATCTCTCCCACGGGAGGCATCCAGGAGAGCAGGGCACTCCGTCGAGTGACTTCGCTGGCGGTCAGATTTGTTGGAGGATCCAACACTGCAAGGGTGGATAGGGACCCAGGGAAGTGCAAGTTCTCACACACAACCACCCCAGCCCCACTTCCTAACTCAGCACACTGGAATTCAACCTTGCAACCCTGAGCTACAGCCCAAAGTCCATCCTCGCCCTCAGTTTCCAGACCTCATCACCTGTCCCCAGCCTTGAACAGAGCTCTGCTAACCCTCTAAAAGTCCTCCTCTAGCTGCATGCTTTCTGAAGGGAAACGGCTCTGAAATTCATGTGCTATGGGGCCTGTCAAGTTTCTTGTAAGAAAAATGGGCTGTAGTGCTCTTCTGGATTATGGTCTTGGGCAAGAAAAAGACCCAGTCAAGGGTCTTCTCAGGAAACCACATCCAGGGGAAACCGAAGAAAGGGGTGGATGGAGGTTGAAAGAGTGAAAATGATGGTTGATGCTTGTTGTGATTAAAATTCTGTTCTTGTGTTGTGCCCCACACTGGTATTTGGGTGTCCTTTTCGCACATGGCTGCTTCTGCACCCACATGTATGTGACAAGAGCTTTGGCTCAGCCTTGCTGGCTGCTTTTCCTGGGGTGGATGTATGGCTAAGGGTGCGTAACAGGCAGCGGGGGAGGTGATTGTACGTACGAGTCGTAAAGTTGGTGCTGATGGTCTGGCTGGTGAGAGGCCCATTGGTGGCGTACATGGAGACTGTGTAGGTGGTACTGGGCAGGAGGTTGGTCAGCTGGTACTCCTGGTTGACTCCATCCACAAGAATCGTTTCTCCTGCAACTGTAAGCCAAAAGAGATGACTTCAGGTAGATATTCAAGGCGGTTCTCCAAAATGTGACTATGGATATGACCTCATGACCAAAAGCACTTATACTGCTGAAACACCGTGAGCTATTGCGTGGCAGCTGAGCTGTAGAGGTGGTGTTTGGTCTGAAGGATGGCCTTATTTTTCCCCACAGTCCCTATATTTGCCTGATGCTTTCTTTCCCTTCAGCCGTGGGTTTCATGGAGTTTGCTGCACATTGAGTTTCTGTGGGATGGGTACTTGCTTGCCCCTGGGTTGCTGCTGGTGGGCCAGTTAGTAGGGGGGATCCCAGTCCCCTCCTGTATGGACTGCCGTGCTCCGAGGCTTGGTGAGGGGCACTGCCGTGGGACCTGCGCGGGAGGAGCTGGCATCTGGGGACGGGGTACAGCCCTGCCACCCGCCAGCTGCTGCCCTCCCGAAGCAAGGGCTCCTTCCCTACTCCCTCCGTGGAGGGCACCTGGCTGACCCCCAGAATTTGGGATGGGGGAGAAGTGGAGGCGAGCTAAAATGGAGCCCCAGCAAAGCTCGCGGCAGAGGGGCGCAGGGTTTCGGTGTACCTGCGCGGCGGGTGAGGACGAGGACGTAGCTCTCCACCTCTGACAGCGGTGGGTTCCACTGCAGCAGTGCCTCGGTGGGGGTGATGTTGGTGGCTGTGACCCCCAATGGGGCATCCATGGCTGCATGGGGGACAGATTCAGAGAGTCAGAGGCATTAACAGACTGGGCTATGAACTGGAAAGGCTTCTTGTGGCCCATCGCTTGCGGTCCTGCCTCGCTGCCCAGGCACATGTGCCTGCAGAGGAGTTATTGCTGCCCTAGCTGGAGAGCAGAGGTGTCATAGCTTGTGCTGCTCTGCTACCTGGGCTGCTCTTCCACTGTTTTTCTGATGCACAGCCCGGGATGTTAGGGGGTTTTTTTTAGGTTTTGAGGAGTCTGGGGATAGCAGAGGGTTTTATTCTTGCAGCAGATGCTGTTTGTGTCAGGGCTTCCCCAGGGATTATTTCTGGAAGTCTGTACTCCTTTTAGGAAAGGTTGTCATGGTTGCCCAACTTCATGTCTCTGGTTTCCCCGCGCCTGGTACACAGATTTATCACTCCCCTCCATGGTTACCCATGCAAATACAGGAAAAGCTTTGCTTAGACATACTTCAGAAGTCCTCGTGAGCCTTTCTTATCATCTCGAGCTTGCATCAGGCTGGCATGAGGTTCAGCTTTCTCTCAGCTGCCTGATTGCTAGTGCAAGCAGGGGCTGGCACTGTTTGATGGCTACCTGCTCACCAGGAGCTCCTCCCCACCTGTGTGCACAGTGATGGAGGCCACCTCGCTCTCCTCCCGGCCCCGCACGCTCTTCACCCCGATCTCGTACTTGGTGGCGGGCTGCAGGCGGCGGAGGGCGTACTCGGTGGCATCGCTGGCGATGGCGGTGCTGTCTGTCCTCCCTGCGGGGACAGAGCCAAGGGCTTTGGCATCACGGCTGGCCCCGTCCCTGGGGTACAGGAGGTGCTCGGGAGGGGAGGGCAATGCCACAAGCCCTCTCCAGGGCTGATACTGGGGGTAAGTGGGTTTTGGGCCTGCAGGTGCGCACCTGCATGCCCATCACGCTGCTGGCTCGACCTTTTCAGCATCATAGGTGAAACATAGGGAGATGAGCCGGGGGAGGCAGGCGGAGCAGGTGGGATTTCAGGATCGGGCCCTGAATTAACCATCCCCGTGGAGGGCATGTTGCAAGGGGTCACTCCCTGTGCCTCTCTGTGCTGAACTGGCCCTTGGCTACAGTGGCCCTTGCCCATCCTTGTCCCACACACCCCGTCCTCCATCCCATGGTCCATCCCAGCTACCAGTGGCTTTTCCCAGGGCACTGGGATGCTGCCTGGGGTGAGGATGACCTGGTGGCTTGCTCATGCCTGCAGATGAAGGGAGGGTTGGCAGCTGCGAGCTCAGGGCACGAGCAAGAGTGGTCTGACCCATTACCTTCGGCGGCGCGGTAGGATATTCTATAGTGGTCAAAGGCAGCGATGGGAGGGCTCCAGTAGACGATCATGGACTCCTGGGTAATGTTCCCCACCCTGAGGTCCTTCGGCGCATCGATCCCTGGTGAGATGGAGCAGAAAGCAAAGCTGTGGGAGGCAGGTCCGCTCCCCGTTCCCCTGCCTGCCCTCCCGGCGGGGTCCCGTGCCCGGCAGGGGGGTCCCATGGTACCTGTCGTGATGGAGCCCACGACAGGCTCGGAGCTGACGGCACCGTGCATGGCCACCAGTGACACCAGGTACTCGGTGGATGGCTGCAAGCCCGTCAGGCTGGCGTGCCTGCGGGTGCCGTCGAGCGTGAGCTGCTGTGCCTCCTCCTCGTCCCGGGGGCTGTAGGTGAGGACGAGGCGGTCTGCTGGCGGGGATGGATCACTCCACGTGACGTTCACGCTGGAGGATGTCAGCTGGGAGAAGTGGAGCTGCGTGATGGGCCGGACCCCTGCAAGATGGAGAGGGGAGATGTAACCCAGACCGTCTGCAGATCCCGGCCTCCGCGTTGTATGTGCTTGTGTGGAAAATACCCAACGGAGGTGGCAAAGTTGCAGCTCTGGGCTCTCCATTGATCTGAAACTGTGCTGGGATTGAGAGGCAGAACTGGGAGGGGAAAAATGGTGCTTTTCTCAGCTCTGCCTGCAAACACACTCCATCCCAGACCCATATGGTAGGTCATGGGGCTGTCCCACTACAGATGGTATGTGCTCTCTGGGCTTCTTGATTGCTGGCTTTTCACCCAGAGGTGCTTGTGAGAATCCCTCAAGGCTTGGGTTTTCCTTCTTATGGACACACAGACCACCCTGACCACAGAGGACAACATAGAATCATAGAATCATTAAAGTTGGAAAAGACCTCTAAGATCTTCAAGTCCAACCGTCAACTCAACACCCCCATGCCCACTAAACCATGACCCTAAGCACCTCATCTACACATCTTTTAAATCCCTCCAGGGATGGGGACTCCACCACTGCCCTGGGCAGCCTCTTCCAAGGCCTGACCACTCTTTCAGGAAAGAAATTTCTCCTAAAGTCCAGCCTAAACCTCCCTTGGCACAACTTGAGGCCGTTTCCTCTCGTCCCATCGCTGTTACTTGGCAGAAGAGACCGACCCCCCCTCGCTCCAACCTCCCTTCAGACAGTTGTAGAGCGCGATGAGGTCTCCCCTCAGCCTCCTCTTCTCCAGGCTGAACACCCCCAGTTCCCTCAGCCGCTCCTCAGCGGACTTGTGCTCCAGGGCCTTTACATGGGCTGGCTGTTCCCCCAACCTGGCCTCTTTTCAAATGGCAGCCTCCAGCCAAGCAAGTGTGCTCAGTGCTGCTGGCCAGGGGGATGGGATCCCCACGCTGGTAGGGCCATCCTCCTTCTGAGGTCCACATATCTCCTCCCACACGGATGGATTGGCCCCAGCTCTCATCCCCATCACTGCCTCAAGAGCTTCAGTGCTGGGCATGCGGTGGGCTGGCAGTGGTCTGTGTCCTTGCCCCATCCCAACTTGTCTTTCTCTACCTGTGAAGGCATCCACGGTGGCCTCCAGGCTCTGTTGGCGTCCCCTCTCTGCGATGATGGAGATGGTGTACTCCGTCCCGGGTTCCAGCTCCGAGAGGGTGAGCTGTGATTCATCCCGGGGCACCGTCACTTCGGAGGCCATCCCCGAGGCAGGGGTGAAGGTGACGCGGTAGTGGTCGATGGGACCCGTGGCTTTGGTCCAGGTCAGCGAGATGGAAGTCTCTGTGGAGGCCGTCACCAGGAGATCCCGGGGGCTGTCAAGCTCTGTGGGATAGGGTTGGTGCAGACCTTTGTCCCCATGCATGGACTGTCCCATAGGGACGTCTGAGCCATAGGAGCCAGCTGTGCTTGGAGCATGCAACGGGGCCAAACTCACCCGTCCTGGCATTCATGGTTGCCGGCACGCTCTGCTGGCTGTCCATCACGGCCGAAATCCCGATGCCGTACTCTGTCCCCGGCACCAGATCTGCCAGGGAGTACAAAGGACATGAAGGGGCGTGAGAGCAGCACCTGGCTGGGTGGCCTTGGGGTGCAACCCCCCCACCTCCCACGGCTGGGGACAGAGGGGGACCCTGCTGAGCATCCCTGGGGTAAGCAGCCCTCCCACAGGTCAGCGGTTCCTCTGCGCATTGGAGAAGAGCTGAGCCTTTTTTAAAAGTCCTTTTTAAATTTTAAAAAAAATCTTTTTTAAAAAGATGCCTTTGGACAGGGAATTTGGATTATTCTAGCTCAGAAAGAAACAATTTTTAAAAGTTGTTGCTGAGGTCTGCTGTAGTTGCTGGCATCGAGACAGAAATTGTGTGTGTGTGAGCTGAGATGGGAACGATAAAGTAGCTATATTTGTTTCCAGAGTGATTCTACATCAAATATTGTCACAGGGCTGGTGTCTTGAAGAGAAATAAATTATGCAGAGTAAATGAAATGCACATTAATTAGGAAAGGCTCAGTCTTTCTGGGAGCTGAATCAAGAGCCGCTCCTTGGGGTGGACGTATCCCGCGGTGCCTCTCTCAAGGGACATGGGAATCGAGCTCATCCAGCTCCTTTCCCGTGCACCTACTGCTGATCGCTGTTTTATCTCCGTGGGACATCTCCTGCCTCTGCCCGTCACTTCTGCTTGGCTGCTGATGGCTTTATTTCCCTCCTCCCTGCGCTTCATGATCTTTCCCATGGGGTTAGAGAAAGCCATAAACCCTCCAGCCCGGCTTTACCCTGCCTTGCCCTGGAGCAGCATCCTCTGAAGCCACCAAAACCTTCTCCAAGAGGCCAGGAGGGAGGGAACCCCCCATCCCCTGCTCCTCTCCTCTTGCTACGGTGCAGTCTTGGCACCCCTTGGGGAGGGGATGGACCCCCTTGGCCCCTGCCCAATGAGTGTCAGAAATATCCTGGAAAGGAGGAGAAGAGCCTGGGAGAAAGGGGGAGGAGAAGGAAGAAATGAGCAGGAGCATATAAAATGATGCCTTTTCTCTCCCAGCTCTTTTGGGTAGAGCAAAATGATGGATATTTCTGTGCAAATGCTGATTTTGAAGAGAGACATATGGGGCAGGGCAAGGCTTGCTGTATTTTTAAGCTTAAATCTTTAATAAGCTCTGCTCGCTGCTTTTCCTGCAGGCAGATGAAGGCAGCTGAAGGAATCACTGGTTGCATTTACACCGTGGAACCCACCAGGTCCTGGGTGGCTGGAAACCCACCCCAACGGGCTTTGCACCAAGACCTTGGAGGACAGGGCTACCACGTGCGTAGCGGAGCTATGGGAGAGGCTCATGTGCCATTCACGCTATGGTTACCCTGGCTTGTTTTTTGCCAGCAGAATGTTTTTTGGGTTAATTTCTGCTACAATTAGATTTTTTTAAAAATTTGTTTGTTTATTACACAGTACCCTGGGAGCTAGAAGCAATGCACTGAAGTGATGATAGAGGCACTGTATAAAAATCGCTTACTGCTATCGACTTAAGCCTCTGTATCTCTGGAGCTTGCTTGGGGAGGGCGGGGTTTGTAGCCCTGCCAGAGTCTGGCAGCAGCCAGGCAGTGCTGGTGCTGCCAGGTAAAGACTTGGCAGCTTTTTAAATTTTTATTGTGAGAAAAGAGAGCCTTCACACTGTCTCTTCCTCCGAGGCAAGCTCTAGCTCTGCCATGGGTGTCATCGCAGTTTAGATCACTGGGGTAGTATTGCACCTCTGCCCCAGGGAGAAGGATTTGGCCCATTTTTAATGCTCCTTCTCACCTAGAAAGGCAATAAATGCCTAGAGGAAAGCTAGCAGGGGACCAGCACTGGGTCTCTGATCCCTTGCTGTCCCCCTCCATCTCATCTCGCTTCTCCATGAGCGTCCTCATCACGAACGCAGCAGAAACTATCCCTAACATTTCTCTTTTCTGCATACCATATTTTTCAGGCTAACTGCTCTAAGTGCTTTCCTGCCCTCCAGCCTTTCTTGTGACTCGGTGCTGCTGTGCCTGTAACTTGGCATTTGACTTTCCCACTGAACTTACTCCTATACGTCCATGTACCTAAGCCCTCTTCAGACTGGGGAAGTCCCAGGGGGGCAAAGAGAGTCAGCGTGGAAGAACCTGGTGTCCTGCCATACTGAAGAGCTTCAAGCTGAATGAGTGATCTTTCTTATATGTGTGTAAGTCTGTCTTTTCTTTGCTCCAAAAAATGCCACCGGAGCTGCAAATCCAGCAGGCAAGCGGTTGTAGTTGAAAAAAAAGGAAAGCAGATCTCACAGGGTGCTTCGTGGTGTTGCTGCAAAGGGTGTTTGGGACTTTCCTGGCAGTGGGAGATGGGTGGTGTTTGCACGTTTGCAGCTCCCGGTGGCATCCCCTGTGCTGGCCTGAATCATGTACCTCTTGAGGGACTTGCTCAAAAATAGCATCCCTGGATTTGGGTCTGCTTTGTGCCCGATTTGGAAAAAGGCAACAAATTCAAGCAGCCTGGATCCCCATCGCTGCCTACGGGGCATCGGCGCCTGCGGCTCTTTCCCAGCAGGGGAAAAAACAGAAGGGCAAAATAATATTTTCCTCTAGATCAGCCTAAAAAGCCTTCTTCTCTCCATTTCTCCCTTTGCTCCTTGCCAGCTCCATTTGGGACCCGGACAGACCCTTGCCGGAGGTGCATCGCTGGGAGGTGCATTGCTCGGAGGTGCATCACTCAGCTTGTGGATAAGCAGTGCCCAAATCCAGACCCACGGAGGGGAAAATGAGCTTCATCCCAAGGAAAACCTTATTGCCGGTAACTGGTAAACTCCAAAACAGCCTCAAATGTGTGCCAGCATGAAGGCAACTGAGCATCAGTGCTCATTTGGGCTCTCCATTGCCCTTCCTGCATGCGAGGAGGAGGAGGGGGGGGGAGGGAGGGTGCGTGGGTGCACGCGTACCTGCCAGGGTGGCCCGGGTGGTGGGACCGGTGTCCCGCGGCACCACGACTTCGTGGTAGTGCTCCCCGGCCAGGGTGCTGTAGACCACCCTGTAGCTGTGCGCCTCGGCCTCGCTGTTGTCCCAGGCGAGCTCGAGGCTGGCGGGCGTCCGCGAGCCCACCCGTAGGTTCTTGGGGGCATCGATCTCTGCGTGACACAAGGGAGAGAGGCTCCGTCTCACCGCCGGGCACTGGGAATGCACCCCGTCGCCTTGGCACAGCTAAACGGCAGCGGAGGGGTACCCGGGTGTGATGTCCGTGAGGTCCCACGTGCGGTCCCTCCTTCCTGGGGCACGTCCCCACAGAAGGGGCTGGGGCATCTGCTCTCACCTCCTGCTCAGCACAGACCTGGAGATGCCACCCACGAGACCGACGTGATTGCTGGGGCATTCACAGCATCCCTCAGTAAGTCGCTTCGGGAGCTAATTGCTTGTTATTTGACAAAGAAAAGCGTTTCCCCCCCTATATTAGAGTAAGGGAAACTGAGGCAGCGTGCATAAGAGAATAAGGGCTCTGTAGCAGTCTCGCATTGGCTTGAACTGCTCTTAGAAGACCTCGAGCATCTTTACAGGCTCATTCACGCTGAGATGTCGCCCAAAGGGTTTGTTTATTAGTGCTGCTGGGGCTGTGCACCGAATCTGCTCTGGTTTGCATGATAAACCGCCCTGGAGAGTGACGGGTTGGTGCCAGGCGGGGGCTGGGCGGCAGCAGACGGGGCGTAATTACTGCTCCTTGGTGGATCTGGGTTTAGTGGGGCATTTTTTATGTTGCCTTTTAGAAATAAAACAAGGAAGGACAATGCAGCAAATCAGTCGGGGTGAACATCTCATCCGAAATATATATCTATAGAGATATATATACACACACAATTCGCACACCACAGTTATTGTAATAGGAGCCTAGTATCCACCAGTAACGTAAATGACAAGTAATTTATATACCATAAACCAGCACTGAAATACGCGCTTTACCTCCTCCTTTATAGCACGGTAAATTAAACCTGTTAGCTATCTGCAGGCTCAACATTAATTAAAGTTTTACCGACCAGTTAGGGTATTCAGAGAAGATATAAAATAAGATAACCACATTTCTGACTGGGCTGCTTTCAGCTGCTTGACTGCCGATTCCTCGGGCAATGCATCTGCCTCGGCTCTCGACGCTGAATGGGAGCGAGCATCATCTTAAATTCAGACCCGTGCTTGCTGTTTTGGTGCTTTTGAGAACTGCACGTTGATCTACGGGCGCCATTAAGGGTGTAAACTGCTGGATTTTAAAGTTTTAGTCGCGGGCTCAAGCTAAGCGGTGGGTCTGGATGGGTGTTAAAGGTGGTGGGGACGTGTGTCACAGGCAGCAGCAGGTTCAGCCTTGATGCTGCAGCAGGATGCGGCCAAGGTGGGGTTTGCTCAGGGGTTGTCATCTAAATGTGGGGTTTTGAGTCCTCTGCCTGGTCGCTGGCATCTGGGGTCACCTGGGCTGCCCTGGGGACCATGCGAGCATCCCTGTGGGGCATGGGGCACGGTGGAGACCCATTGCACTGGAGGTTTAGGGACTGGTGGAAGGGGGGTCAGAGGGTGGTTTGAGCTGCGCATGTGTGTGTTAGGGTGAGCTGAATCATTTGCTCTGCTTTGCTCTGCACCAGGACCATGACGGGATGCGAGACACCTGCATTCGGGCATCTTAACCATCATGTTTTCATTGCGCCGGTTCCTCCCAGTACATGGGATTAAACCCCAGCTCACTCGTACCGGGGGAAAACCAGGTACCACTAAATCCCAGATGGAAAAAACCCCCTCGATTTGGCTCCAGATATGCAAACCCCCATGCTCCTTGCAGGATAACCCATCTGCAGATTGCAGCAAGCCATCTGCCCGTCCTTGCTGGAGGCTTAAAAATTCGTGCCGGTTCTCCCAGCAAAGCCAGCTAGCTACCTGTGGTGAACTGGGCGAGGGCCGGCCGGCTCTCGTTGGCACCCCGGAGGGCACTGACGGCGAGGCGGTAGCGGGCGCCGGGGCGCAGGGCCTGCAGGGAGTACTGGCTGAGGGGGGGCTGCAGGCGGAAGGTGGTCCTCCCCCCCTCCCCGTCCGCCAGCCCGTACTTCAGCAGGATGGCATCCACCTTGGCGCGCGGCGGCGTCCACTCCACGAAGGCCACCGTGTCGGAGACGTCCCGCACCACGATCTGCGTCGGGCCGTCGATGACTGTGGAGGAGCGGGGGGAAACGGGCACCTGTTATTTTGGGAGAGTTGGATGGGGAAAGGTGGTGGCTTTGGGGACACCAAGCTTGAGGGATGCTTCAACCCCACCTTCAGAGTGGCCCAAATTAGCAGTTGGGGACAAGGCAGAAAGGTGGCAAGGGCAAAAGACATGACCCCTCTGCCCCAAGGTACGCATGGGGGTTGGTCCTGGTGGGTTCCCAGTCCCTTGTCCCAATCTCCCAGCTCTTTCCTGAACCCTCTCCACTTCACCAATGTCTCTGGGGAGCTGGGCACCAGGGCAGGACCCAGCAGCTCTCCCACCGATGCCCATTACAGCTATAATGCAACTCATGCCCGTCTCTCGAGCTGGTTATTGGCAACAATTCCTCCCAAGCTTTTTCAGGTGGCCTCTCCCAGGATAAAACCTCCTATGTCTAACTGCGGTCCACTTTCTTTGCTCCTAAATAACTGCTCGTACTTCGCGATGCATTGAAAAACATATAGTTTTCCTTTGTGCCCAGCTCTTTGAGCCATTCAAACTGCTTTTATCGATGATCTCCTTCCACTCAATTTACTCTTTTCCAAGACTTTCCATCACTGGCAAAATTTATCAGCAACAATATTATGTCTTTTGAAAGGTGTTGACAATGTGTTAAATAACGTGGGGCCAAGGACTGATCCAAACATTGAAAACTGAGGAACGTTTCTCTAGAAATGTTCCTGCTTCGGTGCCAGCTCCTGGTTTGTCATTAAGCTGAGGGATCGGCTCGTAAAGCTGTTGAAGTCTTAGCAGTGGGGAGAGAGGAGAAAATGCAATTGCTCTGGTGAGTCTTCATAACTAGCTGGGTGTGGGGCTATGGTGGGTGTCCACCAAACCCTCTCAGATAAAGGAGTTTTAGCTAAAAATCATACCAGGGATCTACTGGGAGACCATTTTGGAGATTTCTGCTTTCTTCTGCAGAGAATTGGGCCTTTCCCTCCTCTGCATCCCCCAACACTCAATCTCTGGAAATCATGGGCTTAAGGCCAGTTGACAGATACTTGGAGTCCAGCAGGACCTAACCACTGCACGGATGGACGGATGGGCCAAGCCTGGCCATCCCTCCTGTGCCATGGCAGTGTTGATGCACGGAGCCTGCTGGGCAGCCCGTTTTATCACTTACATGATCACAAGGTGGGTGAAAAAAACCCCATGCTGGTTTGTAATTCAGGCTGTACTGTGTGCAAGTACATCTAATATACTGTATATATTAGCAAATGACACTATATAATAGGGCTGTGCTGAATGCTGCACCCCAGGGTGGGAAGTTCTGGGGGAGATGTGTCTGGGCAGGGGTGGGAAGGACCAGAGAGGGTTAGAAAAAGACGTATGGGGGAACTGGGAGCAGTGGGGTGAGGTCTGGGAGCAAAAGAGCAACGGAGAAGGGAGGACAGCTGGGAAGCAGGGTGTTTAGGCAGGAGCTGGGTGTCCAGCTTGGCCAGGACCAGGTCATGCTTATCCAAACCCTGAATCTCCAACTACCTCGTGTTGTCCAGTCATCCAGGTGATGCTGGGGAGCATCAAGTTCTACTTAGCTGTGCAGCCTGCAGCATGATCCCAGCACAAGGTGTTGAGGCAGAACGAGGATGATGACGGCAAAGCTACGGGGGTGCCGCAGAGGAAGGCAGACATGCCAGTATGGGGACGCCTTCATGGAGCAGAGAGCTGGGAGCCCACCACTCCATCTGCGCTCCCCTGCAAAGGTCAACCACTGAGTTGGAAGTACCAGCTTGCCTTTTTATTTTTTGCTAACTTCTTAGGGAAAGGCAGATTTGGGCTTGACCAGGAGATGTCTCTCTTAAGCCACGTCGAGCTGAGCACAGAGGCAAAGTGAGAGGAGAGGACTGCGCCGAGGAAGCTCAGACCTGCAGCAAGATGCTGCTGGCGGAGGGACCCTCCCTTCGCTCTCACTCTTGCCTCAAATTAGCAGCCTGGAGAGACCATCACCTCATTATAACCCTCCGGCAGCTATTTAAATGCTGTTTCCGTTTGCAACAGCTTGGATGGAGGTAGATGTCTGCCTGGCTGCCAAGGCAGACTGCAGCAGGTCTGGCATGGAGAGCCTCTTCTCCCCAGGGAGCTCTGCCCATCACCACGTCTCCTTCGGCGAGGAGAAGACCCAGTTGAATTTCCTCTAGCCTACGGGATGGACCAGTGACCAGCCGAATAAATTGGTTAGGAGGGGACGTGCTGTTGCTTCTGGCTCCCTGCCCTGCTGCCTGATTTGCCTGAATTGCTGAGAGTGTGGAGGGCATTTAGTGGCACAAAAGCAGGTGGGAGTTTTAATCTGTTCTATATGAGTAGGCAATACATTTATAAAGATGTTTCTTGGGGGCGTCCAGCCTCTGAAATTAGCGGAGAAGAGGAATTTATCCAGCTATATAATAAAAGCGAACCTGAGCCTTCGCTCCCATCCCCATTAACCTCTCCACGGTTTCTGTGCTTGGAGCAATTCGGGAGGGAGTGGGACAAAACACCGCATGAAGAAGCTGTTGCTGCAATGAGCCTGTAGCTGGGGCCGTTGGGTGGTGCCAGAGTTTTACCCCTGCCCATGCAATGCCGGGCCACTCTTGCTGCTGGGACCTTATTTTGGGGACCAAGGCCTGGGTGCTGCCGTGCTGCCCGGGGCTGGGCTCACTCACGGGTTGAGACGCTGTCGGAGGTGGGAGGGCTCCTGGCTTGTTCCTTCAGGGCCACCACGGTGACGGTGTACTCTTCCCCCGGCTTCAGCCCCGTCTGGTTGAAGGTGGTGACGGTGCTGGGGAGCTGGGCGATCACGCCGCCCTCGTTGTTCTGTCGGGGAGCAGAAATAACCATTAAAAAACCAATAAAAAAGGTGGTTTTGGGGGACTGATGCATGGAGGGGAGGTGCCCCCACATGGCATCCTTCCACGCCAGCCCTGCAGCCCCAAATCACATCCTTGCCCTGGCACATCCCACCATGGAGGTGCAGAAACCCAGGTTGAAGCCACCCACCAAGTGTGGAGCACCCATGTCGTTGGGCTGAGAAATCCTCCCCCGCCCCTTCTTTCCCTCCCTTCCACTTCTATATTTTGCCATCTGTGTGTCTGCTGTTCTCCAGAAGAGAAAAGATAGTAAAGCCAAAGCCTGGGCTGGACTCCTTTTCCTTGCTATTCAGGTGCCAGGAGCCTTCTGTTGTTCATATATAGGTACAAAAATGTAAGGTCTTTATTTTGACATCCCCTGCTTTTTAAGTATCTTTATTAAACTCTTTATACTTCGCGGTTTTGCTCTGAAAAACTGTAAGGCTTTAAGCAATTGCAAATGTCACCTTTCCTGCCAGTGTTTGGACAAAGGATCTTTTCTTCCCGCTGTCTTCACTAATAACACGCTAAACAAATCTTTGCACATAGCTCTCAATTCATATTCATCTCGTTTCTCATTAAACAGGAAATCTTCCATTTTAGCCATAAATTGCCAGCTTACATTTCCTAATTTTTTTTTTTTTTTGTAAATCTGCCTTGGCTTCATCTTTTCCCCCCTCCTCAGCGCATGCAGCAGATGGACAATCCCCGCCTGACCCCGCTTTCGGGGGGCGAGAGCATCGTGGGGACAGGGGAGGAGGATTGCTCTGCGGGAGGGCGCGAGCATGCTCGCAGGGATGTCAAGGACCAAATCAGCATCCTCTTGCCCAGTTTTCAGAAAGACAGAGCAAACTCAATTTTGCTCGTAGAGGTTATTTGTGATGCTGCAGTTATAACTCTGTTTTTTTTTTTTTTGAGGCCTCTTGGATTAAGTTTTGGTTTTATTTGGGGTGTGGCAATAGTTTAGTGTTTGCCTGAGCGAACATGGCTTCCAGGCAGTGAAGGAGACAGCACCCTCTGCCTTATTTTAGGAGAAAAGCTGGTGATGAAGAATTGAGAGAGTCCAATTTTGGCAGCGGATGGGCAGGAGCATGACTGTGTCTTTCTGGCGCAAGACCGTGCGCTTGACCGATGGATGCGAGAACTTCAAAGCCCTGTGAGCTACATCCCTTCCCCACGCTAAAAACCTGCATCCAGGAACAGCCATCCTTTTGCGCTTTATCTCTTCCTTTAAATCCTGAAATGGTTCTGCATGGTTTTAAGTTTTAAGCTTAAAAACAGGAACGGGGCCAACCGCTTGTATTTATCGGTGAGAAAAACCTATCGCCGATGACCCTGGGGGGAGAAGTTTGCTTCTATCCTGGCAATTCCTCACCCTAAAATGAATATATCCCCATTTATCTGCTTCAGGGGGATGCTGTTGAGCTTAATTCCCAAGTATTAGTGAAAGGTTTGAAAGATGGCTTTTTTTTTTTCCTACCAAAAGCTCTTCCCTGACATTGCCTTATCATTTTGGCTTTTATCCTGATGGTGAATGAAAATTACCCCAGGTTTTATACCTGCGGTACCTGAACTTTGACTTCCAACACAATTTGTGTATGGATGTACCCAAAATTGCACCCAGATCTTTCCAGCCTTTTTGGAAGTGAGGGAATGAGTTATTCAAGCAATTGGGCCCTTACTTTGTGCTGTGTAATGATATTTTACAGTTAAGAGCATTTAAAACTTTGGGGCCAAGTTCTGCAGTTCTCCACTGCCCAGAGCTGCCTTTGACTCCAGCGAAGGTTTTGTACAAGTGAAAATGGCATAATTGAGTCCTTAATCAGCATTTCTTTTGCTGCTGGGGCTTGAAAGCTCTTGTAAAGAGGCTCCATATTGAAGCTATACTTCTGGCTAAATGGTGTAGAAATTATGAATATAGATTAAATACTTGATGTACAATTTTTGTTGCCGCGCATAGAAAATATGCGATATTTAGGGCAACATTTTCATCCTTTCATCTTTTCTGGCACAAATTCTACCTGTTCATTACTGCGATTAAAATTCCGTGGCAGGAATTAGCTGCGCGTGTGACTCGGGATTGCTGAAGGTTGTTGTCTGAGCGCCGGCGGCTGCTCGGTTCGATCCAGGCTGTTTTGGGCAGTTTAGCATGCAGAGTGAAGGGGCGAGGAAGAGGAGGAGGTGGAGGAAGGGTCACAGCAAAGGAGATGGAAGGGAAAAAGAGGGGATGACAGCAAGAGGCAGCGAGGCTGGAAGGTGTATTTATTTATATGCTTGTCTCAATTTTACTGGGGAATTTCTTTGAGGCCATGCATGTCTTGACACCAAAGACTATTGGGGAAACGCAAGCTGGCAATTTGGGGTTGAGGTGTTTGGGGTTGTCTGATGTGAAGCACATAAATTGCAAACAGAGGTCAGGGTTGGTTTTTTTTGGGGGGAGGGGGGGTGGGTAGGTAATTGGAAGCTAATTTAGGATCCACTTGCTCAGTGTTTTTAGGGTGACGGGGTGTAGCCCGCGGTGCCGTGCGTGCGGTGACGGTACCTTGGGGATGAAGCTGATCTCCCAGCCGTCGAAGGGGAAGGAGAAGGGCTCCCACTGCACCTCCGCCGTCGTCTCTGTGATGGTCTTGAACTTCAGCCCCTGCGGCGTGGCGAGGTCTGGAAGGGAGCGGGGGGCGGTGAGCAGAGCAGGATGGGTATGTGGGTGCTGTCCGCCCCCACCCCGCTCCCTGCAGCTATTTCGTTATCTGCGCAATGAAAATGGGACCCTTTTGGTAGGTGTTAGCAGAGTCATTGCCCCTTTGTCCCTGCTCCAGGTGGGTTAGAGGGAGAGGAGGGAAATGCCTGGGCTGCTGGACACCTTTGCATCGCACCTAACTGCACCACGCAAAGAGAGTGATGGGGTTGCAAAAGGGGTGTCTGGATAGTTTTATGTTTCCCCCTGCCCTCTGTGTCTTTGGTTTCTGAGGAGCCTTTCAGGAGGTTGCCATCACAGCTTGATACTCTTGTTTTCCTCTGTGCGTCATGGTCCTGGTCAGGACTACATATCTCCTGACGCACAGCAGCATCCCCTCGTGCCGCGCTATCGCCCATGTCGTTGGGATTCGTCTTGGGAAACCCATGCAGGAGTGGGAAGAGAACCTGTGACTTCTGCGTTGTATCGCAATATTTTCTATGAGGAAAAAAGTGTAAGATATTTTGGGGCATATTCTGGGGGCTTCAATCAAACACTGAAAGTTTCTTTGATTTTCACTCATTTGGGTTTTCATCCAGACTGAGTCTTTATGCAGAGAGTTTCCCCCTTTCCTATATCCCCATACAGATATAAATAGGGATAAAAATATCCCCAATTTTTTTTCTTTTTTTGAAGGCTCAATTTTCTGCTGCTAGAAAAGGTTTTTATGGAAAATGTGAGCCAGCTTGAGCATCACCTCTGGTAATCTGGGTACCAAGCAACAAGAGCAGTAGGATACTTACTGGTCATCACCTTGGAGGTAACAGGGATACTCAAGACATCGCTGATGACCGCGTAGATGCTGATGTTGTAGGCAACGCCTGGCTCCAGCTCTGTGATGGTGATGCTGCTCCAGTCCCCGGGCACCCGCTGCTGGAGCTGGGTGCCCCCCAGTCCCGATGGCTGGTACGAGATGACGTACTCGGTGGCTGCCCCAGGGCTGTCCCACGCCAGCTCGATGGAGCTGTCGCTGATCCCTGTCACTCGCAGATTTTCGGGAGGAGCCACTGATGGGAAGGGCAGAGGTAAGGAGAGCGTTAGGGTGTGTGTGGCTTATCCTCCTACCCGGCCGTGGGGAAGGGTGTGTGGGTCCGCTGGTGGGACATGGGTACAGGCTTTGGGCTGGAGGTTATGTGCTATCTGTGGTTGTATTAAATGCTATAGCAAGGCAAAGGCTCAGGAGAACGTGACTGCAGCCTCTGTTGCACCAAGGGTTTATCACCGATGTTGGGGTGAACGTCGCTGGCTTTTTGCTCGCCTCCCAAACTTTTGCCTGTGGTATCTCTGGGGACAGGGACAACAAGGAGGCAATCAAACTGTGGGGCCCTGAGCAAGTCCTATGTGACATGCTCTGCCAGGTATGGGTTTCTCCCAGGCTTTGTGGGCTCCTACGGGGCTCTGGGCACCTGGAAGCCCTTACTCATACATTAGGGTCTGTCTCTCCTCGTGGATCTACCTGCCGAGCAGTCCTGCCCTTCGTAGCCTTCCTCGCAGACGCAGAGACCATCCCTGCAGACCCCGTGGCCGCTGCAGGCGTTGGGGCAGTGCAGCCAGCCGCAGTCCTCTCCGGCGTAGCCCTCCTGGCAGATGCATGTGCCGTTGGCGCAGTGGCCCTTCCCCGAGCAGTCGCGGGGGCACCGCAGCTGGGAGCAATCCTCCCCGGCGAAACCCTCCTCGCAGATGCACTCGCCATCCACGCAGAGCCCACGGGAGCCGCAGCCGGCGGGGCAGCGGAGCTGGGAGCAGTCCTCGCCCCCGTAGTCGTTGTCGCAGATGCACTGGCCCTCCAGGCAGACGCCGCGGCTGGAGCAGCCCCGGGGGCAGCGGGGCTCGGAGCAGTTGCTGCCTGCCCAGCCCTCCATGCACACGCAGCTGCACGACTCCAGGCTGAAGTTCCCGTGGCCGCTGCACTGCGGGGTATAATCCAGCTGCCCTGCAAGGACGCGGGACCGAGGGTCAGAGCCCACCAGGTGGGAGGTGGAAAAACGTCAGCGTTGGCCCTGGGTCAGCCCGTTGATGGGCTGTGGGGAAGAGGGGCGAGATGTGGGGCAAGTAGGGGATGGTCCTCCCTCTGGTTGAGCGCGCCCAGCTCTGGGGAGCTGGTGGCTTTAGGGCTGGCAGGGGAAGAATTGGTGGTATGGGCTTATGGTGGGGCTTGGGTGGGTCCCCAGGAGTTTCTCGCCTTGGGAGTGCTGGCCTCCATGGCTAAGGGTGCCATCAGCCTTGTTGGGGTGCAAGTCCTCCCTCTGGTTTTTCTTCAGCTCTGTGCTCAGTTGATGGGAACATCCCTAGACCTCTTACTGGGAAAAAGCCTTCCCTGGCCAAGCCCTGTGCACCAGCCATGACTCCTGTTGTCTCCTCCCCACCCACTGTTCCTTTTCACAGGTGGGAGGTCCCAGTCTGCTCGCTCTCTCTCCTACGAGAAACAGGTATGTACCCAAAGACATCATCTTCATCCCTGTCCTGGGGAGCCTGATTAAGACAGAGCCGTTGGCTTTGCACAAAGTGTCATAGGTTTGGGCATGCTGGGGTTGTGGGAAAGCCGGGAAAACACATGGCCACCATGGCCACCACCTCTAACGTCCCCCCTTTTTCTGGCAGCCTTGCACAGGACACTCTGCGGCGAGGAGGGATGCACGGGGACGAAGGCAGCGGTCACTCTGACATTGCCAACGCTCCCCTCTTTTGCCCCTCAACACGGACCCACAGCTCCAGCTTAGGGTTATGAACAGAGGAAGAACAGAAACCCTTTCCGTGCTTCCTCCAACCCTTGGGAAACCTCTGCACCATGAAGATCCCAAGCTGCAGGACTTTTTTGTCCCACAACTAAGTTTTCCATCCTAGCTGAGCTACCTTAGCGGCTCTTCCTACAGTGGGTGCGGCAGATGCTCATGTAAAAGGGGTTCGGTTACATGCTGTGCCAGACAGACCCCTTTGGGTTACTTTGCTTCCCATCTAAACTCTAAATATTGGGAATGGTGATCAGGTTCTCTTCAGAACTCAGCCTCTAATTAAGTTATCAAAAGAAGAGAGGGGATGCTTGTAAGTGTGCTGGAAGGGAGCGGCTTTCCTTGGGGAAATGCCTCGGGCGGTGGGGTAGGGATCCTGATCTCCTCCGTGGTGCAGTGAATTGAAAGCAACTCCTGTAAAAATAAATGAAATTACTCCAGTTTTAGCTCGGCGCATCTGCGATCGGAGTGGAGACTCCACCAAGCGATGAATGTTTAATGGGACTGTCTGCGTGTGTTGCAAGTAACCCAAATAGGCCCGTCAGAGTTTCAGATTAATTCCTTTAAAACAGGTTTTTCCCATTGCGTTTCCTATGTGATTTTAACCCTTGCTTTGCACACACTGGTGGCATGTGTGGGTGTTTCTGTTTTGTCTTTCGTTAATGCAGCTGATGACTGTCGCATCGGGAGGGGATGCAGGCTGAGCCTGTGGCTGGAAAAGCACTGACTTCCACCGGCTGCAAGGGAGAAGTCAGCCCGAGCCATCCCACTGCGTGTGCCATCCCAGTTTGTCCCTCCCCAACCCACACACCCTTGGTCCAACTCTGTTGACCTGAGTGTGGGTCGGTCCCATTTCATTTTAATAAGGATTAGTTGGGGTACCACCAGAAAAATCACACTGATAGCTGCAAAACTTAAAAAATGGCAGCGGGCATTGGGAAGAAAAGGGTTGCTTTTAATTTTTCTTCTTCCCTGTTGTTGTTCTTGGCCTGAAAAGCTGTTTTCCCCTGGAAAGATGCCCCGTGCCACTCTCCTTGCTTGGTGGCTTTTTCCCCACAAGGAGCCCCGGCGCGTTGGAGCCCCGAGCAGGGCTGGGCTGCGCGAGGGATGGATGCCCTTCAGGACAGCCCCTCTTACCGACCTCCCCCAGACGTAAGGAAAACCATCTGTGTGCTAGCTCCTGTGCTGTGGAACAGGCTGCCCAGGGAAGTGGTGGAATCACCATCCCTGGAGGTATTTAAAAGACGTGTAGATGAGGTGCTTAGGGACATGGTTTAGTGGGCATGGGGGGGTTGGGTTGACGGTTGGACTCGATGACCTTAGAGGTCTTTTCCAACCTTAATGATTCTATGATTCTATGATTCTATGAAATGCAGCCTTTAGCCCAAATCTTTCTTAACTCATCTCATCTCGACTGTGTGCTGCTTCCCTGGCTCTGGGGAACTGTCACGGTGAAACAAGGGGCCGTCTTTGATGGGGTAACCCTAATGGGGGCTCTCGAAGGGCTTCACAAACCACATGTCTTGTTATTCAGGTGAAGTATCCCGTTGATGGTTTTGTGCCTTTGTTACAGGTTTTGTTTGCATCTTTCGTGGCAACAGAAGTTATTCCCTGTGTTTTTTATTGTGTTTTTTTTTTTAAATTCAGTTTTTCATATGCATTCACTCCTCCTACTAAGATGAAGGGCTTTACTGCTGGCTCCCGCAGTGCTGCCTTCAGCCCAGGGACAGCTCAGAAGAGCAGCAGCTACATCTCTCCTCCCTGTCCCACACCCAGCGGCAGATTTCTAACAGCGTTGGAAGGACTGCAGGGTTGGGAGATCACCCTGCTCACCCCTTACCAGCGGTAATTTTGTCTGTAACGGGGCTTTAGCTCTGGCCGTTACGGGGTTTCTGCAGCAAGCAGGGCATGGGGGCTCAAGTGACCAAATCCCTCCCGAGATTTTCCTGCCTTGGAGGACCCTATAGCCACAGCCACACCATGGGTGAACATAGGTTTTCCTCCATCGCCACTCTGAGTGGCATCACCAGCTTTGTATTTATTTCTCCTGCCTTTTGCTCAAGCCCTCAGTCCCCAGCAAGAGCTAACAGGATGGCGTTACTACCTGTGGCTGCATTTTCTTGGCAGCAATTGGAGTTGCATTGGTCCCGGAGCATGGAGACCTCTCTCTCCAGCATCTCAATCCTGCTCAGCAGCTCCTGCAGGGACGGAAGGGAGGTGGAGCACTTGCAGGCCTGCTTGGGCAAGTTTATCCTGTGGGTGAAGGTGACCCGGCTCTCGCTGTCGGAGGTCTGCTCCGCGTACTCTGCCAGCCGGTCGTCTTCTGAACTCACCTCCTCGGCTGAAGACTTGAACATGGACGAGCAGCAACTGTCCAGGGGGATGTTGATGTTGTAGATGTGGTGGAAGACCATGGGCTGCTCTTTGATGGGTGGGCTGCAGTTGGCAAGGCCACCCTCCTGATCCACCGTTGACCTCTCGGCTGGCTCTGTTGTCACTTCCAGCCGGCACTCAAAAGGCTTGAGGACAGCGCCCAACAGAAGCAAGCTGAAGCTGATGAGCACGTTCCTCAGGATTGGGTTTTCACTGTCAGTCCCCATTTTCTTGGGAGAGGGAAGAGCCTTCTAAGCCAGCCTTGGTCAGCCAAGCACGGGGAGGACCTGGGGACACAGAAGAAAAAGAGAAAGGTTGGTGTTAGCCCTGAAACTGTGCTCAGCATAGAGAGGCAAGTCCTTCTGGACAAAGTCATCCAGAGAGACGTGGGGCTGACTTGATCCACACACAGCCCTGCTGTCTTTGGTGGAGCCTAAATCAGCCCTGTGCGGAGCCCATGGCTGGTGGGGAGACCCTGCCATAACCGTTGAACAGTGTCAGGGGCCGAGTCTTGTTGCTATTATTTTTTTTGTTAAAGGAAACAGTTAATCTGGTACTAACAAAGCACCAAATACATGTGTTTTCAGGAGAAATGCCCCATATGGGATCTACATTCAGTGCCCCATCAGTACAGCGTGTAGGGTCCAAAGGGTTAAGGCATGGGTGACGGTGACGCATCCCGTGCCCCAGGAGCTGCGCCCAGGGTTGCTAAGCTTCGTCCAGTAGCTATAGGAACAGCAGCCTCGATGTTAAACACCGTTAAATTACACCATGCAGGCTCCAGCTTGTTCAGGTTGATGCTCTGAGCAGACAAATTCCTCCCATTAAAGTGGCTTCACCCCCTGCCCGTGCTCTGGATTATGGGTTAACCTTGCCTTGATTTGGAACAACACAACTTCTTTTCCGGCATCAATCGCGAACCCCCGGGTGGTAATCCAGCCTCCAAGGACCACATTTATCTCCAGCCTAAAATCACCGGTGCCAGCCTAGTTCCGCTGGGGATGGATTCACCCCCATTACTCTTGTTGGGACTATTGTGCGCTGACCAATACTTAACACCAACTGGTTTGCCATGAGGAATTACTTGGTCCATGAGGGGATAGTGCTGATGGGCAGGTGAGGTTGTGACTGCAATGTCATTGCACCCAAAGATACCATTTGCCTTGTGTTTTCTTTGCAGGAGGTAGTTTACCTGCAGTCCAAGAGGGATTGCGGGAGTGTGGCTGCTTGGCAGGCGTGTTGTGCCATGGTTAGAGGCTCTCAGCTGAGCCCTGGCACTGCTTTGGTGTTGGGACAGCTACTTAAATATTTCCAGCTGATACCTGCAAATTCTTGATTGGATTTCTCGTAGCATTTTAGGAGGGAATGTAAATTGCCATATTTGCACCTCCCTACCTGTGTTGGTTTTGTAGGACTTGGACTGATGAACGCTGGTGATGTGCTTTGTGGTTCCTTCTGCACCAACAGTGCAAAAGGTGCAGCAGGCACATTAAATCTGGTCAACAGGCTCTTTACAGTGCTGGTAAAAAGACGCAAAGAGCTGAAGACCTTCTTGCTGCATCACCAGAAACTTTACCAAAGCTTCAAGAAGTTGTGGGGTTTACATATTATTCAAAACCAGGCCATGGTTTCTTGCAGTGTCAAGCCTTAATTCATAATTAACTTCAATAACCCTGTATTTAGTACCATTAATAACTCTGTATTCAGACTCTAAGAGGGCTTAGCCATTCATACAGGTTTGAAAGCAATGAATAAGCACATAGGACCATGTGGGTTAAGAAGGACTTAAAACCTCAAGGACTTAAAACCCGTGAGCACTGGGTGACCCGTTTGGATGGGACATGCCTTGAAGGGCCACTACGTGGAGAGGTGCAAATTGCCACATCTGCCAGCTTTTTTTTTTTTTTTTTTTTTGCCACAGTGCCATGCACTCCTTCTTCTGGGACACTTGGTGGCAAGAGGAGATGGGACATCAACCTGGTCTGACCTTAGCTGAACACTCATACCAGTTCCTTCCAACACAGGTGAGAAGGAGTGGCAAGTTGAGTGGTTCCAACAAGCTGCTTAAAGCCAAATCTCCCAAGCTGCATTTAGTGGACTGGACTTGGGGTTTCACAGCTGATCTATGCCAGGGCATGCTGGCTGTGGCAAGGACGAGGTGCAGGGCGGTGGGGAAGATGTCCTCTGATGGCTTTTGGTGGATGCTTCCAACCTACCTATGTGGGGTCTTCTCCAAGCCATGGGAGCTGGCCTGGCAGGGTGGGTGCGATACCCCAGTGGTTTGGTTTTTGGGGGGTGGGAGAGGATAGCACTGTGGTGCTCAGCTGTGATCCACAGCTGAGCCGCGCTCGGGGCGGCTGGCCAAGTCTTACTTTGCCTGTATCTGCCAGTGCCATAATCTTGAGCAATTACCTTCCCGTACTTCTAATGACTCTCCTGCCCTGGAGCTCCTCTCCGGCTCCCCGGGGAGCGGCCGTGCCTCCCCCCTTCCCCTGGTGCTGAATGAAAATATTTGTTTACTGGTTTCTCTCCTACAATATCTCTCCAGAAAATATCACTATTCAGCTGCCTCGCAGCATTCTCAGGGTTGTTATCCCATATTACCACAATGTTTCTGCTGCACTTTTCTTCTCAGCTCCCTGCTTAATGCCTGCTTCTCATGAGCAGGCACCTGGGACTGCTTTGGTAGGCTCTGTCTTTTTTTTCCTGGCTTTAGGAAAAGCAAGAAAAATGAAAATAACTCCACAGTGGGGTGGCCTCCTCCTTCCCCTTGGCTCCCACGGTGGCTCTGGCCATGCTTGCAGAAGACAGAAAGGAGGGCACTGGAGATGACAACAGGAGGAAGCGAGAGGGGTGGGATCGATGCTCCGTAAGTGGCGATTTGGGGCTGCAATCTCATACCTTGACCCCCCCAAATCCTTCTGGGCTCTCCAGCAGCTCCTGGGTGGCCCCAGCTGACCCACAGAGAGACTTCTTGTCCCTGTGTAATGAGGCAGCCGTGACGGGGGGGAGGCACAGGGACTAAACAGCGCCGGCTGCCTTTGATTGACTCGTCGGCGTTGGAGGCTAACTACCCGCTCCTTGGCCTCTCGCTTCGCTTTTTTATGTGTGCTCAGAGTGGAAGTAATTGTGGCTGTGAGCCAGCTGCGCCGAGCCGTGCCAGAGCTTCAAAGCAAGCCTCCTCGCAGGATTACAGGAGCAACTTAGACTCAGGAAAATGAAATCCTCCCCCTCTCAGCTCTTCGGATCCAGCCCGGCTCAACAGAGCCTGTTTATGAGGGATGGGGAGAGAAGGGCTCCAGGTGAATGCAGGGACGAGAGAGCAGGAGATGGGTTGGTGGATAAAACGGGGCGAGCAGATGCAAGATGGAGATTGCTCGCTGAAGACAGTGAGCAGGTTGGGTAGTTAACGACTCTCTAACCCATAGACCGAAAGCCATTCATCTGCCGGTAGAAACTGCCAGGCTCATTGATCTGAATCTCTTTATCGGTATATTCATCACAGCGGATGCCAGCGGGATGCTGCCCAGCTCTCGTTTCCGAGCGGCAAGTCACGGCATCCCCCTCCAGCCCTGCTCAACGTGGTGGCCTTGGGCAAGGGGTGATGCTGCAGGGGTGGTGGCATCCCCATGGCATGATGCTAGGGGAGCTTTCACTTTTTTGTTATTATTATATAGGATCACGGAAGGAAAAAAGAAAAGAAGAAAAAGTATTGCTGCCTCGATTGGGTGCTGGGTCAGGCTTAACGCCACCTCTTTGCTGTGAAACGGTGAAAAGTCGCCCTGGTTCAGGCTGTCCCTGGCTCAAACCAAGCTGAATCCACAGGGTCCTGCAGAGCAGAAGGATGCTCCTTGGTGTCCTCCAACCCACAGCAGATCATTTGAGCCATAAATCCCTATTAATCCCTGACTTCTTCCTGGAGGCTTGGGCTGACAGCTCCGAAGCCCTGCCAAATTTGTGGATGCATTCCCAGGGTCTGTCATCTCCTTTCCCTATCTGGTCCTGCTTTGTCTCCTGCTCCTCCTGTCAATGATTTGCTTTTTCCTGAAGGACCCCCATCACCGTGAGCTCAGCCGGGGTGGGTTAACACGGAGATTTGGCTGGCAGTGCTCCGGAGCTGTGTGCATGGTCTGACAGCTCGAGGCTTGTCGACAGGGGAAGAGAAGTTGCATTAACGTTCCTGCTTTGGGTTCCTCATCCCCCTGCCCTCCTGCCCAGCTAACACTGCCCATGGGCAGCGACAGAACCGTTAGAAACCGTTGACTGAGGGAACAGATCCAGGACTATATATTCTTTTCCTTCTCCCTGAATGAGGAAAAAGAAGCAAATTTCTGTGATCGTTTCACTTGTAAAATGAGTTGCATTAGGGCAAATTTATCTGGGATGCTTTTTAGTCTTTTTTTTTTAATTTCTCCTTCATTGTCACCAAGTTCAGATAAAATTCCAAGGTGGTGGTGTTCCTGGTGTCTTCATTCCCTCTGTCCCTGGAGGTGGCCTTGGAAAACCTCCCGTCCGGGGCAGCAAAGGCAGCTTTGAGCCCGGTGTTTTCCCGGCATCCAACAGCGATGTCTTCTCCTTCGCTTTCCACCGGGCTGGGGCAATGCCTCTCTCTTTGCTCGCACCCAGGACAGGACAGTTGATCTTCAGTTGCCTCTGGCACAGCACAAGCTTGAGGCTGCTGCTTTATTTTACCAGAGTTGGTTTCCCTTGGTTTGCTTTTCTTTCCCCCTCCTCCTCGGTTACAGTCCCCCAGAAACATGGGTGTTTGAATTAAAGTTCAAATTAAAGAGTTATTAAAGTTAATTATGAAGTTTGGCAAGCACTAAGCTCTCAGCTCCAAAGCATTTCAACTTTGGGGAGCTGTGAAAGAATCAATCTGCTGCAATTTCTGTGTGGTGCTCAATAAAAAAACACACAATATAAAACTGAGAAAAATATTTGAGGGCTTTTGCCAAACATATACCACGGTAAAGCACTCGCATTCCCTCCTGAATGGCCTCTCCCCATCCAGGGCTTGTGTCTTATGTGCCAGCAAAGGAAGAAACAGAAAAACCCTATTAAATCCACAGTGTATCCACCCTAATTATGTATTTTTGGCTATTTTTACATTTTGCTGATGGGTTTTATTTGTGTGAGCAAATGGCGCTGGGAATGCAGAAGGGAACCTGCGTGCGGTGATGCTTGGCGCAGCTGTGCCGGGAAAGTCATTAATGGTGTGGCAGCAGGTTTTTTGGGGGGCAGCATCACCCAGAAATGCAGCGCCATGTCCCCCAGCAGCATCTGTACCCCCTTTTTTATTGCTTAGCAATATCAACGTAGCAAATGTAAACTGTGCCCCAGGGGCTGCGGCGGGACAGGCGCAGGGACATCAGATCCTCACAACGGGGGATGATGCCAGCAGTTTTATCTCCAGCACTTTGCTGGAGATAATTTAATATTTAGATGGTCCAACAATATGTTTATTTTTGTGCCAGTTTTGGTGAATTGCTTTGGTTAAAAAATAGCCCCAACGCTGCCTGGAAAGATGCTTGAAAAATTAAAGCATTTCTTTCTCCAGCCAGATATTGTGTATTAAAATGTTTTTAAAGCCGCTAAAGATGAAAATGAAGTGAACGTTTTGGTTTGGGTGAGAAATGTTTTAATCTACCCAGAGCACATAGATATATATCTGTATATATACATATATATGCATTTATTGCGTTTTCTTTTCCCGAACACCAGGTAAACCACAAGCCCTGCTTTTTGGTGCAGATAGCAAACTGGAAAAATCAGATTTATTTGGAGTTTGGACCGGGATGCATCCTTAATGACAACCAACGAACCATCAAGAAATGGAGTTTGCTGCCTGCTTCCTCGACGTGGCAGGAGCAGGCAGGTATTAGCTAACACCCAGCGTCCCCGAGCCGTGTCGGGGCTGATTGGAGCTGTGATGTGTTCCCTGCCGGAGCTCAGCTGGAAGGAGCCGGACCGCTGCGATGGATTTGCTCCCGGCTGCTGCTAATGATGGGAATGAGCCCGGTGCATGGTGGTGCGTGAAGCAGGCGGAAAGCCTCTGAACATATTACTTGGGCTTTTATGTCACAAAGTATGTTGGAGGTTTCCCATAAGCCAAAAAAAGCCCCACTGGATGGTTTTCAAGGCTCCCAAAATCACTCTGGAGATACCTGTGTGCTCGGTGCAGATGGTGCCTGCTCCACCTTATGGAGAGACGCAGCCCCTGCAAGCTTTCCTCCTGCTCACCAGGTTCACAGCGAAGGAAATTCGGCTCTGGTGGTGTCCCTGGTTGGCTTCCCAGCCATATGCTTTCCATCCCAAGGTGACCACACAGTTGGTAAAACAAGGTGGACTGAAAACTCTGAAGCTCGACCCTGGTTTTTTTTCAGACCTCCCCAGAGAGGCTGCAGCACTCGCTGGTTTAGAGCAACCCATCACTCCCGTGCATCAGCATCGTTATGGGCTCTACATTGAAATCGCTGCTGGGTGCCACAGTCCTCCAGCCACGGCAGGTGAGGACACGCGCATGGAAGGTGCACGCCTTGCTTTTGCTTTGCTTCATGATCCGGCGAGAAACTCTTGTGATTTGCCCCTCTCACCAGAAAGCGCTGGCGTTGCATCAGCCGCCAACTGAGAATTAGTGGAAATAATTAGGTCAGCTCCTCAGCAGCTTGAAACTGCTGCAAATTTGGCGTTGCGAGGCTGCACCAGTAGGACCCTCCTGTGCAGATGTAGAGATGCAGCATATCCCTGCAGACCCAATTCCCTCCTGCAGTTTTCCGGGTTGGGGGAAGAGCACTGGCTCCCAGTTATTATTAGCCTCATGACATGCAATTTATCTGCTTAAAAATGTTTTCATTTCATTAGTTCCCTGGGCTTCATGGCAGAGTGAAGGTCCTTACTATGTGCAAGCAAGTCCCCTCCCTGGTCAACTCCTTCTTCATCCTCTGCCTAATTGCAATCCTTGTCTCCCCTCTAAACCCAGCCTGCTGCAGGCTTTTGGGGGAATTAAAGGAGATGGAAAACTGAGAGGAGGGAAACATCACGTCCCCTGTAATGCTGGACCTCAGCCTGAGGTCAGTTAGTTGAAGACCAGACCCCGCAGACTCATGGGGCCGGAGCTGAGGACCAACACCGATACCTGCACCGCACCGGAGAAACCCTACCGAGTCATTTCATGCTGCCACCAAGCAGCCCTCGGAGAAAGAATGATTTTCTCCCCTCTGACTAATTACATATTTAAGGATGAAATACTTTGATGCTTTTACCAGTGTTCCCAAACTATATGTGGAGGAAGAAATCTATAGTTCCCCCAACTGACTGTAAATTCTGCCGGCTTAATAATTCATGCACGCCTCTGTGATTGCAGCCTACATTATATCTTTCTTTCATTACATATTCTTTTATTGAATTGCCACGGCATATATCAATAGCCTCTAAAAGCTCCCACAGGAAAGCAGGCAGCGGCTTAGCACAAAGGTTTTGGGGGGATTCTCCTTTCATTTTCCCATTAACAGGTAAAGCTCGGATCCGGCGGGTCTGACTTCACATCGTCTCATTCAACCACTGCCTCCCACCTGCTTCCCTGCGAAGCCCGAGCAGTCACCAGGGTGAGTCTCATTTTTGCAAGGGTGCTGGCTCTAATCCGAGCCCATTCCAGCATTTTACTGAGCAAATTATGGTGTTGACTGTCTTCATTTATATATATTTACAGGCAGTAGCAGGTATGTTATCAGGTCCACCGTCCAAGCCGCTATTCCTGAACCATACGCCGCAAAAAACACTTGCTGGGTGCTAAATTCACTCATGTGACCAGCTTGCAAAGGTGGGCACCTAATTTTGCAATGAAAGCCAAAGTGGATGCCTAACTTTGTAATGAAAGCTGTTAGCAATGGGCTTGGGAAGTGGCCTGGCCGCTGCCCGTACCATTTTGCTGTGACCGGCCCCAGTGCTCCATGGGTGATAGAATCCTAGAATCATTAGGGTTGGAAAAGACCTCTAAGATCATCGAGTCCCACCATCAACCCAACACCACCATGCCCACTAAACCATGTCCCTAATAGTATCATAGAATCATTAAGGTTGGAAAAGACCTCTAAGATCATCGAGTCCCACCATCAACCCAACACCACCATGCCCACTAAACCATGTCCCTAATAGAATCCTAGAATCATTACGGTTGGAAAATGCTGAGATGCAGGTGCAGGCTGCGAGCCCGTGGTGCAGCACGTCACGGCTCATGGTTAGACACTTTCCTCTGGCCTCTAACACCCATATAAAGACCCACGGGGTCCAAGGTCCTGCAGGAGGGTGACCTGCTCCTTTCTGGGTCCATACGTGACACTCGTTGCACAGCGCCTGAACTCCCAACTCCTAATGGGAGTCACTGGCTGCTGAGCTCTTCCATACCCTATTTATAAGGCTGGATGTGTGATTTGAGTTGTGCCAGGTAAGTATTTGGTAGCCTGTCCCTCCAAGCGCTAATATTTGATGTCTGTTGGAGATGGCCTCAGCTGCCCCGCTGCTTGGACAACCCCATCCCTTGGGACTCCCTGCCCATGAAAAGGCATCACGTCCAGCGCTTCACACCGTATATTTATTCACACTCAGTTATGAAATAAATCCCCCCTCAGTGGGCCTGGATGTTGCAGAAGGGTTTATTTTATCCTTATGCAGCGTCTCCGGGCGTTAAAGCAGTTTTACCGGGGAGAGCCTGGGGGCAGAGGCTGGGATGGCTCCCGCTGCTCTTCCCTGAGTCGCCGTTTGCCCATTACGACGCTCGTGGGGCCATCGCTCCTGCCCCGTGCCTGGGGAGAGATTCAATGTCTAAAGAAAGATTTTGAGACGGGGCCAGGCCTTTCTGAGGGGCTACCCTTCAGTGCTAAAGCTGTGTACCCCGTTTCTGAGCCTCACGACAGCCGCTCTGCCTGCCCCGCTCTCCAGCTCTGCTGGAGATGCTCGGAAGCCATAAAGGAGGAGTTAACCATAATTACGGAGCATCGTAGGGTGTAAACACCCTCTAAATCCTCTTTAATTATGTGGGAGCACTTAATTACATGGCAACTGGAATGTAAGCGCAAAAATTAATACAATTTCATTTTTATCTTCAGCAGGGGCACCGGTAATTAATTTTGGAGGGTTACATAGAACCCAGCTGAACATGGGCATGATGTGGACCCCACACGCACAGTGCTGCAGAGGTGCTGCCACCCGGGACTGCCAAACCTCCCTTCTCCCCCTCCAACAGCCATGGCTTTGCCATCCTTTCCCACTCCCCCCTCGGTGACATCCCTCTTTTCTGTCCATCCATGCACGGGCAGAGACTTGCAGACCTCAGGGTAAGGCAGGACCGAGTGGTGGGGCACCCACTCATCCTCCAGCATAGAGAAAACCAAGCGTGACAGCTTCCGTGGCTAATTCATCCCACCAAAATTACGCTGGGAACCCACAGCCCGTAACCAGCGGGATTCGGATCACTCTCGGCCACAGGCACGAAGTTTTTTTCCCCCATTTTCTCCCAGCGCACAGCTCGGGTGCCAGCAGTAAGTCCTCGTGCTTGTGTAGCTGATGCTTGGCTGTCATGTTACATTACAGTCTACGAGTCAACCCGGACCTCCTCAGGGCTTAGCCGATGCGGATGCAAACAACCCCGCTTGGGATGCTCCATCACCAAAACACTGCCACCCATTACCCGCACCGCAGACGGAGCGTACGGCTTGATGAAGAGGAAGGAGCGTGTGACGAAGTGCAAAGTCACGCTGAAGCAATCAGATGCGCCGCAACCTCTATTGCCCCGTATAATCACCGCATGCTGTCAGCACAACCGTGAAATGGGTAACAATGGTGCGGACCAGGAGAGGAAAATTCCTGCTATTATCACAGATTTTTTTTTACCATAATTAGGGAATTGTGGCATTTTCCCCTGGGAAACCTGAGCAGGGGCACCCAGGAACAAGGTTTGCTTTGGTCTTGAAGCCTTAAAAGCAAAAACACCTTCTGAAGTAAAATGAGCACATTTTTTTAAACTTGCTTTTCAGTTTGCCTAGTCATTTATACGCTAACTTGAAGCTGGGGGAATGGAAAAGAAATGCTCATCTGGTGTGTTTTTGCATTCGTTTTCCTCCTGCTCATGTATTTTTACACTGCAGAGATGAAGTAGAGCTGATGTGATCGTGAGGTCGTGCACGCTGTGGCTTTTCCCCACCTGCTTTATAACCCCCGTACTGGAAAATTTCAGATTTTTCTCCCTTTTTAATATATTGCTCAAACTAAACCGTGCGTTATGGCTGAATTACACTCATATGCAACCTGGCAGGTAGCAGCAGGGATCGCGCTGTTTGAACCCTCCAACAATTGCTATTTTCTACTTGCCTTCCCATTGTAATTTCCCCTGAATATTCAGAGCAGCAGCAGATACTTGTGCAATAGGTTTGGGGCTGGAGCAAAGCTGCTGCGGTGGAGCAGGCTGTTGCTAGAGGGTGGTTTTGCTTGGGCAAATCTTGTCCCACATCCATTTTGGGGACCTGCAGGGTCTCCTTGGGAGGGGACAGCTTTGTGGAGGAGACCTCACGGAGCCTGCAAATGTTTTCTATCATCTCCCATCAAAAAGACAACCAAAGAGAGTGTGAGCAAGCCGGAGCAAATGAATTGTAGTCCTGCTGCAGAGACTTCATTTGATAAATAATGTATATAGAGTTTGCAGTAATAACCGCTTTTTTCCGACCCAGGCAGCCGGGCTGGGTTTGACACATCCTGGATGTATTCCTCCTTCAAGGCAGTGAGCAGGATGACGGGTGCTCGCTCGTGTGGTGGGGAAGGCAGGGCAGGCAGTGACAGGCTCTCTGGTGTCAGATAGGTTAATCTGGGGCTTTTCTCACTTCTGACGAGCTGCGTCTGTGTGTATGGGAGAGGAAGCGGCGTTTCCAGGCACTGCAGGAGGAAAGAGATGCGCTGGGGGCACAGCGTTTAGGAAAGCTCCTGAGGTGAATGCATGCCATGGACATATGGCCGAGAGGAGATGTATAGCCCCTGGGTGGGCAGGTGGGTACCAGCTGCCCCGACACCAGGATGCTGCACCCTGACCTGCCCACCAGCCCCGGTCCAGCCCAATGCTGGAGATGCGGCTTCCCCACCCCAGGACCCCCCCCTCCTCCCTCCCCTGGTAAGGGGGGTCCTCCTCTGAAACCTCTTTTTTGGCTTTGAGCATGTTTTCCAAGGAGCACGTGGCATCGCCCACAGGTGGGCTCCCCCAGGAAAGACGGGACCTTGGAGACAAACAGCTAAATCACCCCTGGTTTATCCCCGCACAGCACTGGGAGCGAGGATTTCCCGTTGCGATCCCATGCCGCTGTCACAACGGCGTGAAGTGAGGCGGTTGCATCACTTCACCTCCCCAGTTTGCCGTCCCTTTGACCCTAACAGCCATCGCGGTGCGGCAACCCAAGCCGTCACCCAGACTCCTGGGTCTGAGGAGCTGGCTGGGCGCCTGCACAGATCCCTCAGTGCCACTACAGGTATATAAAATGTCTTTAATCAAGGCACGCCAGAGATAATGCTCTTTAATCATTTTTATGGGAGGCTTTGAACATTTCTATCGGAGCGATTTGGTTAAAAATAGATTTGCTTCTATTGGAATTTGGAGGAAGACCTGGGCTACCGTATTAATGAAGGTGAGTGGGAAAACCCATATCTCTCCCTGTTTTACTTCCCTGTGGAAGAACTGGAAATAGCCTTTTGGTGCAGGGAAAAACATGATCCTTGGGAAGGGAAAATAGCTGTAGTCAACGTGGGCTTGCACCAGCTGAAGATCTGAGTCAGGATGGGATTTTATTGCCCTATAATAGGTAAGTACTTCGTTAAGGAGTGGATATAAATGTATAACGTAATTTCATTGAACCTGGAGCCGGTGCAGGGTGCGGGAGCTTGGAAGCAAGCCTGCTGCTTTGTGCTGTTTTTTAAGCTAAAGCTTGGTTTTGCTCACTTTAGTTCTCCCACTAGTATTGTAAGTGTTGGGGTTAGACGGTTCACAAGTAAGCACTTAAAATCAATTTTAAAGCTGTTTTTTTTATGCTGAAGAACTGCTTGGAGATGTAAGACTCAGGATGAAGGACACCCCTTCAGTCCTGTGATAGACAATGATGTGATATAACCCCTTTCATGAACGGGTCAAAATTAATCTTTGGGTTGACTCCCATGGTCCCCAGTGTCCCAGAAGGCTGGCTCAGCACCTTGTATTTCCGACACTCTTATAATTTCTAAGCCAAAATTAACCACAGTCAGTTGAAACACACTTTCTTGCCTGCCTTTGCCACCCTCCTTCACTTCTGATGAAATGGATAGATAAATAATGATAAATAACACGTTGTGGCCATCCGAGTAGGGCTTGCTGAACCAAGAAGTGAGATCGCTTGGGCAGCAATTGCAGCACTGTGGGAAGACGGGAAATAGCCAAAAATATTTGCGGAGTTGGAGCACAGTAATTTGAAAGTGAGGGCTTGTTGGCTTCATCCTATTCCTGCAGAAAGTGAGGAGCAAATGCCTGCCGAGAGCAGGACAGCCCTGCCAAATGAGGCAAGCTCAACCCTCCGAGATGGACACGGACTGCTTCTCACACACCTTAACTAGAGCAAACAGGACAGTGTTCAGAGAGACCACTTGGTATATGGCTGCACCCGGTCACTCCCTGGCTTCTCCCACCCACCAGCAGGCTGTCATGGGCCATGCAATGAGGGCTATACAATTGCAATTTTCTCTTCAAAATCAGAAGCGTTAGGCACTGTGGTGCCTCTTCTACCTGGAACGCCGAGCTGTGACTGCTGAGCAGGGCGGGGAGGATGGCACTGCAGAGGACGGGGCTGTTTTGCTGGGTCTGGAAGCTGGGCGTCCCTGGAAAACTGCTGGTGAGGCCACCAGCTGGGAAGGCTTGAGATGCATCATGGTAGGACTGGTTGGACCTCCATGGTTCTGCTGAAGTTCAAAGTGTTGCAGCAGGAGAAAGGCTCTGGGGTTAAAACCTCCAGGAGATTTGTGCAAGAAGCTCTGCATGGGAAAATGAGTGGGAAACAGCAGAAGAAACGTTGATCACCTTAACTGGCAAGGCAGGATGCAACCTGGGAACAGCTTTGGGTGGTTTCTTGCTGCAAGGGACAGATCCACTGACATTTCAGAGTGGTCCTCCTTGAGAGGGGGCCAACAAGGTAACATCCCAACACTTGCACATGTGTAGGATGTCTCCAGCTGGGTCTTGCACTGGCTTAGGGGATCCTCCTGCAGGAGGTCACTGTGAGGCTTTCAAGCAGGCTTGTATTCTGGCACAGCTGTTTCCATTTTGGAACAATTCTTTTACCTTTTGGGATATAATTCATTCATTTGGTGTGGCTGAGCGGGTAAGGTGGGCAGCAGCAGTCAGGCATTTAATTGCCACCCTGACCCTGGCTGTGCTGTTTCGCCCTGGATACCTCTCGCTGCTGCCACTGCTGCTTATGTCCTTTGAAAAATGGGGATAATACAGGGCTATCTGCCTATGAAATGCTGAGATGACAGCCTAATGAATAGTACCATGAGCTGGCAGGAATCCACTTCTGTGCAGAGATGCCAATCTAATTTTCCACTCTAGATAGATATTTAATAACCCAGAGTCTTCTTACTCTGGTGGGTTTATCTATGGAGCGCTTTTCTTCCACAAAGTCCAAAATACTCTCCTAAAATGCACGTGAGAAATGAAAACAGAAAGCCTTGTAACAGACCCCTCAGACACGTGCTTAGCTGGGCAGGTGGCAGAGACTGCTGAAACTACGGAAAAAGATTAATTTTACAATCTGGTCTGAAATTTGGGTGGGTCTTCTTCCTCTGATGGCTGGCCTTGCCCACCTCTAACGTGGTGTTTGGCAGGTCTCTGTTATCTCATCTTCTTTTATAAGTGAAGTAAGTGGAAAAAAATGTTCTATGAATGCGAAACTTGGCTGGAAGATCAATAGCAGCTTCACATGTATTTTTGTCTAATATTTGGTTTTGTAGGGCTTTGGGAAAAAAAAATGTTGCTTTTCATGCAGCACATGGATGTGATGAGCTCTGCTGCCATGTTCTGGGCTTTTATCATGAATTGCCTCCCTGGCCTGAGCCACTGGGGCCAAAACCATGTGGCCAGGGGCAGACAGCGAGCCAGGACTTCTCGTACTCATCTCAGACCTTCTCCCACCCAAACAGATGGACATCCTAAAGCCAGGGCATAGCTGTGTTTAGACTGTGGTGTCCTGGTGTGCCTTGCAGAGGGGCTTTCACTCATTACTGCTTGTACAGTGCTGCAGGACGCTCTGATGGAAGGTTTTCTGATTGCAAGTCATTATAATCATTCTCATATTTGATTACATTTCCTGGCAGGGCATCTAGTCTACTAGATACACGCCTGCCTTGGCTGGTCTGGAGAAACCAAAGAAATGCCAAGCATTGCTAATGGTTATTTTGAAATTCCATCTTTTCCACCCTGTGTTTCTCCTTTCTAAAGCTGCTGCAGCTCTACCAAGTGAGATGGCTAATTGCAAGGAGTGGTACCAGCCATAAGTGATTAGGCTGGTTGATCAACTCCTTTAAGTCCATGTGGCTCTACTGATTTCTGTGCTCATTTATGTCAACTGAGATCAAGTCAGGAGCAAAGCATCTTTGGTAAATGCAGAGGCTGGGAGGTTTTGCGGTGTTCGGAGGATGCTGAGTTCTGTGGTCGGTGATGCTCTGGACAGATAGCAGATGTGGGTAAGAGGGAGAAGAAGGGGAGCTGACTTTTTTTGTAAGGACTGAGCTTCCAAGAGGAGCATTCCAAGTTTGGTGGGGTGCCCATGGTAGTGTTGCCTTTTGCTACTGGGCAGAAGAAATGCCAGAGGACCCTGGAGTGCTACTCCTGTCTTGTTCCAGTATATGCAGCCTGCTGCTGATCTGCTGTTTGATGGCCTCTGGGAAGTGTGAACACTGCTTTGCTGGGAGCCTTGGAGGAGGAAACTCATCGATCTGCCGTGTCCTGTGCTCTGGAGTTCAGGTGTGCTTGTTGTGTTGGGTTTCTGCTGTGCCTCCTTCTCTACAATGCTGTGCCCTGTGCTGTCTTCTGTACCTCATGGGTTTTTTTTATATATATATAAAGTTTACATACATATATATAAAGATATAGAATCATAGAGATGTATATGTGCTCCCTTTTTTGATGTGTGGTGGACCCCTGTTCTGTGCAAAGTTGGGATGCTAAAAGGGCATAGCAGTTACACTTAAGGAAAGACACGTGTCTGGAGGCGATTCAAGTACTTTCTTTAAATCTTCACACCCTGAGAAGGATGACATTTAAAAACAAACACCCAGCCTTAAGTTCCTCAGAGCTGGCTGTCAAGCACGGGATGGGAGAAGATGGGGTGGGAAGGTCTCATGGCTTCACTTGTCTCCCCACCCCGTGTTTGCTGTCGGTGGTTTCAAGGGGGGCTTGGCTCATGCCAGGACTTGGTTGTGTGCCCAGCTGATGCTCTGTCTCCCAGAGCTGCTTTTATGTCTCCTCTGTGCCGCTCCCGCAGCGCTGAGCGGGCCAGTGCCTATCGCAGGCTGTTCTGCTCCTCCTGGGTGACCCGAGAGTCTTCCCCTCCCCCTAAACGCGGGTGCTCTGGAGCATACAGACTTTGACATGATCTCAACAAAATTTAGAGGAACAGTTGAATGCAATGCAGCAAGATGCTCTTTGTTTGCCAAAGCCAGGAGGCATGACCTCTCTCTTTTTTTTTTTTTTTAAGAAAATTAAAAAATTTGTTCTGGTTTTGAGAATTTGCAGGTAAATCAGTGATTTCCAAAGTCACTAGAGTGCACAGTCCTGAGCTGGCATAACTGTGGCCAGGGTTATCCAGCAGGCGTAAGGCTTTTATAATGGCCTTCTGAGGGGGTTTTAAATTTATTTTTAGCCAAAGCTGCTCTGTTATGTGTTTGCTGGGTTTGAGTGAAAACTCCTCCCATAAGAGCTGGCCAGACAGTGCAGGTGGGAGCTCCTCTGAAAAGCATCTCGGGATGCGGTGCCACCGTGGGGACGGGGACAGCGGGTGTCCTGCCGGCAGCGGGGAGTCAGTCGGTGCTCTGCGCCCGATGCTGCCCCGCGCCCAGTGCAACAGGGCTGTCTCCAGCTGGAGATACTGGAAACCTCTGTCCTGGGCAAATCAGGCAAATGTTGTGCCCTAGGGCTTCTTCTGGGTGCTTTGCCTGGATGGTTGCCCTGGGAAGGGCTGAGTGTGGCTGTTAGTGCTGGAGGAGAGGTCTCGTTCCAGCTGGACGCAGTGCATCTGGATGGGGAGGAGCTGCTGGACACCCAGACAGGGAACTGCCCAGCCCCGAGCTGCAATGCTCCCTTTCCCTGAATTAACTTAAAACCACATCAGCAACTCAATAAACTCTCTTCTTCCCTTGCTGGATATCATGTTTTGCATTTTTGCTACACTTAAACCATGGGATAACTCATCTGTACCTGATTATAAACCTGACAGAGCCTTCACTGAAGTACCTGCCTTCATGAGGAGCTTAAGTAATATTTTTCAAAAAGCACTTCAGCGACCTTTGAATTCCCATGGAACACTCAAGTACACGCGACCCGAGGCTTTGGTGTTATGAATCCAATTCTGAAAAAGCCTGGAAATTGATTTATGGCTGTGTGAGACACCCACAGGCTTTGGAGACGTGGGAGGGATGATGACTCGTTACCTGACTCTGGAAATACTTTGACGTTGGATCATCACCACGGGTGAACCTGTGGTGGAATAGAGCACGTTCCACCATAAGAAAATGCAAGTTTGTGTTGAGCTGGGTTTAAAAAGAAGTGTCTTTGCCAGTTTGAGAAGCCTGAAGTCCTTAAGTAAAAAGTGTTGATACTGATGGGATCTGTTCATCCGACACTCATCCGGTGGCTCCGCTGTGCTCGCACACCTCCGACTGTCTGCTTCAGGTCCGTACTTATCATCTTGTTAGCATGGGGTTTTTTGGGATAGGTGATGGAAACTCGCCTGCATTTCATGTCAGCCTTCCTTGGCACGTTAAAAAATATTTTTTCTATTTGCCGTGACAGCAGGAACTTAAATCGAATCTTAAATATCCATAAAAGTGTATTGGTTGTGGAAGTGCCTGCTTCCCGGGCTGGGAGGCAGGACCGTGGCTGCTGGAAGGGACCATCTGATATTGCAAAATCCACAGAAAAATGGGATCTGGGACAAGGTAAGACAGCGAGGGAGCAAATCTGCTCGTGAGCAGCAGGTCTGCGAGCTCTGTGGAGGGCAGTGGAGCATCCCGCGGGCGCTGCTCCAGCTCCTGGCTTCGGTCCGGGTCTGGCTGCTGGAGTAACGTGTTGGTTGGCGAGGGCAAACTGGGGCATATCAAAACAGCTCGCAAACCTGTATGAAGTTAACTTCGCATGGCTGTAGTTGGAAAATGGCCCTGAAGCCTGAATATTTATTTTTAAGGAAATCTCTCAAGCTGTGTTTCAGGAGAACCTTTTTTCCGAGTAACCTCACGCTGTCTAAGGGAGGGAGGAGAAACTGCTGCAAAGCTGGGTTTTTGGTGGGTCTCGGTGTCCTGCTGCCAAAGCTGGCTGGAGGGCTGGTGCTGAGAAAGCAGAGCGACCTTTGCAGAGAGCCAGATGCTGCCCGTCAGCTGAACTTGCCAGGGGAGGATAAATTACCCAAATATACCAATCCAGAGAGCGCGGGTGAGCCTGTGAAGGAGGCGGCAAGTGACACGAAAGCCAAGGGTTGCGGGTGAGGATTTACAGCATGGCAGTCACAGCCCTTTGCACTGGTTACCTGGGACTCGGCGTGGCCTTTTGGATGCTAACTTTGCTTAATTTCTTTTTGCCCCTAAAACTGCGGGAAGGAGACAGCATTATGGGGAGCTCTGTCTGCTGTGGGAGGCAGCTGATGTTGCTGCATGTCCAGAGCTGCATCCCCAACCTCCTAGACTTTGGGATTGAGGGGAGAAGAAATAGCTGCATCCTCCGGGAGGCTCTGGGACATGCTTGGGCCTGACAATATTTATATTTTTTTTTCTTTTTTTCTTTCTAATTTTATTTTTAGACACAACCCTGATGATGCAAGGTCAGAGCTGCTTGCCCGAAGACTGACTCAAACTGGGCTGATGCCCAGGTGAAACAGCTCATGAATCCAAGGCTGCACTGTCCTCATGTTTCAGTCTGCTGTGGGAGATGATGACACGATCCTGGGCTCAAAAGCAGTGTTTGGAGAAGACAACTTCTTCTCCCAGCTGCACGTAGGGTACATCCTGGCAGCGATGGGTGCTCTGCAGCCCCTGCGTCTTGCTGGTGCTTTGCACCATTCAGGTGTGGAAAATCGTGTTCCCTGAAGGCAGAGGTGGTCAAGGGCAGCAAGGATGCCTTGACTGCACCAAAACCAGCTTCTGTGGTGTCTCCACGCTGCTCACACCAGCTGCGGGCAGGGTGCCGGTGGGAGGGTGTCAAGTCCCCAGGACCTCACTGCGGCATCTATTTTACGTTCCTAAGTGAGGAGGCTGCAAAGGAGCATCCCTTGGAGGGGGTGTGTGTGAGTGACTGGTATGTGTGTGCACGCTCAACTTTAACCCCACCGAGCAGCTTCAAGTGAGAGATGTCAAACCCGAAAGCCAAGTGTCCCCCACCACGTGTGCCACCACGCCACCCCTCATGTAGGGGACCTGCTGCAGAACCTGGACAAGGTAGCCCCACCTCTGTGGGATGCCTTCTTTGGATCAGAGGACCCCCTTTCTCCTTCTCCTCCAAGCACTTCACCCCAGCTCTCCCAGGCAGGTCCCATATCTCTGAATGGCCCAGGAGTTCACAAGAAATCAAACTTCAACATTTTGGACATGTAGACGAAGTGAAAACTTATGTCCCAGGGGAGGATTGAACACACACATCCGTGTGCACACAGACTGAGCGATGCCCATCATGGAAACTCTACAGTGGTTGAGTGTACCTCCTCGGAGCAAATATTTAATTTCTACAACAAATCTTCAATTTGCTCAGAGGAGCAAACCTTTACTTTCTATGACACCAGCAACAAGTCGGCACGGAGGCAACATCATCACTGATGGCTTTGGCACAGTCGTCCCTGAAGGTGAGGGGAAAGGGGCACCAGGGCTTGCAGCAGCCTTCTCCCATAGGAGATAATTTGACTCCCAATTTTTACATGGATGCCAATTGATTTTTGCCAACTGCTTATGATTTTTTTTTTTTTTTTTTTAAATAAAACACCCAGTCAGGATCTCTCACTACTTGGACACCACAGCAATAGCCATGAAACCCTCCTCTGTTAGTTTGTCTGGCAAACCCTGGGCTGGAACCTTGGTCCAGCCCAAAGCTGGGTCTTGGCGAGACCCATGAGCTCCTTGGCTGTGACATACCTGAATTTTATTCCAAACTAAACAACCACAGATGCTGGGAGTGGAAAGTCCAACTCGCAAATCCTTGTGAGATTTAAACTAAGAATTAAAGAGAAACTATAACTTTGGGGAAATGTAATTTGAGTTACATGTCCTGGCTTTTTTTACCCCCTTAAAAGCAATACAGAGATTAATAGAAAATGGCTTTCTTACAGGTTTTTGTGGATCGTGCTTTATGAAAGGGCAAGAATAATTCTCCCTGCCATAAAAAAACCCATACTGGTGGTTAAAATCACTACTAAAAAGAGCATCCTGAGCTATTAAATCCTGCAGGTTTCAGGGTAACTCCATTAACTACATTGCTATTGCATCCTGTAGGATTTTCCCACAGGGTACAGTTTCTTAGGGAGCTTGAACCATGTACACAGACACTCAGGCATCTACAAAAGCTAAAATAATACCGTTTCTTCTCTTGCATAATGGGGATTTTATCTCCCTTTTTATTTTCTTCTCCCTCCAGCTATTTCAGAAGCGTCCTGAGGTTACGCCCAGATGCTGATACCCTCACAAGCTCGGGCAGAGACGCGACGGGGCATGTGGTGTATGTGTGGGCTTGCCCCTTCGGCAGCAGGGCTGCTTGCCCGGATGGGTAAGCACAGAGCATGATCAAAGCAAGCATACGATGCCTGAAAGAGTTGATTTTATATTTTTTTTAAATTATTTTTATTGTTTTTTGCTGTGCCTTTCTATGCTAACGTGATCTGTGCAAGCTTGGGACATCCAGCTGTGGCTAAAGCCAGCTCCCTGGGGTATCGCCATATGCCTGTTACTGGTTTTCTATCCTCCCACCATATTTCAAGGTTGATTAATCCCTTGATGGTGGCAGGATGTGTCCTTGTGATGAGGTGTGAGGATGCAGATGATGCCAGCTCCCGTCGCTGCAGAAACCCCGGAGCCTCTGGGAGCCAGTGCATCACCTTGCCCCATAGCACCAAGCCTTGCCGCAGCACTCACCCCAGCACCCGGATTTGTCCCCCTGGCCAAAGTCACCCGGGTCCCTATGGAGCCTGGAGGGGCTTTGGCTGCTGCCCAGAGGCTCTGAAGACGCCAGCCTGGGAAAAGTAGTGAAAAGCAGAGAGCAAAAGGGGAGTTCAGCCATTACTCCGTGGGGATTCCCTTAACTAGGAAGGGAAGTCCTGCTCCGAGTCTCCCTCTGGCAGCCAGCAGCAGGTCAGCTGCTTTTTTATTTATTTATTTATTTTATTTATTCCTTCAGCCTTTACTTTTGTTCTTTGTCTCTATTCTGCCATCCCCAAAGAAATCACAGCCGTTCATCCGCAAACGTGGGGGCCTGGGCTGGGGGGAGACCTCAATTCCAGGCATTTCTCAGTGTGGATAATATTGTTGCAGCACTTAAAGACTGTCCAAGCAGAGAGCTCTGCGGGAAAGCAGGCTCCAAATGGCTTAAATGCTTTATATTAAGGCTGGTGGACAAGGCATTGATCCTTTCCAGCTTTGTGTCACTGGTGCCTTCCCATGCACTGGCATAGGGTTTGCATTTTTTTTTTTTTCTCCTCTGCTCTGGCTTTTTTTTCAGGTTTTCCTCCTACATCAGGCAGCTGTAAGCAGCTCTGTTTCAAAATGACCAGCAAATATCCTGAGCCCGTAAAATGCTTGTGCAAAATTCTCCTGAGCTTCCTGGCCACCCCTATCCTGGAGACGATGGACATCTTCCCAGTACAAACCTCCCAAGCAATGGCATGTGAAAGCTAACTATTACAGTTTCTCTTCAAGGCTCCATTGCCTTCCTTGATTTCTATTATGGGACAGTGCTCATAGATTTTTCCAACTCATTATTTATCAGGGCTGGAGCTTCTGGTGATGACAAAAATGAGAGGTTTTGCTACCAACTTCCCCGGGCAGCCTGGGCTGGTTAGTCATTCAAGGCTCTGTGCACAAGTTCATCCTGAAGTCGGGCTGAATTTCTCTTCCAATTTCCCCTCCTATCCTTCATCCTTTTTCCCTCTTTTCCCTTTGGGAGACCTGTTATAGTTTATTTTTTTCCCCCCTGTATCTAACAGAGTTTGATTTGGTGACCAGCCAGGAGAGAAAGGACTTGCAATTGCTTCGTCCTTTGGTGGGTTAGGTTATTTTGACTTTGAGGTTTTCTGTTGGGAAAGCGATTAAGAATAAAAAGTCCCATCTGTGACTAAAATGGACTTTTGGTGATTAAAAAAAAAAAAGTCCCTAGGTTATTTCTGAGGCCAGTGTAATCTCCTATGTTCTTCTTTTTCCAGTTTTTTTTTTTTACTCTTTCCTTAATATTTTTGTTTGTTTGTTTTTGTTAGCTCTTCTATTTATTTCACAGGTGCTTGAGCATTTGAAGGACACTTCTCCCCTTCTTCTCGGGCATGTGCAGATGGTACTTTAAACCTGGAAGCAGGGGCAGAATCACAAAGGTTTTGGGGACCTCTGGGTGAAACGAGCCGAGGTGGCTGATGGAAAGGCTGGTGGAGACAGGCTGACCGTCTTGGTGGTTTGTGGGTAAGGAATTGAGAAACGCTTTCATCTGTTGTTGCGTTGGGGATTGGCAGAACCAGAGGCATACGACATGTATGGGGGGTCCTCGCTGTGGGGAGTTTGGGATCCCCTTAATACGGAAAGGCACATTGTCTTGCCAGCTTGCTGTCAAAGCGAGGAGGTGCCACGTATCTATGGGTGAACAGAAGAAACGCCAACAAATGGCAGGGAAAAAACATAGGCGGTGAGATCAGAAAAAGGATATGAAAGCAAGTACCAAGGTGAGTGTGTCTATACACATACTCATTTGCCTGAGCACGGCAAATAAAAAGGCTGATGTAGATGTCTTAGTGCCTTGCTCAGACTAGGGATTAAATAGCATTACAGGGACTTGGTGAGATAAATGGGACCCAGTGTGGCTTGCTGGAGAAGAGCAAGCTGGGAATGAAGGAAAGGAGTGCACTAAGAACGCTTGTCCCGAAGGCTAGCAAGGGGCTAGGAGCAGGCTACTTCAACAGGGGTGACTTCAAAGGAGTGAAGCTGTGGTGGGACAGACCTCCTGTGAGTTATGAGAAGGAGGTGAGTGAGTGTGAGGGGCTCTTCAAAGCCAGGGTCCCTCTGTGTGGTACAACGTGGTGGCAATGGCATCTTAAACTCCACTGACATCCCTTGGGACAGGAGGATAGAGCCATTCGGTTCGCTGGGTCTGTTAGCGCAACATCTCATTTCCAATGATGGCGAAAGCTACTGGAGAAGCTGCTATTTTGGGTTTGATTTGGGCTAATGGAGTAGAACTGGTTGAAAAAAGTGGAAGGTAATTTCAGGAAATAAGTCACAAAATAGCAGAGCCCACAATGCCAAGAGAAAAAGGGAGTGAGAACAGCAGAGTAAGGATAATGGGCTGCAACAATCTCAGGGAACCGGCAGCTAACATCTCTAGGGAAGATAATCCAAGGGATAAAGAGTGCAGGGAAGCTGGCAATTACCTAAAACGACTACATTAGGGGCACCACAACAATCCATCCTGATGCAGAAGAAAGAGAGGAAGGCGGTGGCAGAGACCTGGTTGACTTGACCTGAGACCCAAAGAAGAGTTGTAGAACAGGGGAACTGAGGCCAGAGACCTGGTGATGGGGCAACGGAGCAGCAGCCGCACAGCTACAAGTTGGGGATGAGAAGGTGCAGAACAAGCTCCAGGGGGTTGTCCATTCAAAGGCTGCACAAAAACCTTTTGTAAATACACAGGAAGGAGAAGGAGAGCTGAGGAGATTTTTAGCATGGAGGAGGAAAACTAAGGGATTCAGTGTAGGCTTTGCTTCAGCCTTCCCAGCTAATTAGGACAGGATGATTACACTGGGCAGAAGCCCAACTCAAGACAGGGGAAAGAAGACCTTCCAGGGTATTTAGATCAGTCAGGTGTGTTTCTGCTGGCAGGGCCTGCCAAAATCCCCCCCGGGCATACTTCCGGAGCTAACCCAACCTTGGAAGTGTTCAAGGTTTCTCCAACACTTCAGGAACCCCGAGCAGACTGAGAGCTGCAGTGGGACAACCCCAGGAGTTAGAGACTTCAAAACAGGGAGCAAGGCAAGAAGAAGTTATTAAGCAATCAATTTGTAAGAACGTGGAGGGTAATGAGGTTAGAAAGTAACAACTGACATGGGTTTGTCAAGAATAAGTCAAGTGAGACCAATCTGATCTTCTCTGGCAGGATAACTGGGTTCATGGATAGGGGAGCAGTGGCCGATGGGCTGGGGCTTGGCTGGTGTTGTGTGGCAAGCAGCGGTGGGAGGGTGACCTGTTCTATAGGAAGGGTTGGGGACCTTGGGCTGAGCTTCAGGGGGAGGTGAAGAGCAGATGTATTGCACAGGAGTGAAAATGAAAACCTCGATGCATGATGCCATCAACTGCTTTCCGAATTGTCCCCCTATGGTAGTGCCCATGTCACTGCAAGTTGATGTGCTCGCTGGTGTGCCTGTCCCGATGCTGCAAGGACCAGCCCTGCCATTGCTAATTCCCCCCATGGTCATCAGCTGGTCCCCACCACCATCAACTCTGCTGCAGTGGCTCCTCATCCTTGCCATGGGCTGCCCTCACTGGGGGCACGGGGCCACCTCTAGCTGCTTTCCCCCCCACCCCCATCCCTGTCTCCTCCATTCAAGACCCTGAAGGGCAGCTCTGCCCTAAAGCAAACCTCGCAGGACTTGCCCGGGTCACTCGTCACGGTGCTTTTTATAGTCTTCTCTGCCTTGTACCTGATGCTGCAGCACAGCATCCTCCCTCCCCAGGGTCTGCACCTTCACCTTGCAGCTCCAGGGACTGCGGACCTGCCGTGCTCATTGCGTGGCTGCATTTGTCTTAACGATTGGCCCCTTCAGTTATTATTAGCCTCATGGTCACCTCCAGCACTGCCTGTCATGACGAATTAGAAATAAAGTCCTCTCTGCATCATAGTCCTCGTTAAACCAACCATACCTTCTACCTGCTGCAGTCATCACATCATTATAACTCCATTACCTTTAACAACAACTCCATTACCATCCATTATCTTTCTTATCATCTCCTTTATACGGCTGTTATCTGCACCTCCTCCTTTACAGCCATCCCCTCCTCAATTACGATTCCATTACCTTTATTACCACCCCATTAGATTTTTTTTTTTTTACATACAATTATTCCCATTAAAATTTTGAGATCTGTGTCTCCATCCAGACACGTCGGTGTCTCCATCAACCCCGTCACCAGCAGCACGCCTTTCTCACTCGGTGTTACTCATTGCCTTCATCGCCTGGCGCAGTCACCGCCACCTTCCCTGCATTTGTAATTATCCCCATACCAATGGTTGTATTTTAATTATTTTTCATTATGATTTTATGGTCTTTTGCTGTTATTGCTTCCTTTATCGGCCATTTTCCTCTCCCTGAAGTATCATAGCTGGGATGGGTACCGGGGTGTGAGCCGAGACTCAGGTCAGTGATATTACACTGATCTGCACCAGCCCTGAGCAGGTACCTTCACCCCGTCGCTGTTCTCCATTGCAATTCTAGTATTTAGTCTCTGTTGCAGCCCTGATTACTGATGTTATCTTGCCGTTATCCTTCGGCTCATCTCCATTGCATCTTCCCCGATGGGCACAACCACCTCCTCCAGTCAGTGGTGCTCCTTCTCCTCCTGCATGGAGGAGCATCCCTGACTCTCTCTGATTTTCCATACCTAGAGCTAGATAACAGCTCTAGGGACTGTTTATTCTTTTTAATAAAAAGAATATCTGTGTGATATTAGTGGAAGAAGTGTTTTTGTAGCAAAGGTACTGACTTCCATAAATTCTCGTGGTCCAGCCCTGAGCACCACATCCCGTGGGTGTTGCTCTCCCCTCGCCTGCTGTGTTATGGTTTCAGCTGCGCTGCCAGACCTCCCTGTGCTCCCCTCAAAACACCTTCCAGAAACCACCCTGGTTTCTGAGAAGCGATGTTTGCCAGCTCATTCATCAGCATGAAGAGGAGGGAGAAAGTCCCTCGGCTGGCATAGGGCGTGTTGCACCCGCGCTGCACCCCTCGCTCTGCGGTTATTGGGGTCTGGCAGCGTCACATCGCTCCCGATCTGATGGGAGCGATGCAGGGTACAGGTTGGTTCCTGAAGAAGCTCACCTGGCTCATCCAGCATGCTCAGGGCCTCGCAGACCGCATCCTATCGGCTAATCACAGCCCTTCCTTCATGCATGAAATATCATGGACTGAAGATACCAACTGGGCATCTAAAACTGGTGCTGAGATGGGCTCCTCCGTCCCTGGGGCAGCGACGGAGCTACATGGTGGGAAGTGGACAGGGGGAGCCTCGATGGACCCACGGAGGAGCAGGGTATCATTTAGGGTGCCACAGAGGAGCAGGGTATCATTTAGGGTGCCACGGAGGCGTAGGATACCATTTTATCCCCTATATAGCACTGATGCAGCCGAGGACAAGCTCTGTGCCGGCAGGTCCGGTGCCCACACTCCTCGAGAGGATGTTGAGAGATTGGAGAGAGTCACAGAAGTCCCCAAGGATGGGGAAACTGCCAGATTTAGAGAGCTTGGTCTGCTTAGTTTATCACGAAGATTGAGAGGTGGCTTCATGACTTCCTATAAGAACTGTCAAGGCAAGGAAATACTAAAGAAGGTACTAAAGAGCTCTTTACGGCAGCGGGGAAAGGCAGAGCAGGAGCGATGGCTGGGAGCGAAGGCAGGCAAATTTGGATGACTGATGCAGCCCATGGGGTTTGAAGTGAGAGCAATGCCTGTTCCCAGCAGCTCCAGGAGGCTGCTGGAAAGGGTGGGATGCAACAGCTCGTCAGCGATATTTCCGATGCGTCCCTAAACCTTATCAGTCTGCAGGCGATGCTCGGCAGCGGATGAGCCGGTAACGGCTTGCAGGTAATTAACATTTCTGGTGTAAGAGGGGATGTAGCTCATGTTTGAACGCCCCTGGCTTATTTCCCACAGTCGATAAGCTTTGTAAATAATGTATCCCGCAGGGGGGAAAAAAATGCCACCTTGCGCTTATCAGATTTTGTGCTCTGTTTGGTTTAGCAATGCTAAGAGGGAATACGGCTCAGAGGGAAAAAGAAAAGATATAAATAAATAAAGGGGTGAGGTGGGGGTGGACCCCGTACTGCCGCAACCCCCCGAGATGCAACTGAGGAGCACTGGGAGGGGAAAGCTGATTCAAAGCTAACGAAGGGGGAACGAGCTGCCATCCAGCCACGCTGCCTACCAGGCAGATAACAGCCCCCCTGCAGACTTTGGGGGAGATTTTTCCTAATTCTGGCATGGTTAAAGCAGACCAGAGAAAGGGAGGCGAAGCGGTCAGCATCCCTCTCCTCTCATGTCTTTGCTCTGCTGCTTGTAAAGGCACCTGATGGAGCTGAGCTCGGTGCAAACCGCGGGGCAGTGCCCTCCCCGAGGGGCACGGGGACAGCTGGCACCCTTCCTCCGCCATGCCATTCCCGGGGGGATTTCGGGAGCGCGCTTAAGCACCCAGTGATGCCCTGTCCGCACCTCGGCGATCACGGGGGGAAGGCTGAATATAACACAGGGCGGCAGGACTTTTAAGTATTTTTGGGGTCAAGGGGAAGGATTTGACCAAAGAATTGTACAGACAGGTGTATTTAAAGCAGCACCAGGACAGAGACTGGCTCTCCTGCTTTTTGGTTTTAATCCGTAGCCACAGGTTGCCTCTTAAGAAGCATAAACTGGGATTGCCTGAGCGAGCGGCCGGAGAGCTGTCTCGCTGCCACGACCCGCTGCCAGCTCGAACATGTACCTTGTTTTTCTTGCTAAATAAAAGCAAGGAGCTGGCAGAAAGTGGGCAGCGCGGTGGCAAACACCTTCGGGTTTAAAATAACACCCCCAGTAAGCCCTTGCTGGTGGCTTTGTGCTGCCCAGGCTGCTCACTGACCATCTGGAGCCAGAACGTCTGGGAGTTTTTATAAATTAAAAGGAAACACAGGTTTCCCTGCTGTAAAACGCAGAATTAGGATAGGCAATAGAGCACGGAGGTTTTTACAAGCTTTGAGGAGCTGCAAATTTTTGGCGAGGTCAGTAAATAATTCTGGGGTTGAACTGGGGTGGCCCCGTTTTCCACAGAGCCCCTTGCGAGGGTCTGATCCTGCTGTTGGCAGCCCACATCCCCTAACAGCGGCAATTTCCACTACGCACAGAAGACTGCGGGCTGCAAATAATCCATCACCTCCTGGCTGGGACCTGGACCGGGCAGAACAGCTTTTACCACTCCCCCCATTGCAAACCAGTTGCAAACAGCAGCTGGGGATGCTGGTCCCCCCAGGAGGGATGTGCTGGGCTGGGCAAGCTGCGGTTAGGAGCGAGCATGTTGCAAACCACCGGGCTTAGAAGGGAGCACCTTGGGGAGTTTTTAAATGCATCTTAATTACATTAGTTATACACCAGCCGAGGGGATAATTTACCGTCTCCAGACAGATGCTTTACTCCTTGCAACAAGACGAAAACAAAAGCGAGCGCAGCCCCGTGCAGGCGTCACCCGTGCCAGGGGACTCTCCGGTCCCCGAGCATCTCCGACGGGTCAAGAACCGCTGCCGATAGCGCTGGCGTTTCCTTGCAAAGCATCAGTGCCGGTGGCTTTGCTGGCAAGAGGGTTTCTATGTGTACCTGGCCTAGAAATAAGTATGGTCCTACCTGTAGGAGTAAATTAATATTTGCTCAGCTGCTATCTAGGGGTTGGGTTTGCTCCCCGCTGCCCGGGGAAGGTGTTTTTCAAGGCGGCGTGGGTGCTCGCTGCTCCGCGCTGGCTGGAAAGCTTTGCTCTGGAGCTTGGCTGCTGGATCGTTCAGCGGTTTCATGGTTTAAATTTCAAGCTTTGCGGGGCTGGCACCATCTCCTGGTCTAATTTTGCTCCCAACCCATCACCAACCCACCAGAGCAAACCTCAGCACCCCAGGGACTAAACCTTGCTCACCCCGGGGAGATGCTGCACAGGGAGCAGCGTTGCATTGCAGGGACCGACGGGAGCCAGCACATCCCCATCAAGGTATCTCCCCGTCACCGTATTTCCAAAAAATATCCCAGCTTTCCAGGCTGATGGGGCTGTTAAAGCTTGCCAGCCCCCCTCGGGGCTGCTCCGGGAGCTGGAGCCCAGATGGTCTGAGCAGATTACCGCAGCCTCCGGGACTATACATCCCGGGCATTTTGGCAGGCCTGAATTCCCTCCAAATGACAAAATAAATAAAATCTCTCAGCATTAAATGCTGGGAAGCCCATGAAAAAGCTGTGTACACAATGAAAACAAATATATGGTTAAACAACCTCTCTAACAGTATTTCTATAAAATGCCTTTCTAAATAACGCCAAGTGAAAGGCTTGCTCTGTCCTGATTAACCTCAGTTGGGGAAGATTGTCTGTATCAAATCATTACCGTCAGCTGATTAAAAATGAATTAAACTGAACAGAAAACAATTCCCAAAACATCTTCTCTCCTTTCCAATTCAGGAAAAAAAAATTATATAAAAATAATATAAAAATAACAATAAACCCTGTAACACCCAAGAGCAAACGCAGCCCTAAGTCACCACAGCCTGAGGATGAAGCAGGTGATGGGGACCTGGGATGGGATGGGGTGGGATGGGTTTGGCCATGGTCACCCCATGGAGAGGTGGCAGGACCAGGTGTAAGGGTCATAAGGGATAAAGGGGATGCTGATATGGATTAATTAAAATAACCCAAATGAGCCACCCGGTTCTTTGCTTCTTGAACAGATCCCTTTTTTGAAGGGCTGGAGTCAGCTAAAGTGACTTTTAAATCTCTCTCTCTTCTTTTTGTCTTATTTTTAGGAAATCTGGCAGACCCTTGTGGTCAATATATCGAAGGAAAGTGCAAAGTCACAAATCTCGAGTGTCAGCTGGCTAACTCCATCCCGATGAGAGCACGCTCCAACGCTGAAAACCAGTGGGAGATGCTCTCTTTCATGCAGCAAAACCCCATCCCAGTGTGTTTCCAGAGAAAACATCCCCAGCAGCATCGCTGGTGAGTGCCAAGGAGAGGGAAACAGCGGGCAAACCCTGCGCTTGGTACCTTGCACAAGCACCCTCCTTCCCCATTGCAGCAAGCTCCCGGGGAAAGCCTCTGAGTAATGGAAAAGCCTCAAATATTCCTTCTCCTGCTACTTATTTTTTAGTCGTTTCCATTTTCTCAATTATTTTCTCAATAACTGCATAGCAATTGTTGGGTCCCAACAGGACCCACCAGCCGAGGTGCTCCAAGGTCCTCCCCATCTCGGGGTTGAACAAGAGGCATCCTAAGCTGGAGCAATGAAGGAGAAAGGTCCCAAAATTTTGAGGGTGCGGGGGGGCTGCATCGTCCACTGAAGCTGTGCTGGTGACACTGCTGCGATGTCCCCATGGTCTGACACATGAGCCAGCCAGAGAGTTTCAGGTCTTGGGGTAGGGCTGCTGGCAAAATCCGTGTTGCCAATGCTTCTTGGACACAAACCCACCCTGTTATGAAGGAGAGTCTAATTACTAACTCTAATTACAAAAAGGCGTAAATCACCTAGATTATTTTATTTTTTGGCCCGTGCCAACTGTCTTTGATATAATAAAGAAGAATAATTGACAACCAAAGGGACCTGCCACCCTGACACTTTAACAACAGCCTATTTTGAGACACCAGAACTGCAACTCAGCAGTTCTAGAAGTTGTAAAAACTGTTGTAAAAACTACTCTCTGTCCGAGCAGTGGTAAAAGCTTGTCTCCAACGATGAGGGGAGCACGACTGCTGAGGAGGTGCCCTGGGGCACGGGCAGCCCTGCTGGGTCCTGTCCCCAGGAAAAGATGACCGTCCCCCATCCCCATCAGCATCCGACCCTGGGGGATGTGTGGGGACCCGATGGCTGTGGGGGAGAGCAAAGCAACACTGGGTGGGCCTTTTCTCCACCCCCATGCCGTAAAAAGAGCATTTAATCCCCTTGCCGGTGGCAGGGAAAGAGGGGAGTGAGCCATGAGCAAAGCCGGGCACGGCAAGGCTGCGGCAGGGGAAGCTTGCTCCTCCATGAGATGTATGGCTGTCAAAAATGTTTCTATGGATGAGCGAGATTTTCTGCTTTTTGTTCTGCCCCTCTCCAGCTTTCCAACACCAGGACATCCCTGCATCTTCCCTGCCACGCTGGCACCCTAAAACCAGCAGAAAACCCCACTATGAGTGTTGATAGGAGCAGTGTGCATGCTACGTGTGTATGCATATATATTTTGGAGCATCCTTTTGGGGTGCAAGGCGATGCAATTAATAGCACATTAATTGCATGATTAATTGCTAATTAATAGCCCTCCCCCGGCGTCGGGGGTTCGTTAAGGCTCGAGAGAAGGCAGCATGGTCCTGGATTATGGTGCCTGGCTGCTGCCAGGAATTAGCACCGAGGTGCCACTCGCTTTGTTTCGAATGGCTCTTTCGACTCGGGCCATAAAATTAATGTCTGAGCAGATAGCTGGGAAAACAGGAAGCCCTATAAAGCAACTTGGTGCTTGGTGGGGGAATTGAGATGAGCTGCATTTGGGAGATGCTGGGTTTTGATTGTATTTCCCCTCTGGAGATGCCGAGCGCCCTGGCACGGCGGGTACCACATCCCCATCCCTCCGCCCCGCACCCCCAGCTCTCCCTAACCCCCAGCTCCCCGGTACTGCTCGCATCTCACCGCTTATTCATCCACCTTGCTTTTCTCTCAATTCCCCCATCCCTTGTATGTTTATCTAGCCCTCCGGCCACTCAGTCCCTGCTTTATTCACAGTCTCTGCTGCCCAGGCTCTACCTTGCATTCCTAGTTAGAGCCTTACCTGTTTATATTCTTAACCTTTGCCTCTTTTTCCTCTGCCTCTTTAATCCACGCATCAATCTTGTTTATGGCCTCCATCGCGCTGCTCATCTCGGGTGCATTACCGGCAAGCTAATACAGCCCCATCTCTGTGCCCGCTCTCCTAAACCATCCTCAGCTCTAGCTCCTCCACACAGCAAAGCGTGGTGGAAGAAGACCCTTCAGCTCAGGAGCAGGAGGTGCTGGAGCTCAGCACCCCAGCCTGGGGGTGCTTCCCCTCCCGGACACACTTTTTGCCCCATTTTTGGGGTTAGGCTTTGCCCTGCACATGGGCATCAGGAAACCTGCAGCTGGTGAACACGGCGCAGGGGTACCCAACCTCCTGCATCCCTTCGCCCTGGGATGCTCAGGACCCGGCCACCCTGCAGAAGACAGTGGGTCTGGGGAGAAAGCTCATATTTCAGTGATACCGTGACATTGGTACCTGGGGCAGCTTTCCCAAGCTTCCCGGCAGCCAAAATTCAAGCCCGGAGGATCATCAGATGAACATCCTCAATACATCGCCCCACTGCTACACCTCACTGGCTGCTCCGGCATTGAAGCGAGGAGGATCATCAGATGAACATCCTCAATACATCGCCCCACTGCTACACCTCACTGGCTGCTCCGGCATTGAAGCGTCACGCTTTTCCTCGGCCTCCCTATTCCCACCCCATCACTGCATCCCATAAACTTGCCTTGCATGGCCCTGCCTGTATTTTTTCCACCTCCTTTCCCTCCCCGGAGGGTGGGAATTTTCCTCTTGCTGATTCACGCTTCCGTTGCTTCATTTTTTTTTTTTTAGTGCTGACACTGGCTGCGCTCACCCCAGGGAAAGGCTAAAACCCCAAGCCGCAGCTTCGGGGCCTGGCCCTCTGCCAGCCACGTGCTGCCGACTCAGCCAAAAACCTGCACCTGTGCTGAGCAAAGCCAAACCTCTCCCACCGTTGGGGTCAAATAAGGGAAATTTCGGAGGTTCATTTTTTTCCCCCGCTGCCCTATCCCCAACCCTGTGCTCCCAAGCGAGTCCCCATACTGGGAACAGCACACCTCAAACTTCAAAAAAAGCCCTTTTTAGCATACAAATCCCCTGGCTCTTCCCTCTGAGCCATTAAGGTGGCAATAAAAAGGTCGAGGAGTTGGTCACAGCACCACGGGCATCGCCAGCATCCCTGGTGGTATGAAGCATTTGCAGCCCTGGAAGGGTTTTGGGGAGGGGGAGCATCCAGATCCCGCCACAGGCACCTTTTTGGGGAGTTTAACAGCTGGATTGGGTGTTCCCCTCTGCTAATTCCTCCTTGCGATAGTCATTGCTGGGGATCTTCCCCTCCCCTCTGTTTCCTCCCACCTCCTTCCACATCGTGCCCCGGATGGATCCATCCCCTGCGGAGGGGTCTCTTGCCCAGCGGGACCAGCAGTGACCCAAGGATGCTCAGCCGAATGGAGCATCTCATGCCACGACAGGCCCTTTCGATGGGTTTTGCCATTTATTTTCCATCTTGGGAGACTGTCTTTTATTTTTTGCTATTAAAAAGGCTCAAGAAGCATCCCACCTGCCCTACCTCCTTCCCAGACCCCATTAATTTCTGCATCCCTCCCAACGCCCCTTGCCTCCCACCAGCGAGGTATAGTGGGACCACGCAAGACCTCACTGCCCAGGAAGAAATTCCAAGCAATCCCAAGCAATTCCAAGCAATTCCCACTCGGCAAAGGGTAGCACTGACCCTTGTGATGGGCTCAGGAGTGCTGCTGCCTGCTCAACTCGGGCAGGGTCCCTGCAGGCAGCCGGGGGCTGTCTCTCCAAATCCCGTATCATGGAGGATGCCCATGAGTTATTCCTTGTGGGGTGGAATGACTTTGGAAGGTCTCAGTTGCTCCTCTGCTGCTCTCCTGCCGGCAAAGGCTGCCTGTCCCCTGCCCGCACGTTCAGCCCGGGATGGGTAAACCCCACCGAGCTGCCAGCTCTGTCCCCCCCGAGGTGCCCATGGCCATCCATGGGGGATGTCCCCCCTTTCCCTCATTATCCCAGCGAGCCCAGAGGACAATTAGTGAGTCACGAGCCCCGCAGTCACAAAGTCGGGCGGCTTTAACTCTGCCACAGTGCAAATTAGAGGGAAATGAGGGTTTTGGCATTCAGCTGCAACACCATCGTTAGGGCTAATCAAGAGGCACCCCTAATGGGGACGCGGCTGCAGGGTGCAGGGAGGCAGGCAGGGGAATGAGAATATAGTAATTACTGGGTAATTACAAAGTAACGAGGGGCAATTAATGCTCCTGGCCTGTGATGTAGCAGGGTGGCGCTTGCAGCCATGGGCTTGGGACGCCGCAGGCCACCGTCATGGCCCCCCCGGGGACCGAGCGTGGCACTGGGGGATGCGGGCAGCTGCCAGGCTGCCTCCACCCCAGCAAACAAGACATTAAAGCTTTTCCTAATGTGAGCAGGGGCTATTTACTGGGACCAGCTCCTGCTGGTGGCCAGGAGCTGGAGATCTGGTTCTGGACTTGTCCTCAGTGCAATTTTTCATACCAAATACACCAGGGCGTAAATGGAATGGTTTGGGTTTTATTCCCCCTTCTTTGCATTAAAATATTTGTTTCCAAGTGACGGCAAGGAAAAAAGGAAAGGAGAAGAAGGGATGCAGCTCCCTGGAGCTGAGGGTCGGGTACCCACAGGTGTCACGAGTTGGCAGTGCCTCTGCCAGGCTGAGCCCAGGGCCTGGGGCCGCCGCACCTCTAAGGGAGAGCAGAGAGCTGAGAGCTTTGCTCTCTGCAAAGTTCTGGAGCTGATGCAGCAGGGCGAGAAACTCCCTTGCTAGGGACAACCCAGCACTGGCCACGTAATTGGGGTGTCCCAGGCGCCGTCACCCACCGAGCCCTAGGGATCCCCGCAACTCGGGAGCGGAGCCTGAGCCAACAATTAACTGCATTTACACCTCCAATCTCATTTAGAGTGAATGCTTTTATCAAGGTCAAGCAGCAGGGAATGTATTTCTGTAGCTGTCTGCAGGATTTGGGAGGAAGCCCCCTCCAAAAAGTTGATTTTTCACTCCAGTTTAATTTTTAGCCCATTGAGGATGGCTGGTGGTCCCTCCTGATTCTGCTCTGGTTTTGGTCCAGAGCATCCCAAAGTATCCCACCCTCAGATGCAGGAATTATCCTGGATGGCTGTCAGGGTCTGGGCACAGCAACACCAGTGGCTTAGTGGGATCCGAGGAAGGATTAGGCACTGAAGGGGATAACAAGAAAGCATGAAAGCTTAGAGGGGATAAAAGCCCTTGGTGCATTGGGGTGCGAGGCAAACACTAATTGCCCAGGGTCAGGGAGGCAGATTCACTCCGGGAGGGTGATTTATGGCTGTGGGCGGGATGCTGCTGGCATATTGGTGTGGCCACGTCCCACAGCCAGCGCCGTTCCCTAGAAGCAAAGCCGAGGTTTTCCCCATTTTGGGTGTACATGTGCAAAAAATACTTGTAAGTGAAAATAAGTTTGAAGAAAGCATCCCCAGCGCGGCATCGGTTAATGGTTCAATTTATACCCCAAAGAATTAGATCTGCCCTAATTCCCTTGGTGTCCTGTTTAATACGACCCCGAGTGTTGGTGTCAACTGGGTAAATGATGAATCCCACTGGTTCCTGCAGTGGGGCATTCCCCACATACACTTATTTTAGGAGGAGGGGAGCCCACGCTGCACTCGATCTCAGCAGCCTCCTCCATGCCAGCTCCGCAGGTCCCACGGGCGCATCCTCCCGGCAGGAGCAGGCAGCGGGAGCGGGCAGCCTGGATACGGGCAGAGGGATGTGCGCCCGCCCCAGCTCCCTCTGCCTCCACGAGCCAATTTGGGGTCCCTCCCGCCTTGTCCCAGCCGATGGAGGACTGTCCCACCGGCTGAGTGGGGTGGACCACGCGCCCCAACGTGATAAGAGGTCTGTCTGCACCGGGCGCGGTGGAATCCAAACTCCTTCAGGGGGAATAAAAGCCACCGGTGCCAACCCACAGGCTATGGCCTGTGGTCCCTCCTGATTCTGCTCCGGTTTTGGTCCAGAGCATCCCAAAGTATCCCACCCTCAGATGCTGGGGGAGAGGAGACACGGCCGTGCCGGCACCATCTAAGCATGGTTTGGGGGGGTCCCTCTGCCTGTCCTACTGGTGGTGTGGGTTGGCGGCATTTGGGGGTCTGCACAGGGCTGGATGGCTTCAAATCAGGTGAGGACCAGCACCGTGGTAAGAGGGCAGGTCCTCCACTGCTCTGCAGGGCGGTCCCTGACTGCACATGGCGGAGGCATGGTCACCCTGCCTCAAATCCCACTGAATCTGGGAGAAGAGCATTTCGCCGGTGCTGGGATGGGGCTTGCACACACAAGGATCATCATCCCGAACTCTCCCCGTGCCCAGCCAGGCTGCACAGGACCCGGGTACGAGCGAGCCTGCCAGCAACACTCATACGTGCGGGATACAGCGACGGCACACACGTCCCCTCCTCCAGCTGTATTTAAAATCAAGATAATGCCTCATTCTTCTCTGCAGCACGATCAGCCCCATCTCTGCTCTGCTCCACCTGGCCTGGGGCAGAGGAGAAGAGCTTTGCTCCCGGCTGAAGGGAGGCACACCCCTTCCCCAGCTCCCAAGTGATGCTCATCGGGATGCTCGTCCTGCTGCTTACGCAGGACCCACGTGCCCAACACCCCGGTGACATTAGAAATCTGATTTTCCTGGCTGGATCTTGCTCCCCCATCAGCTTCACGGGATCCCATACTGGGATTTCTCCTCCAGTTACACTGGGACCTGAAGGGGATGTAGAAGGGCAGGACCAAAAGACAGTGCTACTCCTACCCACGAGCTGAAATATGGACCGAGGCCGAAATACGGATGCGTGAGAGTTCACCTGGGATTTAACAGGTATTTTTTAAGACCAGATGTAAAACCCAAGCCCTTGCTATTTACAGTCATTAAATGTCCCCCGGTTCATTCTGCAAAGGGTAGGCACATTAACCCGCTGGCCCGGCTGCCCTCCGCTAACCGCATCCTCATCACACAAATTCCCCTGACATTTGAAACTGCTCTTTTTTCCAAACCTGCTGCCTACTCTCGCTTCCCAACCCAACATTTCGAGGCTGGGCATTTGCTTCTTGTCTTTCCTAAGGATCTTATAGCATAAATGATGCTATGGAGGAAGAAGAAAAGCGGCGTTATCAAAGCATCAGGCATAAGCACATCTCCATCAAAAAGAGATTAATTTTTGCTCCAATTAATACCCTAAAACTGCAGGGAGAAGCCCTGCCTTGGGCAGCGAGATGCAGGTGGGCAGAGCATCGCCCTTGCCAGGGTTCACCGCTGCCTCTTCTACCTTCACCACTTCTCCTGCCAGCTCCCATTTCCATGGAAACCTGCCCTCCTTGCTCCTTCCCCTGCCTGCACTCCTGCTAATTTAAGGAAACCAGTTGCTTTCTGCTCCCCGAGGAGTTGCCTGGACCGGCTGGAGACATCCCACCACTCCTGTGCAAAGCTCGGGGTGGGTGCGCACCCTTACTGCTGCTCTCTGGCAGCTTAGGCAGGGAAGGGCAGGATCCTTCCTTATCTCTGCCCCTGTCGTCTCCTCTCCTCCCTCCCAGTCCTGCCCACGGCTGTCTCTCCTCTCCCAGCCCCCCTTATCTCTCCTCCCCCTGTCCCTCTCGCCAGCTTTGTTTACATCAGTAAAACACTTGTCCAGGTCAAACGCGGTTTCCTGATAAACACATTTCCATTGATTGTTGGAAAGAAAAATCCTCCAGAGCAGCAGATTCTTTGCTCTGGGGATCGATAACACCTCCAAATCCCTCTTATCCGCCCCCAGCCCTCCATCCCGGTGAGGAGGGTGTGTTTTGGGGACCCCCTTAGAGTGGAGGCAGGAGGGACTCCCTCCTGCAGGTACGGGATATAAGATATGACACCCGAAGCAGATACATGATAGAATGCACCTCTAAATCCACCTGGGAGACTGAGAGCAGGGCCCAAAGGGCTGACCCCTTCCGTGCTGCACCCATGGGTGACAAACCACCTCCAGCTGCTTCCCCAGGCAAGTACCCCAGCGCATCGGCACCCGCATCCCTGTCCATGCAGGCAACACATCGCATCCCGCTTCTCTTCCCCGGGCCTGCCTAAGCATTCCCGTTTCATGCTGGAAATCAGGGATGCTCGGGCACTGCCGGAGCTCCTCCGCCGAGCCCTGCGGCTGGGGACGGCCGGCGAGGTGCCGCCGCGCAGCGCCGTGCACTGGCTGGAGCCCCGCAGGTCGCTAATGCACTTGCGATGGGAAAGCTCGTGCGTCGCTACCGCGAGTGATTTAGCCGTAAAACTGCAATCGATAAAGAGAAATTTAAAGGGATTAAGCTTTCTGCCTCTGCTGCCAACGAGATGCTCCCCACCGGGGTCTCCCCTCCGAGACCGCATCAGCTGCCGTGGGACCTCATGGGTGAGACGTGTGGCTGTAGGTACCCACCGAGACCCCCCTGGGTACCTGCAGGGTTCACTTGAGAGGATTTTTTTTAGACTAAAAATGCTGAATGACATATAATCTACTGTGCAAAATGATGCTTCACCCACCTGGCAGGTCAGTGGTTCACCTCCTCTACAGCAAAAAACACAGGGCGATGCTGGGAAGCACCACAGCCCAGTGAGCCTCGCAATTTGGTGCGGGGAGAAAACAAATTAAATTATAATCATAAACAATTAAGGAGAAATAATTATTAAATACATAAAAATGATAAATAATAATTTGGGCGAGGAAGAAACCAGCCCAAGTGCTCCGTGTGGCCCCTCTAAACTACCGGAGCCCTGACCCGAGGGAGCCAGCCAAGCGCTGCGTGGCGGAGCATAAGGAGCTGTAATGAATTCAGGCTTTAATAAAGTCCTTCTGCAGAGGCTATTAAGGGAACTAAGATGAGAGGTGAAAGTTTGTTACAGATCAGAAATGGTCTAGAAGACTGAGAAAAAGATAAAGGAGCCAAGCAGTGGTGAAGGCATCCGATGGGGTGGAGAGTCTGGGACATCTCCGACGGGGCACATGCCCCAGAGAGGGGAGGACAGAGGGGGCTGGACCGCGTGGGGGGCTGCGGGAGGATGGGCCGTGCCCATCCTCAGGAACGGGGTTAGTTTTAAAGCAGAAACTAAACCTCATTCATCGCCCATATGGGCGTTCATTCAAAACGAAAGCTGCCTTTGATGCTGAAGATGCTGATGCCGTCTCCCTCCCGACAGCATCCAGCCTGCGCATTAACAACACAGCCCTGAAACCCCCCCCAAAGGCCAGGTTTACCCCGGCTCAGCCCTACCGATGCCACCAGAGACCCTGCTGCCGGTCAGAGCCCGTGTACCACAGCTCCATCGTGGATTTTCACCCAGCTCCATCCCGATTTTCAACCCGCATTGGCTCGGGGGGTGCTTTGGAGGTGCCGTGGGGACATCCCTGCCCTCCTTGGAGCACCAGTTTGGGGTCTACCCCTTGCTGAGAGGGCGAGGATGACCTTTCCCAAAGGCAAAACAAGCCCCTGGGGTTATCCAGGAATTGAGGGGGGGTTACACCCCACCAGATCCCCCCAATCCCACCCGGCTTCATGCCTCCGAGCTCCCGGCGTGAGGGCTGCAAATCCCCGGCACCTCCGAAACCCTGCCCTGCTGGGATGGATTTTTTTAATTGGATTGTGACAAACATTTAATACCTAATAGAGCTCACACCGGCACAGTTAATTAAGAAGGTGACTAATCCAATTCACTCGTGGGAGCGCAGGAAGAGAGGAGCGGGAGGGAGGAAGCCCGTGTACGTGCAGGGCGGGGGCAACAGCGGGGAGGGAGCAGGGGATGGGGAAAAATCAGCTGAGCTGCTACCGCCTTTCATTTCATTTTGTGTGTGTGCATAAATGATGAAGAAGGACTTTTCTTCCCCGTTTTCTCTTCCCCTTGCAAGCACCAGGGAGCTGCTGGGTAAATTCTGAGCTGTCTCAGGCTCTGTGCGAGCATCACTGGGGTACCAGCCTGGGGAAGGGTGGAAATTTGTGGCAGGTCGGATGCTGGCAGCTGAAGGCTGCAGAGATGCCCATAGCCCAAATCTTGCTCTTTATTTTAAAACACCCCCCAGCTGGTTTTCCAGCTCTGGATGGGATGCTGAGACCTGGGCACCCCAGAGCATCCCCCCTCCGCACGGGACCCCCCTGCGGGGCCGGTCCCAGGCACGTCGGGCCGACAGAGCCAGCTGTGGCAACATCTGTATGCGACTCACTCCCTGTCCCCCCGGAGTTGATAAATAAAACAAGTGGAGTTATTTTGGCCCCGGGGACAGGGCTGTCTCCCGGAGCACAGAGCTGCTCTTTCTCCGTCTCTCCACGGCGCCGGAGTTCATTGTTATTCCCCAGCGGAGAACAGGACGTGGATTGAGCCGAGGTCCCCATCTGCGGCGGGCAGCCGGAGAGAGACTCTCTTCATATTAGCGCCTAACGGCATCAATAGTGCTTTTAAATGAAGACACGGGGGGGAAACAAAAGGGCAGAGTGGGGAAGAGTGTGCGGGCGAAGCCAGAGAGGGATGGGGAAGATGGGGATGGAGCCGGGAGAGGAGGTGGGGAGTGAAAGATGAGCTGGAGAGAAAGACGAGGGGGGAAAACAGAAATGAAGTAGCTGCGTATATACCGCGTTTGCTACCAAAACCAGGGCAGCTGGAGGACCCGGGGATGCAGGCGGCAGTGGGACAAGTGCCGGGTCCCAGGGATGCTGGTAACATCGCCTGCCTCCAGCTCGGCCGTTGCCCACTGTCACTTGCCCAGCAGGAAAGCACCCCACACGTTAATGTCTCGCTGCAATTAGTCTTCGTTATGCAAGGCTAGTGAAAGGAGACGATGCTTTAGCAAAATGACAAGCGGATGGGTTAAAATTGAGGAGGAAAAAAATTGAAATCCAAAGCAAAACCAACCAACCTCTGTCCGGGGATGCTGCAGCACCCGGGACCCCGCATTGGGATGCTGGGACCCTGTTGATCGTCCCAGGGTGCACGGGGCCATGGGTGCACGGGGCGATGGGTGCTCAGGGCGATGGGTGCTCAGGGTGATGGGTGCATGTCAGCCAAACCTGGGGAGGAGGTGATGATTTGTCAAGTGATTAATGAGGAATTACATGGAGGGTTCATCCCTCCTGTGGCCAGGAGTGAAGAACCCTCCCGGGGCACTCCCGCATCATCCCCCCCCTTGCAGGAAATAATTACTTAAGTTAAAATTATTTACTAAATGAGGCAATTCTCAGAGTGCTATCTCAGAGCCGTTCGCCCAGTTTACTTTGTTACTAGTGCTACGTAATAAATTAACTGTGTAATTAAAGATAATTTTAATGCTGGTGCTTTGCAGAGGGATTTTCTTTTAAGTCTCCGTGCAAGTATGAGCATCCCTGCTAAAAACACAGGCACGTGAGCGTCGCGCCAGGAGGGGCCGAACCCTGCGCTGCAGGCAGGGCCAGGCAGGGCCAGGATCCCCCATGAGGAACAGAAGGTCCCGTTAGCCCGAGCCTGTCCCCTTGGGGAGCCCCTTGGCCCCTCCAAGGGACAACAACCAAATCGAATCAAATCAATCTTCATTTTAATTACTGGCTGCGGGGATGCTGAGCCGTCTGCGGGTGCCAGCAGCTGAAATCGCCCCCGGTGAGGCTCCATGCTCCCAATCACCCATGTTACATAGTAGGGACATGGGTGAGCTCCATCAACGGGACCTGTTCCCAGCGGCGGGGCTTGGCAAGGCGAGGCTGCAAAACCCCACGGGGATCAGAGGACTCATCCACCAAAAAAATAAGGGAAATTAAAAATTTCCTTTAGGAATTCACGTTTTCAGAAATTTCTGCTGACTAACACGATTTCAGCTGAAATGAAGGAAGCCGGTGCGGAAACGGCTCGAGAGTTTCGCCAGGGAATATTTCCCTGTTGGAGGTGATGCTCTAGGACCGCAATGGTGGGACTTGACCCCCACGGGTGGGGACCATGAGGGGCTGCGTGACCCAGGGCACGCTCTGCCCCTCCTGCTTGCTCACCCATCCTGCACCCAGCACCCCACCCCAGCTGCGGCGCACAGTGCAGGCAGGGCTCAGTGCAGGCAGGGCTCGGTGCAGCCAGGGCTCGGTGCAGGCAGAGCTCGGTGCCGGCAGGGCTGGGGGTCACCTCCCCTGCTAGAGATGAGCTCGGAAAGCCAAGGCCCGGCCTTTCTCTGCGCCAGCCGTTGGTGGGGGCAGTTGTCCCTGAGCCCATGGGCATCCCGGCACGGTCCAAACACATCGGTATCGACTCCGCAATCAGTTTTCAAATCCCAGGCAGCTGGGCCAAGGAAGCGTAATTACGCCGGCCAGCCATAGTGTGTCCCGGCTAATGCAAACGGAGCAGCTTTCCCCTGGGATATGGCCTCCACGCCAGCGCGTCCTTTCGCATCCCGCGATGCGAGAAAGCGGTGCCGGGTGGGCAGAGTTAAGGCTGTTTTCCTTCCTCTGGGGAGGATATTTGCACTTTGTGGGGAGACCCAGCACCCACTGGAGCATCTCTGCGCCCCAGGCACCTCTCCAGCCCCATTCACAGCCCCCAGTCCCGCACTATCCCAAGCGGGATCCCTGAAGAAGAGGATGAAGCTGCCCCAGGGATGAAGGACAGAAAGCCAAAATAATTTCTCCCTCCTGTGATGCTTCTCATGAGCGGAGGGGAAGGAGAGAGACAACCCCTCACCTCTGCCAGGCCCCTCTCCTGGAGGACAGCCATCACCAAAGGACGTTTCTACACTTGCAATAGCTACACGCTCTTCTTTTCCCCAAAAACGTGGGTGATTTTGAGGTCTCCAAAAGAAGAAGGAGTTCTGGCGGGGCCAAGGGAAGCAAGGTAGGTTGGCAACATCCCCCACCCACCCAGAGAGCAATTAAAAAACCCTGAGTAATTCCTCAAACAACGACCCACACGACCACACGCTAGCAGGAGGCTTCAAACCCCATCCTCCTGCGGTGGCTTGCTGTAGAGGACAAGCGCTGGGGCTTTGTCCTCTCTGGGAAAAGAGATGGGGAGCAGAAATGCCTTCCAAAAAGTCCTTATTTAACAAAAAAAAAACTGAGAGAGGGGCAGGGGGGAGGCAGTAGGTGGTAGCTGGGATGGGCCCTAGCTTGTCCTGGGACACCAAAACCCAAGAGCTTTTAGGAGAAAAAAGATCTCTGCTCACCAGACCTCCTAGAGATAAGGACCTCAGCGAGCCCATACCGCCTCTGCTGTCTTTTTTGCTGGGGGTTTTGGGGGGACCCGAACCCCTTCCCACCCCCAGCCACCCCGGGGAGCGTGGGGGAAGAATTTAGTGTCCCTGGGGTTTCTACCTCACCGGCAAATCTGGCAGCAACCGGCCATGGGGTATCAAATCACTGCCCGTGAGGGTCCCCAGCGTGGGGAGGAGGAGAGGGGACGTGTGACATCCCGCAGCCGTGACACCTCCACCCGCCCCGTGTTTTCCCAACCTCTGCCGATCCGGATGCTTACGTGCCGGCAGGACGAGCTCACCACACCAGCTTATTAAAAGCTTTGTGTTTTACTGAAGGCAGCTGGTGGAAGCTGAAAGACATATGCAAGGCAGCTGCCAGCACCTCGCCGATGCCTGCCCCGGCTTTTCAGCTCCCCGTTTCGTACCCACTGCCCTGCGGATGCTTTGCCGGGGAGAAACGTGCCGGTTTATGGAAATACAAGGCTTTGACATTGCAAAGCATCAAGGAAAACAGCGGGGGAGGGGTGGGGGGGGAAGAACCAAACAATTACGTGGGCCTCATCAAGGAGCTGCTGGGAGAGATTGCGCTGAGTAATTATAAAGGGAAAATAAAATCAAGCTCCGAGATGAGGATGACAAGCTGGAGGGGACTGGGAAGATGTGGAGGGCTTGCAGCACCCCACGGCAGCCTGTGGGTGGGAGGTTTGGTGCTGAGATTTTGGCGAGGAAAGCTTTTTCCTTGGAATATTAATTCAGTCGGAAAATTCCCCGAGCAGGTCCGGAGGCCAAGAGGCGGCTGGGGACGTGATGTCTCGACAGGCAGTGCCGAGCCAGCTGCCGGCTCCGGCTGCCCGTCCCTGGGCTGGAGCAGTCCAACTATTCCAAACTTTGGGGCTATTTCAGGGATTAGCATCCTCAATTAATTTGCACAGGGATGCTGCTTGCCAAGCGGGAAGGGGGCTCGCGACCCCCTCCTTCGGCCAGGGATAGCGGGGAGGGATGGAGGGGAGAGGCCCTTTCCCTCCCCATGAAACCCAGCTGAAGCAGCTCCCCTCGAGGGCTGCGGGAGCGGCGGCAGCCCATGGGGACAATCTTTAAGGAAAGGTCAGCTGAAATGGTGCTGGGCACCCCGGGACCCCTTTCAGGCGCATCGGTAAGGAAGGCTCGACCTGCCTTGTGAGACGTGCGAGAGAGCGCTGGGGAAAAAACCCTTCTACAAGGGATGGACTAACGGCACCTGCCGAACCTGCCCCATATTTTCTATTTTATGTTTTAATGTCCTACCCATATTCCTTCTTATTTCTTTATTTTATTTCTTGCACAGCGAGGGTGACACCGGGCTGAGAGCAGTGATGTCTTTAGGGGAGACGGGGAACTAATCACGCTGAGCTGGTCCCATAGGGACCTTGAGCTTCAAGCGCTTAACGCCATCAAATTTAGCAGCCACCTCCCAGTAACACCAGCCAGCAAACTGGGCACCATTAGAGACCAGTTCCCGAGAGCTGGGAGAATCCAAGAGATCCCAGGCTTTGCCCTCACTGGGATTTTAACCCTGGCCTGGCCGTAGGATGCTGCTCCCCCGGCTGGGACCACCCTACTGGGAGAAGCAGAATCTAATGAGGTGGACATTTCGTTTCTCATTACAGGCACAATTAAAAGGAGAGAGGATTACAGGCAACGGCCGCATCGTGTTCCTGTCCCTCGGCCGCCGCGCACTGCCTTTATCTCTTCTGCCTGGGCAGTTCCATCGATGGATCGACTTCTTCCCCCGCCTAATTTATGGCTTCTTTATGTTTGTTTATATAATATGGTTAAACATCTACTTTACACCCTGCACGCTTGTAACTCGCTAATTAGCATTTTTCTCGGCGTTTATTGCATTCGCTACGCGCTCCGGCAAGATGAGCGGGAGCAGGGAGAGGGCTGGGAGCCCCACAGACACCCTGTGCCGGGGGCAGGAGCCGCAGCCCCCAGCCCCCCCAGCCCAGCGGGTTTGGGTGCCCGTCCCCCTGACCCCGAGCTGCAGATGAAGCTGTTGGCAGCCAGAGCTGCGGCTGTGTTGGGGAAGGGCTCCCCTAAGATTTATTTCTGCCTCCTAATGCGGTCCTCGAGCTGCTTCAGGGGGGATTGGGGAGCCTGGAGCATCGCTGGAGCAGCAAGATGTCTGTGTGTCCCCCCCCATGGCTGCTGCCCTGTGGTGACAAACTATCCCCGCAGCCTTCTGTCCTCCCTCTGGTGATGCTCACAGCCACCCTCTGAGCCTCTCTGAGGGGGTTTGGGGGGCAGGGAGGTCCCCAGGGGGGTGGCTTGAGCCCCCCTGTACCCCACGAGCAGTCCCCCGGCCACAGCGGAGCACAGCCTGTCCCTGCCCACAGAGCCACCTCCACACGCCAGGAGCTGAGCCCAGAGGAAATCCCAACCTCAGCCCAAACCAGACCTTCTCCTCAGCCTTGCTTTGCCAAGATTTATGGCCAAATCCCCCCCCCCCCAAAACAAGCACCAGCATGATGAGCCCTGGCAACCAGCACTGTATCTTCCAGTCCTGGCAGTATGGATCTACATATGGATCCATACCACCGCAGGGCCCGAATCTGCCCCATAGTCCCAGTAAAAGCCCCAGCCCCCGAGGAGTCACCACCTCTTGCTGTCCAGGTATCCTGGGGGGGACCTGCCCTCCCGGCAGGCTGGCAGAGCCGGCGACGCTCCATGTCCCCTCTCTCCCACCGAGCCCGCCTGCCCCGGCATCCCGTCCTGGGCGTTCGCCCCCCCTCGCTGTGAGCACAGACCCGAGAGTCAAATAAACAGCCAGGCTCATGCTCCACCAAACCCCCTCTGACCCCTCTGCCTGCCTGCCTGGCCTCCTCCTGCCCATTCCCTGCGCCGCAGTTTCCCTGCCTGCAGACCCAAGTCCCACGGGGGTGTAATGGCGGGGGGGGGGACAGCCACAGGGATGCAGCCAGCAGAAAGCGATCCTCCAATCTGACCCTTCCTTGAGACCCCAATGCCACCGCGGGAGGGGACGTCTAGTCTCAGCCAACACTGGGATGGATGTTACAGCGGCGCGGTGCTCCCCATTTCCAGCCAGGAGGGCAGGATACAGGGATGCTTCTTCCCCCCAGGTTCTGCATCGCCTTGGCCTCTCCAGGAAGCATCCCCCCAACCGGGCTCAGCCTCCTCCTCCTCCTCTCTGGACAGATGGATTCTGCCAGAAACCATAACAAGTAACTGCTAATGAAGCATGCCTAATTAACCTGCTCCTCGGAAACACCCTCGCCGCCCCTTCCTCCTGGTGCTCGGCCACCCCTCCGCTCAGCGGCGACCTCGCCAAACGAGCGCTCCGCTCCCTGGCTTTACAAGTCGCAGCTCAGCGAAGGCTCAGGCAGCATCTTTCAGCCCAAAGCTCTCAGATGGCCCCTTCCAGGGCAGCCCAAGGGGTCGGCTCTCCTGGAACAAGGCACCGTGGCTGCCCGGCAAGGTATTCCTGAGCAGGCAGGAGAGGAGGCGAAAATCATATTCAAACTTTGGTGAATTGAAGCAGAAAGCTGGGGTTAAGGCTCAGCAGAGGGCTTGGGTGTTCTTCGTGTCCGCCAGCAGCGTCTACGGGCAGACGGCAGCCGGGTGCGGGAGGAAAAGGCTGCGCAGGGTTGTTTCCACCCCGCCGGGAGTTAGGGATGCTGCTTCCCCAGGGCTGCCGGCACGGCCCTGCGGGGAACGGGGCTGAGCTCAGCCCTTAGCAGAGGGGAGCCGAGGGCAGGAGGAGGGAGGGAAGGGGGTGAGAAGGAGATACGAAGCGTGGGTTTGATGGGGAGAGGGTGTGAATGAGGTCCCCCCCAGCACTGCCTGCGAGGATGCAGCAAGAAACCTCCTCCCCTCCCCGAACTGTCTCCTCTCTCCGTATGACGCAGGTGCCAAGAGCCAAATTTCTTTAACCTCATTCCAGCAACAAAAGGAACTTGCAGAAAGTGCAGGCAGCATTTGTGCCCCCCAAAAACCCACTCCCCCCACCCTTTCCCCGCACAAGCGCCCTGTAGCTGGGTCGGGGAGACGCCGCACCGCGGTGGGGGAACCGCGGGTCCCTTCCCACCGCTGCCTCCCTCCGCGCCCAACTCCGCGCCTCGCTGCCCGCCNTCCCCGGGCCCTGCCTGGCGCCGGCAGCCCCGCTGGCTGCTGCGGCGGAGAGGAGCGACCCCGGGACTGCCGCGCCGCCGCTCCCTCCCCTGCTTAAATTTCAGCAGCTTGTTTTTTTTTTTNCACAAGCGCCCTGTAGCTGGGCCGGGGAGACGCCGCACCGCGGTGGGGGAACCGCGGGTCCCTTCCCACCGCTGCCTCCCTCCGCGCCCAACTCCGCGCCTCGCTGCCCGCCCGCGGGGGTGGGGAAGGGGGGACACCCCCCCACCCCCCCAGAGCACAGACCTCCGGGGGCCGGGGTGTGGCTGGAATGCGCGGAGCAGCAGAGCGCGGCCACCCGCGGAGCGCGGAGCCTGGAGCGCGGAGCTCGCAACGCGGAGCTCGGAGCTCGGAGCCGCGGAGCCCGGAGCGCGGAGCTCNCCCTCTTCTCCCTCCGCTCCGGGCTCTCTCTGCACGCAGCCACCTAGTGGGGAGAGGCGGGAGGAAAATCCCACCCGCAAACCCACGCGGCACCGCCGCATCGCCTCCCACCGCCGCCCCGGCCGGCCCCGCCACGGCCACGCACCTCCCGCCGCCGGGCGTGGGCTCCCGATGGAGCGAAGCGGCTGGGAAAGAAGAGGAGGGGGGGGGGGGAGAAAAAGGGGCCACGCAACAAGATGGGATGCACAAAAAAAGTGAGAGCCAACGGAGTTCGGCCTCAGCCTTGCTGGGCTGCGGATGCAAACCAGCGTGGCCAAGAAAATGGTCAGAGGGCTGGAACGGCTCTGCTGTGAGGACAGGCCGAGAGAGCTGGGGTTGTTCAGCCTGGAGAAGAGAAGGCTCTGGGGAGACCTTATTATGGCCTTCCAACACTTAAAGGGGGCTTATAAGAAAGATGGGGACAGACTTCTTAGCAGGGCCTGTAGCGACAGGACGAGGGGGAATGGTTTTAAACTACAAGAGTGGAGATTTAGACTAGATATAAGAAAGACATTTTTCATAATGAGGGTGGTGAGACACTGGCACAGGTTGCCCAGAGGGGTGGTAGATGCCCCGACCCTGGGAACATTCAAGGTCAGGTTGGACGGGGCTCTGAGCAACCTGATCTGGTTGATGTCCCTGCCCACGGCCTTTAAAGAGGACCTTTAAAGGTCCCTTCCAACCAAACTGTTCTATGATTCTATAATCCCAGACAACAAAGTTTGGGTCTTGCCCCCCCTCTGAAGGTTAATTAACAGTCACTGGTCTGGGGGGGGTTTCCTACCCAGTTAGGAGGTGGTGGTATCAAATCGTGCATCACTGCCTGGAGAGGGGAACAGAGCTGCTTGGGGAGGAGAGGGCAGCAGCCTCAGCCCTAACGAGGGGCTGAGGACCCTCCTCACTCTGCTCCTTCTTTGAGGGTCACACCCAGCTCCCCTTCCAAGCAGAGAAAGAGAGCCAGGCTGGCTTTATACGTTGCCTCCAACCAGCCGTCAGACCTTGGGGAAGTGGAAGGCTAAACGGTGAAGCTGGCAGTAGGTATTTTTACACCTGTCCTTACTTAACTTTGTTAAAAAGACCTGAGTTCAGCACTCCCCACTGCTCCTGTACAGCCAGAGACCGGCCCCACCAAGAACAGGAGAAACAAGCCTCGGTCCCCAGTGGTCGCTGCCTCAAATACAGCCAGGAGAAATTTTCAGTCGAATTCTGTCTTTGCAGGTCTGCGAGCCGTTGAAGCCATTTATGAATTCCTGACAAATTCACCCAATTACCATCACTCAGCCAAAATAATGCAGAAAAGATACTGGAGAGGTTGTAATGTTATATTTTAACATATTCGGAGTGCTCTAGTTCCTTTTACCTGAGAACCTACCTGAATATTCAAAGCAATAAGCCTTCAAAAGCTTTTTGCTCAACGACGAGCGGTGTGGTTGATGGTAGAGGGTTTTTTTCAGTTGAAAAGAGCAATTCAATCTAATTCTGCATACAACTTTAGACACAGTTTCCAAAGGTGGCTCAAACATTTTCCTGGCAAGCTGCTCCATCAGCTGAGAGAATCCCGTCCTGAGGAGTTAAACCAGACCTCCCTTAGTCACGGTAATAAGGTGGCCCTAAAAGTATCCGTGACGCCGGAGATATGATTTCATTTCCCAATTTCCCCATGTCGCTTTGGGTAAATTGCCTAATTTACCTCCTACCTCCATAAAATGGAAGCTCATTGAGAGCTGCAAAGTCCATTAATAATGATGAGATGCTTCAGCTCTGTAGATAAGTGCCCACTTAGATGTATAGGGAGTCATATACCTGCACCTACGTGCACAGACATCCTACATGGAGTGAAACCCACAGCTCCGAGGGAATAGGCAGCGATTTTTGATAGCCTCAGACACCAGAGCTGACTAAACCTGGTTGACCTACACCCAACGGGTGCCACCAGTGGGGTGGTAGGCAACTTTCCTGACTATAACGCAAAATCTTGAGTTGGAAATGAGATATTTCAGCTGCAAGAAAATGCCTCTTTGGTTTTACAGATGTACCAGCAAGACAAAAATGACGTTCCTTGGACCACGCTGATGGAAAAAACCCCAAGAAGCCACATGCAAGCAATAGATTGAAATAGCTGTTGCGTCCCTCCTGGCTTTCTCTACCCAGGCTCCTTGTCGTGGTGGGCAAAAGGACCTGGCTGGGTCCTGCCACCTCGGATGCTAAAATCACGGCAGCTGGAGAAAAGGAGGTCATTGCTCTCCTTCGCCTTCCTGTGCTCATGGCAAGCTTGCAAGTCAAAGTCAAGGGCAAAGTCAAGGACTCCCTGAAAGTCATGGCGTTTTGACCACGACCATGCATGAAGGAGAGGTTTCTCGCCCAAGTCCCTGGGGGCAGGGTGGCTGGGTGTAAAACCTGCGCGCTTTAATTCCCGCGGTGGTGGAGGTGCAAGGAAAAAGCGGGGCCCAGCAGGGCCCAAAGCCATCACTGCCGGCGGAAGAGGATTCTTAATGAAACCCGTGGTGAAGCTGAGGAGCGACACACAAAGTCCCTTACTCTTAAACACACTTCAGAGCAAAAATACACCCCCAAAATTAGAAACTCACTTGTTTTGCAGCCAACAGAAGTTTTCCAAGGGACACCTCTGGAGGCGAGAGCATGTGGCTTGCACGAGGCATGGATGGTCTGAAGTGGTCCCGGGGCAAAAACTAGAGATCTTCATTTAGAAGAAGTCTTTGGGGAAATCATTTCAAATACCTTTTCCCTCTCTTTTTTGCTTGTGCTTTTTGCAGCTCCTTGGGGCTCTGGGCCATAACCACCCACGTAGCCCAGGCACCCTCACGCTTCCCAAGCCTGCCTTGCTGATGCCAGCAGGAATTGAGCCTCAGCTGGACACCCTGGGGGTTTCCATCCCTGCAATAACAAGGTGCATTAGGGAAAAGCGAACGAGACCTTCTGGGCTGGCCTGAAAACCCCAGGATCCCTTCCCTGCGTGGTCCCGTTGGGGGAGATGCCCAGCAGCGAGCTGTTGCTCTTTCCATCCCTCCCCTCCTGCTGCTTCTCTCCCAGCACGGCCCTCAAATCACCGGTGCCCACCCGCATCCCCGGGCTTTGAGCATCCCTGCTACTTCCCCTGGACGGGAACTCTGCCTTTGCAGAAGGAGTTTGGGAAATGGCTTTTATTTCTTCTCCCATCACCGATGTTGGGAATGGCAGCCCAGGGGAGAAGCTCTTACGCAGAGCTACTGTACAAAGCGAAACCGCCTCTTGGCAGCGGCGATCCTTACGTGCGTGCAGAGGAACGAGCCGGGGGCTCCCAGCCTGAATTACCAGAAAATTAAACATATGTCCCCATTCACCCAGGCGAGGAATTAGACGTTGATCCGTCCTGATTTCCATCTACTTCAATTACAGCCGAGGGCAGGCGTTGCCTTCCCCACGCAGAGACCCCGGGAAGGCTGAATAACCCCGGAGAGGTCTCCAGCCCGCAGGGCTCTTCCAGGCTGAATAACCCCGGGCACTGCAGCCCCAGTGAGACCCATGGTGGGGAATGCTCGGAGCTGGGGGGGAATGCTTACGACCCCAGGGGGATGCTCAGGGCCGTGGGAGGATGTTCAGGGCTCTGGGAGGATGCTCGGGGCTGTGGGGGGGATGCTTGGGGTGTTGGGAGATGCTCAGGGACATGGGATGATGCTCGAGGCCATGAGGGGGGATGCTTGGGGCCCTGGGGTCTGCTCAGGGCCATGGAGGGGATGCTCAGAGCCGTGGGCTGGATGTTCAGGGTGCCAGAGGGATGCTCAGGGCCCCAGGGGGCTGACAGCACCCCGAGCCACTTCCCCAGGAACCTGCAGCACACAGAGGGCTGTGGGTCCGTGGATAATGAGAGGGAGCCCACCGTAAACCAGGAGCGCTATTAAAAAGGTTTGACTGTAATGGCGAGAGCAGTAAATCCAAATCTGTAAATTCATCTAATACCCTGCAATCAAAGTCCCCAAATTATCTGCTATCATGCAACGGCTGAACGAAGGTGAGTGCTGGCAGGGGCGCGGAGAACGGTGGTGAAGCCAGAAAACAACCCTGCAAAATAGACGCGAGCTTCATGGCAAAGCAGCCCAGATGCTTTATCAGTCTGTCGCACCAAGACTTCAATCCTCCCGATGACGGGCAGGGAAAACCTGTTCCCAGCTCACTGTAAAGAGCTCCCTTAGTGCAGGGTTTGTGTTTCCGAGGGAGAGGAGAAATACCTTGAGATGCTCCAGCGGTGGGAAACACGGGCAAGCCCGGGTGGGAGATGCGCTGGCAGCTACAACCCGTGTTGCCCATGAGGGTGCCTCCACCTCTGACCTTGCTGGCGAGAAGCAAACGGCCTCGCTGTGAAGCCGGGGGAATTTTGTCGTTCTAATGACAAAACAGTTTGTTTAACGTTTCATATGCGAATAATAAATATTAATATTATAGTATGGCATCGCTCTGAAGTCCAACTACTGAGCTGACATGGCTGTATATACAATGCTCATTAGGAAAGGAGACCTTTCAGAAAACATCCAATAAACCCATGCTTAGGGATCACCGGGAACACACGAGAAACCAAATGGATTTTTTAATTTCACATTTTAAGGAAGGACACAGCTTCGCTGCCGAGAGCACGGAGGCATGTTGCTCATTGTGAGAGGTGCCGAGGATGGAGCACCTCCTGGCTCTAAGTGTTGGTCATGTCCATCCTTCTCCATCCCCAGCCCCTCCTCGAGCATCCCTGGGAGAGCCCCGGGAGAAGACAGTCACCCATGGGGCAGCACCGAAGTTGGTCGCTGCTGCTGGGGGGAAGTGGCTGCAAAGCCGTGCCCCATCCTTGGGTTTTAGGGCGCTGCTGGCAGCAATTTCCCTGCTCCACCCCAGCATCAGCTGCCTCTCAATGTGTTCAACGGCCCCTAAAGACAGTAAAGCACCTCGGATGGAGGTGTTGCCGCTACGGAAGAAGCCACGCTCTTTATTTCACCCTGATCTACAGGGGGATGAGCCGCTTTGCTGCTGACCTGTGCTCCGACCCGTCCCCAAATACCTCCCCATCCCATTTGAGATGGCCGGTGCCTGGACCTGAGGGCCATAGGGAGAGTGGGGGGGAGAGGTCCCACCCGCAAGGGCTCCTCCGAGGGTCCCTGTTGGAGCTCAGACCCCAGCGGGAGGCTTTGCACCTGGGCCGGGCTGGCAGAGCTATGGGGCAGAGCTATGGGGCAGCACATTGCCCCACCGATGGCAGCGGGCTTCACCACGGTGCCGTCACCCCGCAGCCTCAAAATACGCTGCAAACTTGAAAAGCAACTAGCGGCACCCCCGTTCACCGGGACGGGGACACCAGCCCGCCCGGCAGGCAGGGTGCAGGCAGCGGCGGGGGATTTGGGCAGGCAGGGACCGAGAGCTGGCATTGGGTTGAGCATTGGATTGAACCAACTGCATGAGGTTCAACAAGGCCAAGTGCCGGGTCCTGCACTTGGGCCACAACAACCCCAGGCAACGCTCCAGGCTTGGGGAAGAGCGGCTGGAAAGTGCCCAGAGGAGAAGGACCTGGGGGGGCTGGTCGACAGCGGCTGAACANTAGAGGTCTTTTCCAACCTTAATGATTCTATGATTCTATGATGTCCTCCGCTGGCAAAACACAACCCAACTCTTCGGTGTGCCGAGGTTCTTCCATGCAAAGCAAGCTGGAAATCCCTCCCTGCTCCTGGGGCCAACGTACGGGTGCCAAAAAGAGGATTTATTTAAGCCCAGCCGCTCTCATCCTGGCAGAGCATGACAGTTCCCAGCTTTGCAAATCACACTGGGTGCTTTGGGGTTCTTCACTGTTTTTCTCTCCCTCTGTGCCCCTGCTCGCAGCAGAAGGTGCAGCAGCAAGGCCACCCTTAGCTGCTCAGAAATGCTCGGGGCAGCTGGGTCCCTTCCCCGGCCGGGTGGCACCCATTTGGTTTTTCTCCCTCTCTCCACATGTCTGGGGTAAGCGATGCCAATGCTAACACTCCATCATCATTACAGCATTATCGTCGCGACAAGCCCTTGCTTTCTCATCCGTCAGCGGCGCTGGCCACGCAGAAAACATCTCCATCGCCGGAATAAATAGCCCTTAAAAGCGGAGGCAAGAGGCAAACAGGCTCCGGGGGCTCAGAGCATCTGTGCGGCAGCAGGGGAGCCCTCGGAGGAGAAACCTCCCAAATCCTCCTTTCTGGAAACCTTCCTCCCAAATCACCGACCCACCGGCCAGTGCCGCTGAAACCCATGGCTTTGCATCCCTGGAAGGAGAGGCTGGGCAGTGGCTTTTAAAGACAAACAGCCACGGGGAAAACAGGCACCCGGGGGACCTCGGTCCGAGAACCGCGCTAAACACAAGGATTTGAAACCCTGATTTTTATTGCAAACAAGCGTAACGTGCTCTCGGCACGACCGCTTGAGGATCTCCTTCCCTCTGTGCAGNTGTGCTCTCGGCACGACCGCTGGTGCGGTGCAGCCAAGCAGGGAGGATCTCCTTCCCTCTGTGCAGAAATGGTTAAACCCCCCCCAAAATTGTCTCCTTACTCACGCGGGAGGCTGGTGCCTCGGGGTGGGGGCCCCTATGCCTGGCTCACACGGTGCTGGGGACGTCCCCGCGCTGGCTGCATCTCCTTCCTCCTCTTCCTCCTCCTGGCCCCACGGGGCAGAGGGGAAGGGGCAGCTTCAAGGCTCCGGTGGGAATTGCAGCATCCCGCAGCGACATGGCGGCATTGCGGGTTCCTGGGGTTTTATAAAATGCAAAACGCCCTTTAGTGCGCTGGTGAGGCCGCACCTTGAATCCTGTGTTCAGTGTTGGGCCCCTCACGACAAGAAGGACATTGAGGGGCTGGAGCGTGTCCAGAGAAGGGCAACGGAGCTGGGGAAGGGCCTGGAGCACAAGTCTGATGGGGAGCGGCTGAGGGAACTGGGGGTGTTCAGCCTGGAGAAGAGGAGGCTGAGGGGAGACCTCATCGCGCTCTGCAACTGCCTGAAGGGAGGTTGGAGCGAGGGGGGGACGGTCTCTTCTCCCAAGTAACAAGCGATAGGATGAGAGGAAACGGCCTCAAGTTGTGCCAAGGGAGGTTTAGATTGGACATTAGGAAAAATTTCTTTCCTGAAAGAGTGGTCAGGCCTTGGCAGAGGCTGCCCAGGGCAGTGGTGGAGTCCCCATCCCTGGAGGGATTTAAAACACGTGTAGATGAGGTGCTCAGGGACGTGGTTTAGTGGGCATGGGGGGGTTGGGTTGACGGTTGGACTCGATGACCTTAGAGGTCTTTTCCAACCTTAATGATTCTATGATTCTATTGCCACACACAAGGCTTTTAGATGTCACAGGAGTGTATTAAAGTAATTAAACCCCACATTCAGACTTAAAATTTGGTATTAAAATAAAACTATGGCAGCTCTGGTGCTGTACCGCAGCCCCACGGCTGTCCCCCAGACGAGATGAAGGAAGTATCTTTAATCCCACGTCTCTGCCTTGGGATAAGACCATGCCATCCCGCCTTTGCCACCAGGCTGGGTACATCCCGGGTGCTTCCTGTGCAGAGCCGCTTTCCCACAGGAACCACCACGTACCTAGGGTTCGCATGGAGACAAATTTGTGCCCATTTTAGAGCTGGGCAAAACTGAGCCCAGAGGTAGCAAAGGCAAGGCAGGAATTACCGGGATGGCTCAGCCCTTTGACCACCCTGAACTTCACCTTTGCCAACAGACCGGGGTTGGGGGCAGCCGGGGGGGCTCACGGGGTCCTGCTAAGCTGAGGGTGCCGAGGGAAACTTGTTCTGCAAGGAACCAGCACACAGGTACCGGCATTTCCATAACTTGGCTGCATACAGGGTGTTAGGAAAAAAAGATGATAAATAAAGATAAATGGAGGAGAGCGGAGCATGCCGGCAACCCTTCTCCATCATTCCTTCTCTTCCCTAAGCAGATCAAATTATGACCTGAAATCACTGAATACATATTTTATTATGTGGATAATTTAAAGGATGAGGATGAGACAGAGAATTCATAAGGTATAGTCATGTTAGAAGACAAAGAGTTCCCATTAATCTCCTACGGGGAAAAAAATGAACAGGAAAAAAGGGGGGGGGGCACACGGGTGGTAATCGATGCTGCCCTCTCCTCCTCCTCCTCGTTTTGGGTGAGCTGGGACATACAGGGATGTCGTCTCCGCTAACATCCAGACATAAGCTGCTCCTTAACATCTCACAAAATAGATGCGGCACTCCCAGCTCTGCCCAGCCCCGCCGCCCTTCGCCAGCAACGTAAACCCATCAGACGGTTTTTAAAGAGCTTAGAAATGAGCTCCCCTCCTCCTCCTCCTCGGCGCAGAGCTGGGGAGGGGGTTAGGATGCAGCCAGACCTTCCCCCCAGCCCTGGGAAGGGCTGCCCCGTGTCCACCCCCACCCCCCGGGACTCGCAGCCCCCAGCCCGCCGCTCGCCCTCGCCGGGGCCGTGCCCGGGGGCAACGCCGTCCCCGGTCTGCTGGGCTTTGGCCCAATTCGCCCNATACATATTTTATTATGTGGATAATTTAAAGGATGAGGATGAGACAGAGAATTCATAAGGTATAGTCATGTTAGAAGACAAAGAGTTCCCATTAATCTCCTACGGTGAAAAAACTGAACAGGAGAAAAGGGGGGGGGGGCACACGGGTGGTAATCGATGCTGCCCTCTCCTCCTCCTCCTCGTTTTGGGTGAGCTGGGACATACAGGGATGTCGTCTCCGCTAACATCCAGACATAAGCTGCTCCTTAACATCTCACAAAATAGATGCGGCACTCCCAGCTCTGCCCAGCCCCGCCGCCCTTCGCCAGCAACGTAAACCCATCAGATGGCTTTTAAAGAGCTTGGAAATGAGCTCCCCTCCTCCTCGGCGCAGAGCTGGGGAGGGGGTTAGGATGCAGCCAGACCTACCCCCCAGCCCTGGGAAGGGCTGCCCCGTGTCCACCCCCACCCCCCGGGACTCGCAGCCCCCAGCCCGCCGCTCGCCCTCGCCGGGGCCGTGCCCGGGGGCAACGCCGTCCCCGGTCTGCTGGGCTTTGGCCCAATTCGCCCCAGCTCGGGCGCCCGTCTGGCGCCAGCTCGAGCGTGATGCTCTTCTGACTTTGAGGGGTCGGTCCCGCTTCGCTTCCCCTCCAACTCCCCCCGCCTCATTAAGTCACGGGTCGCTCTGCGCTCCGCAGATCAATGCCAGCTTCAGGATGTTTTTCGGTCACCACGGGACCGGGGAAGAGCCGCTGGCTCTTAATGATTAACAACTAAAAAAATATATAAAATAAATAGTTCCCTATAGAATAAATAATTCCCTATAGAATAAATAATTCCCTATAGAATAAATAACTATATAAAATAAATAACCCTATAAAATAAATAGCTCCATATAAGATAACTCTATACATTTTATGGGTAGCTGAGCCCTGGCACCGGGCTGGGGGGCTGCGGGCTCGTCCCTGGAGGCAGCACCCCAGCACGTGCCTCTGACCTGGTGGCTTGAGCCCAGCTCCTGCTCAGCTCTAGGAGGATGAGAGGAGTGTGTTTTCCCTCGTAAGCACCTAGACGGTTTTCTGGGGATTTTGACAAGTCAGATTAAGCACTGTAATCAAGACAAACTTGTTTAAATAAGGCCCCTGAGGACAAATGAGAGCTGCTGAGCGTTTTCCCTACCCGACCCCGCACATCTCACGGGTGGAGGCTTGGGCGCGGGGATGGGGTCACACCTGCAGCACGAGTTGCTCATCCTCTGGCGGTCACCGTCCTCACCGCGGGGTCCGGAGAAGGGGACAGATGGGATGGTCCAGTGCCTTTGTACCTTCACGGCTCGGTCCATCGGAGCCCAACACTCTGCTCGTGGCTCCCCACAGCTCACGATGCCCGAGGGGGTTACGACGAGGTAACCTTTAAAGAAACACAATTAATTTCTGAATTAAAAGCCCCTGGGGCTGCTCTCCTTCCCAGCAAGGCTTCTGGCACGGAGAGGGGTGATGGGAAGGCAGGCAGGGCTGGAAGGGCACATCGGCGCTCGCTGGTTTGGGATTCACATTGAGCTCGTGCTGCTGGCTTGGTTTCAGCTGTCACATGCTATTACTCACGCCTCCTAAGGACAGCCTTTACATTTTTTTTTCCTGAAAGTCTCCAAATTATTTTCCTTGGCTGCCTGAGAGGATTTTAAGAGACTAAGTGACAGCCTGCTCCCCAGCCCTCGGAGGGGCGGAGGTGCCGGAGGGATTTTGGGGAGGATGATGGGGTTGGAGATGCTCATGGAGCTCACGCCCCTCTGCTACTCGTGCAAGCGTCCAGGTGAAAGCCCATCCCATTGCTCCCCACCACCGCATTTTGGGAGTCAAACAAGAGCATCAAGGTTAATACATCTCCCTGAAAACACTGGGGAGACAGTAACACCTTTAAGAGAAGGCAAAACTAGGAGAGGAAAAATTTAACCTGCCCCTCTCTGCCTTTGCCACTGCTATCACAGATGCGATTGCTCTTCCTCCCCGCTGCCCCATGAGCTGTTTTCCACAACAGCCGGCTGATGGTAGCAGCCATGTTGCGCACACTTGCTATTCCAGGCAGATTAGAAGAGGCTACGATGGGTGTGCGGAGCCCTCCTTCACCTGAAAGGTTCATGAAGAACCGTGGTGCTGGAAGAGCTGGAACCACCTTCTCCCCTTGCACTGCAGACCGGCCAAGGAAGGTCCGCACTTAGTTTTCTTTCTCATCATTTATTTCTGAGAGATGTCAAAAAACTCACTTTTTCCCCTCCCAAGATTTTTTTCCTGCTGCTTGATATCAGAGGATGAATTATTGTCTTGCCTCTGATGAGTGACAATGGCCAACCATCAGCCAGAGCCAGATTTAGGTGTGAAAGTTAAGCTGGAAAGGTTTAAAACAGTTTTTTGGCAAGACCTACTCAACTCAAATGGCTGGTTAACACGTGAAGCAGAGGAAGAAGTCTTGCTTTAACCCAACCAACCACTTTAATTCATTTATGAAGATGTTAAAGACTTACTACTGCCTTGTAGTTGAACAGAGAGAAGGATGAGAAGACCCTCAGATCAAGAACCCATTTGCAGCTCACTCTGAAAGCAAAACTAAAGCAAACTACGCGGTGATGATTACCAGAAGGCTGCAGGGACTAGGGCTACAAGTGCTTCTCTGAAAGGTAAAAGATGTGGGCTTTGGTCCTTACCTGATGAATCCTGCTACAATTCACGGCTTCTCATGGTCTTAAGCACACCTCCCCGCTAGCCAAACCCCTCAGCTCCTCAACTTCTAAAGGAGGTGACAGTCCTCCCCGGGCTCTGCGCTGCCGAGAAGGCGGCAAACCCCTCTTGGAGGGCAAGTGAGGAGGATCTGGGGGAAGCCTGCTGCTGCCTGGGGCCCGGGTTCAGGACATCACTAGGGAACTTCCTCGCCTGGTGCGGCCCGCGGACTGTTACCCATTACTGCTCTTCCGCATGGGTGGCAACGAAGCCGCAACGCGTAGTCCAAGGGCCATCAAAAAAGACTTCAGGGCCTTGGGACCGTTGGTGAGGGGATCTGGAGCACACTTGATGGAAAGAGTTAGATTTGCCTTTCCAATTATCCGCTGCTGTCGTTATGACCTTCCATAGTTAAACAAAATTACCTTAAACAAACAAGGCTCCCGTGCTCAGGTCGAACGCTGGCATTAGCAGCCGTCCACAGTCGCTGCTGAAAAGCCCTGACATATTGATAGTAATTTAAATTTCCCCTTGACCATCATTTTCGATTCCCTCCAGCGCTGAACTTCTTTTTAGCATTGAGGCATGTTCCTCCTACTCTTCTATTAAATACTTTAAAATTAATTAGAGGCTGGCTGGCCAGGCAGGGTTTTAAACTCCCTTTCTCAAAGAAAAATCTGATTCATCCAACACCTCTCGCAGGGACACGAGCGCTGGAGGCAAAACCGTGCTGGGGCAGCTTCCAGCCGAGGGCTTTGCAACCCTGTTCTTTCAAAAGAAGAAAATGAGAATAAAGACTCTAAGTGCCCACCACCTGTAATTAGTGTTCACAAGGAGAGCGGTTAAGCGCCGGAACAGGTTTCCAGAGGGACTTACGAATCTCCGATCCTTGCTCGGTTGAGTTGTGAACATCTCCAAGCCCTGGAGCAACCTCATCCAACTTCAAGGCAAGCCCTGCTCTGGGCAGGGGGCTGGACCAGAGACCTCCGGAGGTCCCTCCCAAACTCAATCACTTCCCGTCTCTAAAACCTGATAGGGAAACCTGAAAACCTGATCGGGACCATTTGTTGAGGAGGCGACTAATTAAAAAAATATTGACCAAATGCTGTTAAAAAAAAAAAAGATTACAGTAAGTTATTATATGCGACTTAATATGTCAACTGTAAAAAGTTACCTGAAGGAAAGAAAATTAAGGGGATTAAAATAAGGAGCGTACCACTTGTGACAAAGAGACAAAGACAAAAAATGCCATCAACTTGTGTTTATGAGCTGCTGTGTTTCTAATTAGGGACAGACACCAAATTTGCATTTTATCTTGATTGAAACAGAATGAAAACCGAAAAAAATAAAAGCAGCCGATGTTAAACTGTTTTCCCTGTTTAATTCAAGGAGTAACCTTACAGCATTCAAAATAGCTGGGTTTTTTCTTCTGTTTTTATGTTCTCGGCTTCATCGGAGTGATTTCAATTTAAAACACAGAGGACCTTCAAGTTGGGGGAGAGAAGGAATAAGGTCACCTGCCAGGCAGCGGCTGGAGGGCACAGAGCAGGGGTACAACAGCAGCCACGGCAGCTTGCAAAATAAATTAGTAGGCATTGATAAACAAGCCAGAGGCTGAGGGAAACCCATGCCTGAAACCAAGGGAAGCAGCAAGAGCGATGGCCATCGCTCCTCGCGCCGGCCCTGCCTTCAGTGGTGGCTGGCTGGGAAGGATGCTCCGCGCAGCTCAGCGCAGTCACCCAGCACCAAATTCTCTTAAAATGCAGCAAAACAGAAATGAAGCTAGTGCTCAGCGGGACGCATCAGCTGCCATCTGACGGAACCAATTTTCATTTCCTTCTGCCACAGTGACTCGGGCGACTCGTACGATAGAGACCTGCAGATAGCACCTCGGAGCAGGACACACGCTAGCGTGCTCTCTTTTCTCTCCCTCCCTTCTCTCGTTGCTCTCACCCCGCCACTGGCATGCCAGAAACCATGGAAGAAAACCAGTACACAGCATCTGGGGGCCATCCACACCTCTCTTGCAGCTGAGCATCACGTCTCTCCCCACCGGACAAGACTCTCCAGAAGCCAACAGCAATTTCAGTGCGTCTCACACCCTGCTAGCTGAGAGCCACAGCTGTTGGTTGAAGGAGCATGGAAACAGGCACCAACGTTGAATCAGGACAGGATCTGCCCCAACTTTGCTGTAAGGCTTCATCCCTGCTCCTTTGTTCATGCCCCCAAGAGCACCCTTGTTTTTCTTGTCTGTCTTGTGACCAAAGGATGTCAAAAGACCACATAACCTGCCTGGGAAGATCAGAATCAGGCTTTTAACACCTGGAAGATGCAAGACATCTTTCACACGCCACCATCAGTTACGGCTTCTTGATGAGTGGCCCCAGACTGCAGCAGGGCCTTGCTTTGCTGACACGGAGAGAAGTCCCTGCAGCAATCTCAGCCTCAGAGGCGCGAGGGAGACGCGTACTGCAATGAATAAACGCAGAGAGATTCTGTTTGCAAACCGAAATGCTCCCCACAGGTATCACTGTATACATTGCACCTTCGCCACCCGCAGCTAGGAAAAGATGCTACGCCCACCGATTCCGCTTTCAAGCTTAATGAGTCCTGGCAGCAATCCCGACAGCTCAGCACGACTGCTACTTGTGAAGACTGTCTGCACCTTCTTACCCCTCCCGCTATCCTGCCAACAAAGCAACAACGACTCTTAGCATCATGGTTTATTCCCCCTCCATATGTACAATTAAGTGTATGCATGACCATTAAAAATAAGGCTACTTATATCATGGCTCTGAAACACATTACAAACCAACTCCATCCCCTCTCTTATTACAACATTCAAAACGCTTGGCTTCCATGGTGTGCAGAGAGGGACAAATGCAACCAGACCACACGGGCGATTAAGTGGTGCAGGGCTTTGGTAACTGCATCTAGAAGCTTCCTCCACTAGCTGAGATAGTCAAACGCAGCCAGGTCAGTCAGGGAGGAGATCATTATCCCACGACGTCTTGGTGAGGTCAGTCCAGGTCCCAGGCAACTGCAGGTCACCTCATCTCAGCAGGTTGCTGGTGGAGGGCAGCAGAGAGGCCCAGGCTCGCGTGGACGGAAGGACAACTTACTCCTCTCCTTTGGAGCCGCCCCTTTGGGTCGAGGCAGGGGCACAAGGAGAGGAGCAAGGGGAAGCTGCCCTTCTCTTCTTGATGACCAGAGGACTTCAGTCTCCAGAGGTGTCAACCTGGGTGACATTTCTCAACATTTAATGCATCTAAAAAAAAAAAAATAAATCAAAGGAACAACCGAACCGTATCATTATGGGATCTCAAAGCAGATTGCTTGCATGTCCAGGTAAGGCTTAGAGACTTTCTTTTTCCAATGGGGATGAAGGAACAGTCCAGATGAAAGTAACCAGAGATGTGCAACTAAGGACAACCCTGTGTGGTCCTGTAAGCTCCCTTCCCAAGTAAATCTGTTCCCATATGCAACAAGAGAGAATCTTCCAGCTTCAGCTTGTGGCTCAATAAATTTTATTATTCCTTTTTGTTTTTATTTAAAAGAATTTGTTTTCCTATCATAAAAATTAGACAACCATACCACCACCAGCAGCAGCAGCAAAGTCTGTGGAGTTAATGTTGATGGCAGACAGTTCACTGGTGTTTCCAGTGTCTCAAAATGTCCTAGAAAGTCCATAAATGGAAAAAAACCCAAACATGATGGTTTTGGGGAGGAACATCAAGGTGGTTTCGGTTTCTTGTCCTGCTGAGGATCCCAGATGAATACTGTAGCATATCAGCAGGACCAAGTACCTCATGCCTTGAGAGAAAACCCTTCATACCAGCTCCAGTACCTGATTAGTAGGGAAGAGAAGATGAGACATTTAAAATAGCAATTTGTGACATTCATTGTCTCCTACATCAGCATATAGATCACTAGGACAGGACTGACCCTTCCGTCTCCACCCCTTACCCTTTATTCACCAGCGTGCAATAATATCATGCAAATGGGATAAACACTTGGCGAGGATCCTAATTTTGGTGTCTGCTTGCGCTAGGATAAATTAGGGCAGGAAGCAAAACCATCCACAGTTGTCTCATTTCCACTCATCCCAATGAACCAGCTCTTGGAAATCTTGTAGTGGAGATCAGAGATTTTGCCCTGTCAGCCCTCTGTGCTCACATTTCCCTTGTCCATGCTAAGATGGTGCAGCAGCCTCTGAAGGCATGGTCTAGAGATGGCAGAAGAGTAACTATGAGGGCTGTCACCTGCAGAGTGATCTGCACAGTCCATATTAACCTGGAGTGGTTTTAACTGGGGAAAGCTCGAGAGCCTGGCATCTGTCCCCAGACTGGAGTGGGTTTGTGCAAACCCAGTCCTTTCCCAGACCATCCCACCTTTCCTCTGCGTGCTACCAAAGGCAAATGGAAATACCAGAGTTCTGACAGCCCTGGCTGTTTGCGCATTTCTCTGTCTACCTTCTCTCATTAACAAGCAAAGTGCATGAGCAAAACCTCTCCTCTCTAATCACTCTCCTGTTGCTGCTGGATTCACTTCAAGATATCAAAAGCGTCTGTGCATTTTGCCCATTTTACTAAAAAGGAAGTGACCAAAGTAATGAGCAACCAATTCCACAGCCTGCTAAATAAATTGCCTACGAGCAAGAGGCTACAGCATCACACGCTGCAAGAGCAGGAGTAACCAGGCCACTCGTGGCCTAAAAAGGAGAAAAAAAACCAAACCTTGACACGCAGTCAAACACAGGCCATTTGGGTCTCCCCCCACTCCTGCTTTTTTTTGTGATTTTTCCAGGACCATTCAGACCAGCAACTCTGGTCTGGCTCCAGAGAGCTGCTATCGTCACAGGGATGCGAGAGGAAATCAGGATGAGGACCTCAGCTTCGTAAGAGTGACAATCCAGTGTGCAACCTTGCAAACAGCAAGTAAAGCCCTTCATCAGCAACTACAGAAAGCTGCCAGGGCTCTGGGCTACAAGCTTGTGGCGTTAACGACCAAGCCTCAAAAGCATGGGGGAGGTCAACGCTCCTGTGTACAATTTGGGACAGCATCAGCCCTGGGGTTCTCCGGAGCATCAGGTACTGGTTTGGGTACTGGTTTTCCTTGGCTGTCTGATAAGACACATAAAGGAGGACAAAGTCTTTTTCATATTACTTGACATTTCATGGGTAGAAATACATTGAACACCCACTGTGGAAGACTTTTAATTCAAGTGCTGAAAACCTCGCAGAACGCTGGCTTCTTGGTGCACGGGGAAGGCTGTTGCTCTCAGAAAGCCCTGCGCTGGCAGCTGCTGTCTGCTACAGCCAGGAATAAGCAAAGTGAGGGAGCATCCCTGCTCTTTTTAAACATTGCTCCAGCCGGCTGCACATCAGGAGCTCAGCTTTCAGCTCTGCTGCACCCCGCGTCGGCGGCAGCAGCCGGAGGACGGGCTCTGGTTAACGCCGGCCCGTTAACACGCAGCCTCTGCTGCCACAAGAGCCAGCACGAGCCTGGGGAGATGCTTCTGCCAGACTCTCCGTGCTACCAGGACCCCAAGGAGCAGCGGAGACACGGCGGGTGCTGGGTGGCTGCCAGCAACTTTTCCACACCTTGCTTTAACTGGGTTTCATTGCTGGTGGGCTGTCTGCTTGCTCCGCCACGTGCCAGAGGCAAATACATCATTTAAATTACAAAATTCTACAGTTGGGATGACCTCCTCTAACGGTTTCTCCTGGTTGTACGGTTTCTCTGACCTTGCTCTCTACTAACGACAGATTCAAGCGTTTAAAGAGGAGATGCATGAAATAACTTACCTTAATTGTACCCTGACTGTTAGCAGCAATCAGCACGTTGGACTCCTGGAAAAAAAGAAGAGGCACTATCAAAATCTGCCATTGTTTTTTTTTTTTATTCTTTTTTTGGAAGAAGCCCCAGAGGAGCAGCAGTTGTTTTTATCTTAAATATTAGAAGTGTATCTAATTTCAAAGGGACTTAACTTTTCCCATTTCCAAGATGCTTTTGAGGCTAAAAGTCTTTATAAAAGTTATATTACCTTAAAGAATTAGAAAGCAATAATCCTCAGTGCTTGTATAGAGCTTTAAATCTCCAAAGCAATTTACAAACATGAATTAATCCTCACAGTCTCCCTGTGAAGTGGGCAAATAATAATAATCATTTTCATCTTTTGGCAGCATATGGACACAGGTCTCCAGCGCCCTAACTAAACCGACTAATCACCATGACAAAACCTTTCTGTCTCTGAGGCCACACAACCTCTCCCATAGCCACAGACAAGTAAAACAAAGAGGAGAAGAAATTAGAGAGCAATAGCAGACACCCCCGGTTTGGAAGGCAAGATAAACAGAGAGGGCTCCAGCCTTCGGAAAGGCAGCATCTATTTACCTCCTGCCCATTGACGGAGTTGCCTTTGGAGATATCCTCATTGTCTGCAAATTAATGGTCTGCTGCATCGGTCAGGCAACCCCCGGGCAAAAACCGAGGGAGACAGCCTCTGCCCTTCAGACCGCGTTCCTGATGCCACCAGCAAGTGCAGCCGCACCCTCCCAAACCAACACCGTTCAAACAGGGGGAAATCCAAAGGAACGATATAGTGCCGATAAACCTAAAGCATGTTAAGTGCTGGGGTGCCGGCAACAGCCCTGGAGATGCCGAGGTTGAACCACCGCTCCCAGACCGGTGTCCCGCATCCGTCCCACGGCCGCCAAACCGCCCGCCGTGAACTGTTTTCTCTAAAGGCAGCTGATATCTTTTCTCAGACACATTTCTCAATTTCTCTCGCTGCTGCTATCCATCCCCAGACAAACTTGCCGTAATTATCGCATCGCTTAACGCATGCATTTTTAATAAACTCAGTGACTAGAATACGCCCCGCTCCACAGGCAGCGGAAAGCCAGCCCCGACGCAGCCCCAACAGGGTCGCAAGCTGCCTTGCCACGAGGTTCGGGACTTTGCACAGCCACCAGTTTCAGAGCAAAGGGAGAAAAACCCTTTTCAATGCAAAAGCCCACTTATCAGGCAAGAGTAGCCTTGTGGCGGACCACTGGGCTAATTGTTATAGATAGATTTGTTCACCCCGGTACAATCACTAAGGGATTAGTTAAGACTCCTGATATTATCTCACCAATGATCCTCCAAGTCAACTCCTGAAAAGAAAGTATATCCTCAAAGGAAGCATATACTCCAATTTCCATTAATTTGGTGGCTAAGAGTGTAATCCTGTGAACCGTTCAGCTTCTGGTTAACAGCATTAGAATCAAAACCCACCGGGAGGAATGCAGATATAAATGTGATTTGGGACTAAAACAGGGACTGGGATGCCAGATAGGATTTTGGAGGTAAGGGAGAGACACTAGCAGCTATCTAGTGTGCAGTGCAAGAGACTCGAACTCCCGAGTACAGATGATCCAGGGTTTGAATGATTCCTGTTTGCACTGTGAGTGATTGGTAATTCATCCTGCTGCTGCAGTCTGCTGGGGTACCACTGTAAATGAACTCTGGTTCAATGAACAGTTTTACCTGCTAAATAAAATAAAAACGCCAGAGGGTAATATACTCTCACTCCCTTGTTCTTCAGAAGCCACTGGTTTTTTTTTTTTCAGCGGGGTCTGAGCTAATCACCGCTCTGCTGCTTTTACCCACAACCATGAGACGCAAACAGGAGCAGACAGCAGCAAAATTAGCACCAAATCTGTCATCGAACAAACAGTGACTTGCTTATTAAGGCACTCTAGCACTGCTTCCCCAGGAACACAGCTAAATAACTTGTTTTTAATCCTCTAAAGAAACAATTCTCTTCCTTTCGTGTTGCCTGTAAAACAGACAATATATTCAGCACATTAAACACCTAAGCAAGCTGTGAAATTGCTTAGATCTGTGGGTTTGTAACTCGCAACAGCTGTGAGCATGTTGAACCAGTCTTTTTGCCAGGACACATCTGGTGGAGTTACCACGTCCTCAGAAGACAACCACCATGACCACTTAACTGGCAGAATACCTGTTTCCCCTACCCGCACCATGATGAGCATCTGTATCTCTCAGGCATGAAAAACAGGGTATCACCATCCACTGTTGCATGTTCTACTTTACCATAACCACTTGGTGTTTCTATGCAGGGCAAGAGGGATGAAAGGCTGGCCTTCCCCATCCCTCCCAAATTTGTTGTCTGCAGGAGCCAGAAACTCCAAAAAGAGAGGCAGGGGGTATGTTGGAGATCCACCCCGACTGAATAGTCCTGCTCTGAAGAAATCCTCTTTTGAAATGACTCACCACAAACCTCAACCTCCTGCTATAGGTGGTTAGCAACTGTAGCCCTTCTTAACAGGAGAGGCAGAAAGTGCCAGCTGCCTTTGCTAAAACAAGACTGAAGAAAGAATAAAAAAGAACACACAACAAAATTCGAGAGGCAGGGGTTTACTGCCTGGCAAGCAACAGCATTTTGTTCCATGTGGCTGCTAATCTCAAGTATTACTGCACTCCGGTGGAAAGCCACCGCCTGTGTAACCTGATGAAATGTGGCAACCTCTCCTCGGCACATCAAGGCAGATAAGGAGCGATCGGTGGAGACGTGGCGCAATGCACTCGGGTCCCCTGCGATGAGATCATGTGGCATCTCAACAAGCCAGGGACAGCCATAAAATTGACGGGAGACAACTTAAGAGTTTTGGTCCTGTTAAGTCAACAGAAAGAGCAAGGCTCTGGCGATGTCAAAAGTATGCATCTTCTTGTCTCTTGGCATTACCTATGAATATAGAAAGATTAATTGACAAATGTAGGTGCATCTCAGGACTCAGTCAAGATTAACAGGGTGTGCAGGTCCAGAACAGCTCTAAGATGCTCCAGGGCTGAAATCCTGTGCTAAGACTTATGAACAGCCTTCCACACATGCCAACTTTTTCCTCGACCGCAGAGACAGTATTATGGGAAGTCTGAAGGACAGTTCTTGACATTGGGAAGGACTTGACTCCCACCACAAACCTTTGTTATTGCCCACGGACTGGATGAATATCCACACGGAGGTAGGCATTATGCAAGACGAAGTCACAAGTCAGTCCTGAGAGGAAAGACAGACCAGACAGAAGCACCTCTGTCCTGAACCTGACACACCCCTGTTCTCCTCGATGTGGCACTGGATGAACACAACTGGTCTACCCACAGAACCTTAGGAGCATTTGCCCTTGGGATTTGAGGGGACTTCCATTGATGGTGCCCCAAACAAAGAAATTTCTGCAGCACATTCTTGATGGCAAAGAAAAACAAAATCAAATTTAGGACCTTCCTGAGTAGATGAGATACCTGCTACATTCATCATTCGAAGGAATTATTCACCCGGTGACAGCTGGATTTTGAAGCACACTGATTTCCTTCCCTCCTATACGAGCCCTGTATTTGGATGGCCCTGGGGAAGCAATTTGTATAGGGAAGGAAGGGAGGAGATGGAAAGGCTGGCTGACTGCTGGTATTTGTGCAAGAGCAGTTGGCATTAAGAGAATCAGAAATGCTCTGGATGTTTTGCAAAGCTTGAGGAAACTCAGCTGAACAACTGAAAATTGACGAAGCTGCTTCAGTGCGATAGGGAGTAAAAGACAGCTGAGGTTGTAGCTCTTCCACTCTTTCTTTACATCTTTGTGCAAGAAAACATTGCGGGGTGGGGAGGGGGTTAAATGAAAGTCACCCCAGACGGACAGCTGTTAAAACAGCACACACATCTCTTCGGAGGGACACACACTGATAATATTCAAGTGGACTCAACACCACAGAGCAAGTGAAAGCTCCAGACAGACCCTCTAGCTAAGCTGTAAACTCATGCTCCCAGTAACTGCAAGGCTCCTCTCTGCACTAATAAAGAGCCACGGTGGCCGCCCGCCTGCAGCCGCAGTGCTCCAGGAGTTAAGCACCCCTCTCGCCAGCGGGCTCGTGCAAAATCACGGGTATTTTATCGTCTGTCTTTCCTGACACAAAATAGAGAGCCTGTCCCAAAGGGGCCCAAAACAGGCAAGATGAGCACAAATCACTCGCATCTTTTTTTTTTTTCCCTTTAATATAATCTTTGCAAGACCATTCCTCCTCTGTTATCCCACATATATCAATCCTTACAGTGAAATTCAGAAGCTCACACTGAAGAAAAAGCTGGAGCACGGTCCACACAAGAGGAGGAGCCCAGATGCCGACTTTGAAACATCTCGGTCCCCCTGTTAGGAAAGGAACTGTGAATCAGAACATTTATGCGTGAACATAACTTACACTTCTATACTTTGTAAACGTGGTCGTTTTGCAAAAGCTAGTCTTACCAGCCTAGAGCACAGTCAGAGTACTTGATGGCTGGGAACTGCAGTGGGTAGCTAACCACGGCTTTGACCACGTAAGCCAACACATAAAAGATGCAGCAGCACTTCTCCGTGCCGTTAGCCCGACAAAACTAACCTTGAAATAAACTCAACCGACCGCGTTTCCGTCACAGCCCACGCTAAGAAAGGAGGAAAGTTTGGCTAAATGAGAAATGGTACAATGTGGACTTATTTCTTACTTTTACACTCTTCCCTACTTGCTACAGGTACCAGCAATAACACAACGGGCTGAAGAAGTTGTTCCTTCGGAGATTATTAAGACGCAAGATGGGTCTCTTCAAATTGTATGTGCACATGTTCATGCGATGGACTGGAAATCCTATTTGGGACTTTCACGGTATTACAAATAATTACAGGTCATGAAGTTTGTGCCCCTTTTCCCCCCTTTTCTGCGCAAATAAAGCACATTCGCCTCAAACTTCCAGCACAGTCGTCATTGAGGTAAGCGTGAATTTTCTGGATTTTCAGCTAGGTTTGTTCTATGGATTCACAGTTAGAATTCTTAAAGATCTTATTTTAAATTAACAACTTCTCACCTTCCCACCCCAGCAGACGTTTTTGCTAACGAATGGCTGGTTTGTCAGCAATTCTCTTTCAAGCAGAGAGACTCACTGCCAAGTAACCCTGAACACTTACTCAAACGAACTGGGGCCTAATTAAGCAAAGTTGTTGATACAATGGGAAAATATACTCGGTGAGAAAGCTTGTACTCAAATCACCATTGTCTTATGTTATTTATAGGCAGAATAAAAGTATATAGTTGAACTAAATCTAGTGCTGTTTGTACAGAAAGCCCTTTCTTGAAGCAAAGCTACTTGGTCCTTACTGAAGATGGCAACTATTACTCAGGTGCTGGCTTTTAGGACTGAAGCTGCAGACCATCTGCAAAACATACTTCCTCAAAACTTTTCCCATTGACATCGTGCACAAAGCTTTTTCACGTATCAAGATGTGTGAAAGCGGTTCCCCAACAGACCACCACTGCTTGACTGCTCTTCGTCTTGTAATTAGCAGATTCTAATGGCTTTTCACTCTAAATCCCCTGGGGATCCGGTTATTTTCTTGTTGGATGACTCAAGTCAGCTTTTATTTTTGAAAGAAAATTACAAATTCTAACCTAGGAAACATGATGAACCTCCAGTGTGCAAAAATCAAGAGGTTTTTAAAAGCTAAACTGCTAGATTAGATCTCCTCCCAGTAGGATAATGTGTTGCATGCGGAATTTTATTTTCTTTTTTTTTTCCTTTGTTGCGATACAATCGTTATCGATGAAGGGCTGCACGGTGGGATGCTTCAAGAGTGGTGCACAACCCACTATCTCCCTGTGTGCCAGAATTTCCTTTATATATCATTACGCTCACCTAACATTAATCCCTTCTGAACAATTTTAAGGGAATATTATCTATACTGTGAACATCAGGCCCAACCAGAAATTAATTACTCCTTTAAACCACGTACTTCTTTAAAGAACAAGGTCTTACACACAGAAGATGGCGTACCAAGACATTTCAGGAGCAGCAACACCCAACTCTTTCGGTTTTAAACCTGGAACAGAGCACGCATGCCTAAACTGTGTCTTTTAATCCTTAGAAACTACATTTTTATCTCATTCTGAAGGTAATTCCTTTGTACACACAGAGATAAAGCCTCCTTAGGCTTATCTGGGCCAAAAAAAAAGCAACAACTCAATATATCTGAAGAAGGTCTCGTCTGTGCTTCTTTCTAGCTGCAAATACACAATCTTTTGGGTTTTTAATTTTAAAAATGCTACACAATTACACCTGCACAGCATAATGAAGATATTTTCTTAACACATTAACCGAGAGATTTACAGATGACAGCACTCCTTTGGCTTGCTTTCTATAGAAAGACTTGCTTGCAAGCATATGCACACACGTATAGTTTCTTCTCACATAGGAATTCATGGACACAGTATAAAGGGGAAAAAAGCTTTCAACCAAATTAGCGTTTTCATCATCCTACATCATGCAGAGTTTGCAGCTTCTGCACAAAATGAAGCACGTCTCGCTAGGAAACGCGCACAGGTAGAAACTCAACATCTCCTTGAATCCCTCCCCTCGTTTCTCTGCAATTCCAGACTTTAACCTCTGTACCAGGGATGCTTTTATCAAGTTTTCTGACACTTCCACATCTGGTATTTTCTAACCGTGACTCTCAATACATGAGTATATCCCTCTTTCCTGCCCCCTGAAGAAGCAGTCTTCTCATTTTTGGATTTTACACCTAATAGATTTTTCTACTCCTATTCAGACCAAACTCCGCACAAGAACTGTATAACTGGAAGCTTATTTGCTATCATATACACCCAGGTCTCTGTATTCACAGCACATGGGTGCTCAGAGGAAAGCAGCCCAGGGCTTGGTCCAATGACATACTCAAATAAGTAATAAGCTATCTCTCAGCCAAGTGAGAAATCACTTTTTCTTAGCATGACCTTTCTTTTCAGCATGTAGCTCTCAAGAAAACAAGATCAACAAGGCAACTGAAGACCAGGCTAGAAGAAAATAGAAGTATGCACGTGTACGGTGCTGCACATGGACAGGCACAGATTTGCTCGTTTCTACGCCCTCTTCTGAATTCAAGACGGAAACGGAGGCCAGCGAGACTAATGGGAAGAGGGCAAAGAAAGCTCTGCAAAGGCAGGAGAGCCAGCCAGCAAAGCTCACCCCAGGAACTGTCGATATATTACAGGCGACCACCTCTGTAATTTAGTTGTTCTGGAACAAAACTGGTTTTGATGAGCACCTAATTTATTTGGAACTCAAGATGAGAATAACTTGTCAGATGCTTATTATTCTGCATCTACTGCGAAGCGAAGTACACAGCTGTAACAGCTGTTGCACACTCCCCATCAGGCAAGGTAGGGAGACATATGTTAAAACCACATTACGTTGGCATTAACCCCCCTTCCCCAAAGTGCAAGTCTTCTCCTCCTCTATACGTGGGGATATTGAGCTCCACTGCCCACCTATCTGTGACAAGGTCTCTAAAGCTACTTGTCCCTATGGTTGTATATCCTGGGATTTCAGATGCTCCCCAGAAACAATATGCTCAAGGTCTTGAACAAAGCAGCAGCAGTGTATAAATATAGCTTGCAATAAGCCTACAAAAAATGTATACATAAACATGCAACACATTAGTATCAATATTGCAAAACCACAGGAAATGGCTAGGCATTAATTTAGTGAAAACAGCTTTTAGCATCTAGTCTCTTAATACTTAAAGCTCCCAAATATTTGTTTGGCAATTCTACATAATGCAATGCCGTACGTGGCTTGACAACTGCACAGTCCAAGACCTGCATTCCTATTGCCGATACATTTTCCTCCTTTCTCTTCTACTGTTTGTTGCAATCAGTCATTACATCATGCTGGAGGTGATGAATTTAATCTCTCCCCAGCCAAGGTCATGCTGCCCTGCCCATCAGTGCTGTATGTGGCAAAACCAAGCCCCAGGGTGCTATCATTACTATCGCTATCGCTGTTGCTTATGCCTCCCTTCCAAACCCCCATCAGAGACAAAACGTGCGATCTGAAGAAAAGGCCACCCATCTGCATGAGAGCATTCAGAAACGTGACCTAAATCTGGTAGTTGTAGATTTTGATTTTGTGCAGACCAAAGGCAAATCATCAGGGATTGGAGCCGTAAACAGCAATCGGAAGGACGTCAAAAGCCTTTTCAGTCCAAGCTACCCCAAACGAGACAGACAAGCAGTCCGCCCTACAAGCACAGCCTACCAGGGCTGCTACACAGCCCAGGCCTGAAGCACCGCGAGGACCACCACTCCCAGCTGCTGCACTGGGAAGGAATGGATGATGGTGGGAAACTCCTGAGAGATGCTAACAGACACCCCTTACCATGCTTCCCAGCTCCTCAGTCCTCTTTAATTTACAACAAACTCCTTGCCCTACTGCGAAGGGCAAACTCCAATTTGTTTAAGCCTGCTTCGGGTTTACTTGGTTCTCTTATGCCTCTTTCACACTCATGATGTACTTCTCCCACCCCTCTTACCTTCTCTATTCTTCTTCCTTCTCCTTTTTGCCAAGTCAGTGCTTTCTCTTCCAGCTCAACTGTATCCGACACTCCTCAGTTGCTCAGTTCCCTCTTTCAAGTCTTCTTCACACTTGAATCAGCAATTCCCTAGGTTGTGTAAGAACGCTTTCATCTTTCCCAGACCATCTGTCCCGTATCCTTCGGGGCTTTTGTGAGATCATTGTCCCTTGCATGGCATCTCCCATCAAAGCCCTACTTCAGCACTTTGTTCTTGAGTTTCAGCTGCCTCTTCCGCAGCACCGTGTACATCTCCCCATCTCTTTCTCCCTCCCCTTATGAAGCCACCTTTGAAAATCCTGCTTACACAAGAGTTTCCTTTTCTTTCCAACCCTTTTGCCTCCAACACGCTAGCACCAACACCAACGTGCACATTTTCCTTGGGTTCAGAAAGGGAATAGATGATGGCTAACCTTCCTCTCTGGTCCCAGTATCCAATCAAGCAACTGTATCTGGTCCCACAGGCATTCTCTCCTTAGCTCTGTACCTCTAGGTCCCTGAACTCATTACTGCACTAGGATGACATATCTGTTCCTCTGATCCCTGCCTGGGCTGTCAACTACAGCTCGTTCCCACATCCACCTCAGAAACATCTGCCTAGATAAAAAACAGAGGATAGAAGAATATAAGGAGGCAGAAGCCTTATGGTTACAGACTGAAACACCGTGTTATTTTGAGGGAACAAACTGCTGCTGGGCCAGGGGCTTTCAACAGGAGAAGGTGCTCCACAACAGCAGCCTTGCAGCTGCACACACGCCCCAGATATCCTTTCTTTCCTGCTTTTTCCTGATACACAAAAGCTAATACCGCACGTCAGCTGCCATGCTGAACTGGAGCACGCTCCTCCGAAGGTTTCTAAGCTGGGCCAAGAGGGATCACTGCTAGGTGACACATCTCCTGTGCTCTATGAAGCTCAGCGCACCGTTGATGCTGCCAGTGGCTTCCCTGGGCCAAAACTGGAGTTTGGATCCTGTTATTAAATCAGTCCCCACATAGCAATACCACGAAATAAGCCGTTAGCTGGTCCAGCTCCTGCTTCACTTCCTCTCCCAGTGCCATTAGTTTCAGTCTCTAAATAGCTGAATGATACAGGCTTAAAATTGACCCAACCACCTTGACGTTAATATTTTAAATTATTAAGTCTTAGTTCTCTAATGCCAATAAATCATTTATATGTGCACATTTAATTAACAATCCAATCAGTAAAAACAACTTAGCATTCGTACAGCACATTTTATCAGAGGAACCAAAGACACGTTACAACATTAATTAAGTGTAACAAATGCCCTGGTGAGGTAGCTAAGTATTATCCTACTTTGACATGTGGGGAAACCGAGGCAACACGCCCAGTGGATTTGCCCAAGGTTAATCCAGATGTTCACAATGAGGCACTGTAGAGAAAAAGCAGGGAGAAATACCGCTGAGATCTAACTCTCCTAATAAGCATTCCTTTTCTGAACTGCAGTATTTACTTATTTGCTGATGAGAAATCTGTTCCAGCTGTGTTCCTCTCCCAAACAGACTTGGGGCACAAACCACTGCTACCAAGCGTGCTAGAAATCAACCCTGAACTGCAACAGCCTGCCAGGTGAGGCTGAACACCCCGGGTCCAACATGATGCCCAGCCAAGGGTTTTGAAGAACATTTAATGACCCTTCCCACCCCACACTTCACACCTATGCACACATCTAAGCTCATGGGATGCAGGACGCTTACCTAGCAGTCATAGGTCCGAGACCTACATCAATGTCTGGTATCTCCCGAGTGCTCCAACAACTTATCCAACCCTTGGGGAGTTTCACACCAGGCTCCCATGTCAGGAGCACGGGAGAGGAACAAGAAATTCCTGAATGACACTGACTCTGCTCACAACACTGAACAGTTATGGATCTTGGAAAATATCAGGTGTCCCAATATCCTTCTACAAACTCTTAGTTTAACCAGCCTTTCAGACCATGCAGAGCCTGTCCTGCCATCTCCTCCTCCCTTCCCACAGCCAGGAGATGACCCTCGCAGTGGTCCCAGACAATGGTGGCACTCGCACAACCGTGGCAGCTCTGTTTGAGGACATGCCCTCAACGTACAAGTTCCAGATCCAGCAGTTGTATTTGCTTCCCTCATTTGGTACAGAAAAACACCGGTTCCTGGGACTGAGGCTATAGCTGACAGCCAAACTGATTTGCCCAAAGTATTAGGGATGTTTTTTTCGATAGTACCTGGCAGCCATCTAGAATTCAGTCCAACAGCCCATACTGGGGTAAGTCCAGCCTTGTTTTTTCCAAAAATCATGAATTCTGCTCTGTATGCAAATTACATGCTGTGGAAATGCTTTAGGTTTCCCAATAACCATATGATGAAATGTTTCAGACCCACACGATGCCTACTGTCAGTCCCTTTAACCCACGCGTGCGCCTCTCAGCAAAGTTGGATGGATTTTCAGAAGTTCTCACTGAAACCAGGAGGAGCTCATCTCCTCAGCATCTTTGGCAACTGGATCTCTGATGGGCCCCAAGTATTGATATGAAGTCTGTCTCATGATGGCAAGATGCAGAGCCTTCCTTCTCCAAGAATGACGTACAAAGTGTTGCTTACATGAGAGTAAAGTCACCAGTTCCTGCACGGCTCCCAGTCTGAGATAGGGTGTGCGGAAGATTAAATAACACAGAATTCATCTAATTAAAGCAAGAGAGAGAAAGGCTTGACTAATATTAAGGTATTAAAGCTACCATAGGCTTAAGACAGGGTGGATAAAGCCCTGAATTAACCTCCGGAGAAAGAGGCCTTGCAGCTGTGTAACTGGTGGGAACACGTGCTGGCCAGTGCTAGTGGGACAGGCTGGAAAGAAAAACCTTACTAAATCCCCCACATGACACCGTCCCCTCAAAGCAAAAGTGGAGGAACAATTAATGCATTACAACCAGAGATGGTGGCAATCGATCCAGGAGAACGGGTTAGTCATAGGAGATGTCAGGAATGATGAAGGGAGCCAAGCCGAGTCAGGCTGGCTGGGTCAGCAAGAGGGGAACACTTTGGCAGCAACTCAGGAAACGGCTGATGGACTGAGGAAATCAATTTTATTTAAAACTGATAGTGGATTCATACTCTGCTACTGTTCGTTTTATACTGTTTGGCTGTCAACTCTTTGGGGCAGGAAGCTGTCACTCGCTGTCTGCTTGGACAATACCTAGTAAATTGGATCTCCTGCCGATTGTAGCTTCTTTGCACCGTCCTAATGAAATCACCTCCACCTCTAAGACTGGCCTGACACAGAGATGCAAAAAAGGGTCACGTTAAAGCAACCTGAATTCTGACATTTAATTCATATGCTTTAACTGTAACAACATCCCTTGAACATACCCATCTGTTTTTAAGTGGGATCCCACCAGCAAACCAAACCCTGATACTACAGTATCACAAACCAAGCAACTTTGAAAATCCTGGACATAAAATCCTGACCATTTCGTTAACAGGTCTTAGAATAACGTTGCAGGGGGACTTGAGTGCTCAATATCTGTGAAATACATTAGCTATTCTGGCTCATGCCAGCTGGAGAAGGATGATGATGCTTTCACTGCATCTGCAAGCCTTCTAATTGTGTTACTGGATGGGCCAGAAGTCTGGCAGCCATGGAAATCAAAGCCTTCATTCCTCTTTAACCCAGGAATAGTATATTTAATAGCAACAGGAGCAGAGTCGTGGTCTAAGTGTCAGCACTGAGGATGCTGTCCGTGGGGGGGGAAGCGACGGCATGCGTCAGACGCGGCATCTCCAGCTGAGGCTGCAGGCAGGGAGGGTGTGGGCTCACGCATCTGCGTGGCAGGCAGAGCTACATCAAAGGGAGGGGAAGGGAGGCACAGCGGGAGGGCAAAAATCCCTCATCCCTGGAGGCTGCTTCCACCCAAACGGGCGCAGCTGCTTGGTGGTGAGAGCAGAGCGGGAAGGGTACCTGCCTGCGAGGTGGCCCAGCTTGGAGCTGCATAAGCCACTACAGAAATGCATTTCTTGTATCTTCTGTGACATGTATATGTGTGCCACAGAAGTGAAATGACCCAGACATGGTGAGATAAAAGAAGGGACAAATAGTTTCTTGCAGAAAAAATTAAGGCACAAACATTAACATTAGCATGCGTATAAGCTTCATGAAGTTATACCTATATTAACGCTATTTATAACACACATCTGTCTGGGAAAGAGGACTTTGATTTAAGGAATGGAAGTTTAATTAAGGTAAAACAAAAGTTTCAATTAATCTTGAAAAAATTCACAACCTGCTGCTCTCCTTCAATATCCAATTCAGCTAATGTTATAACAGGATCAAGCGCAGCACTATGTACCTGAAACCTCCCGCAATGCAGACAAGGCTGGGCAAGCTGTACCAAACCACGTGGCCTTCTCTAGTCTTGAGAAATAGGAAGCTTTCTCTCCTTAGAATACTGTTGCAAAAATGCCCTGAGTGCAGTGGGCAAATATTTTTGCTAGCCAGGGCACGCAGGAAAATTATTAAGGAGAAGAAATGTTGATCAGCTTGAGACTGGCAATGAAAAATGGTTCGAACCTACACCTGCAGGCAGCAGGTTCTGACGACATCCAAAACTGCGTTTGATGTCACAAGCACTAGTTCACTCTTGAGTAATAACTAGGTAAGATTCCAGTTATACTTAAATCTTCTCCCTGCACATATTCAAGACAAAAGGTTGTGTTAAAAAAAGTTTACTGTCTTCTGTTCCTGTGGTACAGGGCAGGCACAGGGAAGGATGGGGCAGAGGAGCCGGGCATCCTCCCCCAGCCAGCAGAACCATCTCCTCTTCACCTACAGCCAAGAACAGGGTGGGAGGGGGCCCGGCTCATGGGCAGCGTGGTCTCTGTAAATCCTTATCGTTATGGCAAAAGGGAGCTGAACTGGACTTTGAGCTGGGTCATGCCTGCAAGGCTGGCGGGAAGAAAGCGATCTTTCGTTTGTAAACTGAAAGAGATGCTGGAATCCCTGAAAGAAGATACACTGAAGCCCACAAGCCATTTTTGCAGGTCAGTTTTCAAAGTAAGGCCACACCGCAAAATACCAGCTTTGATTACCAAATTGTATGGCTGGTATTGAAAAAGGCAGTACAGTAAATTGAATTTTAATAAGATCTGACTGTACATAAAAGGTGAAGAACTTCATTAACAAAACCACACAGAGTACAGATGATACATATGAGGTTGCTTCTCTAATATCCTACTACTGATGCTCTCTCCATTGTATTTATCTGGGAGGAGAAGGGAGCGGGAAGAGACGACAGCTATGCCTTAGGTATTAAGAATGATGAGAGTACAGCTTTATAGCTTTAGTACAATAAATGCAAAGCATGACATCTTCTCTACTTTGTTCTGCAGAATGAACTATTCAAAAGGTAATAATGAACTTTGCATCATCTGAAGGACTCAATTGTGCTCTGCTGTCTGCTTCCCCGATCACATCCATCTAAAACACTCCTGAATCCAGAAGGACGAGTGAAACCAGCAACAAAAATGCACCTGAGAAATCAGAAATCACTGGGTCATTCAGCTGTTGAAAAGCATTTTACATTTAAAAACAAAGGATGTTAAAAAAAAAAAAACCACAAACCACCACGAAAAACAAAACCACCCCACCAAGAACTGAGATTGAAGTCAGAAGAAAAACATAGGATGTCTTTAGACAAGTTAATTGATTGGGGGAGGCAGGAATCCAAACTCAACACACAATTCTTACAACTAGAGAGAAATTCCCTATTCTTCCAGTCACCTTCCACCTTCCCTCTCCTCAACTTGCTCATTCACCTCCCTGCAACTTACCCTCCCCTAAGGAACACCAGGAGATAGACCCTGAATTCTAATTGCACTTGCTATTCTACTAAATCCCATGGATTTACATGCACAAAATTAGCAGGACTCGCCTATCAGGCATTCTTCACAATAGTAGCTGAGAAGTCACCTGAAGCTCTAGATGGGCTTTCTTTTGTTTATGGCCTTTAAATAATTCAGAGAGAGGAGCTGTCAAGCTGAATCCGCAAAGCTCCCTTGACTTTGGACTTACACTATTAGACTGCCTGCCTATTGCTTATAAAGACAAAAGGGAAAACGTTACGGGATCATATGTCTGCATGGGAGTCAAGGACTAGAAGAACAAGGGCTGTCAGGACAGAAGTCATAAAAAACAGATGGGGAAGCAAAAGTACGCAATAGGTGAAATACAGATGTACCAGCAAAGCAGCAAGAGCAAGCTGCCAGTTTGGTCGTGCTATAAACAAACAGTGCTAGCAGTTTCTTGCGTAATAGGATGTCATTCTTTAAAAAGGAAAACCCCAAATGCAAATGGTAACTTTAATTAGCAATTAAAAGCACAACTTCCCAGCTATACAGCTGCAGCCACCCCTCCCAGATCTGTTTCACTTCTGCCAACCAGTGACAGTCATCAGGCAGTGGGCCAGCACTTAATAATCATCCCAAACCTCAGAGAGCAATTTCATCCTTTCTCCCTTTTTTTCTGGGCTCTTTAGGCAGAGTAAGATTTACTAGGTCCTGCCTGAGGACACCAGCAAACCACAGGCGATGGCCGCTGGCATCGCGGGGAGCTCACACACTCCAAGGTGCCTTTCAGATTTTTTTTTTTTTAGATGACTCTGGGGCATGCACGGCTTTGATGGGGTTTTGCACAGTCATTTTCAATCAAAGCTGCAAAACCTGGCTTACAGCAAATGCCTGTTTCTTGAAGCAGCAAGAAGAACTGAGAGGGAAGGGGAACCTCAGGAGGTGCGGCCCTGCTCCACCCACGCACATCTCTCCAACCAGAACAGAATCACCTCCGCAGCCAGTTTGCTAAACCTAACGAGGACTTTAAATAAAAAAAAGGGCATTTCAATACAAAAACCAATAACTATGATTACAAGTCTTGCTTTAAACTACCGAGCTGGATTAACTCTTGGCAATTATACTCAGCTCTGGATGCTGCAGAGTAAACCCTGCCCAAGGGCTGTCCCCACGTGGTGGGACATCGCAGCCGGGCAGCAGAGTCGCTGCGGAGGACGCTGCCGGAGCTGTCTCAGCACATTACGGGATGATACACGTGTATGGAGGGGAACGATCCGGTTTAGTTGGCTCTCCTAAAGCAGACAGAGACCTCCATTTTGATCTAGGAAGACTGCAACGGTGGACAAAACATATTTCTTTTGCCCATGACTGGTTCCAGCAGCTTCCAGTCCTACAAAATTTCACGATTAGAACAGCCTTTTATTACACTGTCTTTTATCCCGGGCTTCTGACCGTATCAAATCCTAAATGAAACGTGATGTAACGCATGCAAATAAGCTGAAGAAAAGAGGATTCAAATAATAGGAAAATATCATTAAGTGGGAAAGTTTAACTCAGAAGGTCAAAGTCATTCTAGCCAGAAGAAGGAGACGCTGCACAGGGCACGCATGCACGCCCAACAGCCTTCAATGTGGCACCGACGGCTCCTTTCTTACTCGCTCGGTGACGGCCAGCTAACAGCAGGGCCTGAAGCTGTGGTGCCATTAATAAGTCCCTAAATCTCCTGGCCTTGAATACGCTCCTGAACTCCACGGAACAGCCTTGAATACACTCCTAAACTCCAGGGAACAGCTTGCCAAGGGTGTGCTGCCTGCCAGCATCCCTACAGCAAGGCCATTGAACAGCAAGCTGCTTTTTCTTCCTTTTTTTGTTTTAAATGTAGTACATGCATCTGAAAGAAGTATTGCCAGCTCCCAAACGTTACCGATCACAGCCTGCTCTCAGGTAGGAGTCCTGAAATGAATTGAGGGGCTGTCAAGCTCACACGTCACAGCCTGGAAATCCTTGAATTAGTTGCTTCCCCCCACGCTCTCTCCTTGGCACTCTGAAAGGGTGAAAACCAGATGACATCCTTACTCCGTTCTAGGCTGTAACTGGATATTTAGGACAACCTGATGGCTCTACACGCTTCCCGCTGGAAAACGGGAGATTAAAAAAAGACATTAATTCTAAAAAGCACGTTTTTGTTGTTGGCATCACTGCCCTGGCAGCGTGCAGTCAGGGCTGGTGGCAGCAAGGGGAGCGGTGGATCATGCTGCGGCTCTGCCGGACACACTGCCTGACAGGCTCAGGTAGCCGGAGTCCTTCTCTGGGTTCCCAAAAAGGACACAAAGCTGCATTAAGGTACTTAATTTTCTTAATTTCCACTCCACAAACCCAGCAGCGGCTCAGTTAATGGCAGACCTTTAAGCCTCAGAGGCTTTTGCAGGTGGAGTGAGCCCTTTTTCTTACTGCACACCAAAATAACTTCTAGCTAACACACTACACAGATTTAACCCATTCCATACATCTCCTAACAACTTTATTCCAAAAAAACTAGAAGCATTTTACTTTCTAATGAGCCAGCAAATGAGGAAAAAGCATCCTCCTTCATAGGATGTACTCACAAGGAGCTCTCACACGCTTGTGGTTCCTCAGCACTGCAAGACCAAAAAAGGCTTTCAATAAAGTGAGATCTGGGTAATGTTCTACATCACTGTTTAAGGACAATTCAATCATCTTTGCTCTGGATTAAAGTCTTGTCCCCAATTAATCTTAACAGAGCAATGAATAGGAAATCCATGTCCCAGGAAGTAGGAAAGATTTTATCTTTAAACCCAATTCACAAGTAAAATCATCTCTCTTACAATGGATAATTCTGCTACTGTTCAAGTTATTTTCACACAGTGGGTATAAAAAATTATCTCTAGATATCTCAAATTGAAATGACTGTTTTTAATGCTCCCTGTCATTTTGAATGCATGCAAAGACTAACAATACTGTATCAAAAAGAGGAGCTCAATAATCAAGAAATCCATTAAGCTACCAACGACACTAATAGCAAAAAGGAAGTTTAAAGAGACTCAAGTATATAAAGAAAAAAAATCACGTCATTTTCCTACTGGGATTACAGTAGTGACACAGTACCTCTGATTTTGTAATATTCTTCAGCTACATAAATATTAGAATACAAACTGGAGCTCTGCTGACAAAGGGTGAGGGAAGACAAACAAACACTTCTGGTATTTGATTTTTTCAGCTAATCTGCTTCATCCTCCCTCGATTTTAAATATTCTTTCTGAAGACATGCTGCTCTCTCAACAGACACCACAGTGCTGGAGCTGGACCACACAACAGGTACCCCCTGCTTTGCTCTCAGCCTGACAATGCCTCAAACATTTCAGAGCAGAGATGGTGAGAAATACAGGACACAGTACAGCGGATATAGGAAAATAAAAACTGTCCTCTGCCAGGACTCCACGCGACTTATTTCTTGTCACAGCAAACTTAGTGTACTGCTACAATCATAAGCAGAAAAGCTCCCGTGAAGAGTTCGTGATCATCTACTGCCTGAGCTATAGCTTCCAAGGAAGATATAAATGATAGTATAAAGAAATGGCCTTAAAAAAAAAAAAGCCAGGCACACGGCAAATACACAGTATGCATTTGTCTGGATAAGGAGAGACGCAGACGATGGGGCTTGGTGTGCATCACATTCATTACTTCATTAACTTTGATTTGTAGTGAGCTGGGCTCAAATTCCATATTCGTATGTTATCCAAAATTAACACAGAAGCCCCTGCCCGGCTGAGAATCCACTTGTCTGCATCATAAACCCACCTCAAACCTGCTTGCAAAGGAAAACAATGAAAACGTCAAAAATCTGTACAAAAATGAGTTTTCACAGCTCTCTCCCCGCTGCAGAATGGGTAATTCCCAGATTCACAATGAAGAGCAAAAGCCAAAGATTTAATGGTTGTGGTGGGCTTACGAGGAGGAGACTGTTCTTACCCACACCCGCATGTTCAGACAGCTCTGCTCTTGGGGGAAAACCAAGGAGCCTTACGACAGGAAGAAGAGGGATGGCTGCAGAGGATGGCCAAGAGACACGGACAGGGTCTGAGTCTGCATTCAGGGATACGCTGGGAAAGCAGCGGCCAAATTGTATCCCTTCATCCTGTAACCGTACGTCTATCCAAACATTTACCTAAAGAAATCTCTAAAGCAGTATTTTTCTTATATAAACATCTGAGCATCAGCAGAGTGATTTTTCACAGCTTGGACCTCTGCTTACTTTTGGCAAGGTAAATACATACATTCTTAAGTTTTGAAACAAAGAAAACTCACAAGTTCCCAGTGCAGGCTGCTACCTGCTCTAACACTAGAAGAAAAGTTTCACAACCTGCTAACTCCTGTTTTACTTCAGATTTTCATGCATTTCCCAACAATTTAAATTTCTTCTTTTGCATTGTCAAGCCAAGCGTGAACCTAATGAAAACAGAAAGCCGACAGTGAGATGAATCCTGTTGTACTAAATAAGGACATTTGTATTTCACTTCCAGCTCATTTTCTCTCCTTTTTTTTTTTTATACTCCTGCTGGCCCAAATTTATCTTTTCAAATGCTGGAGCTAACATGCAAGTTGTGAAGCAAGGCACACACAGAAGCACTATTAACCTCCTATTTTAATCAAGGATATTTCACTCTAAACGAGTCAAGTCTTCCCCCAAGCACATACTCCGCAGGCTAGACAGGCTTGCCATTATTTGGTGGTCGGAAGAAACTTGGCCAGAGGAGTCTGCTTTGTAGAAGGTCTTTCTTGGAAGAAAAAGGCAGAAGTCTCAACTGATCAACCTAGAAACGAGGAAGAAAAAAAACCACGTATGCCTGATTTACACTTGGAGACTTGGTTAGGATGCTGAGCCTCTGCCAGCGCAGGTAGTGAGGAGGGATGCAGCTTCTCCTCCTCCTGCTGCAGTTAATTTATGTGCTATCTGCAGATTACAGGTAAAAGGAACTTTTTTTTAATTTAATGATCTGAACCGATCTTTCTTCCCAGTATATGTAATATTACTTATCTTGTTTCCAGTATCTTTCATTATTGTAAGTAAATGGGAAACAATGCACTCTCTCACCTGCCAGCTCCCCAGCCATACCTCTCTGCTTAACTTAATATTCACTTCAGATATACTAAAGTAAAACTAGAGAATCCAGTACTGCACGAAACAGCTCACTTCTCTCCAGCTTTAGCAACCGGGTAAGAGTTTCGGAAGTGATTATGATATACAATAACATATAAGAGATGTAATTGTTTGAAGCAGTGCTTCCCTTGCAGAATTCAGAACACCTCGTGCAAGGGTGAATGCAACTCCATTCAACCCGAATTTAACAGTACCATTTCTGTCTAAAAGGTACTCATTAAATTACTAAACATAGTTTTCCTGCCATACTGGCTTTCCCTTCCTTAGAAAGGACCAATTATTATAATTCTGTGTGTATCCTATATAAAATAATTATATATCCTAATTACATATCCAGGTAGTTTCAATTCAGACACGAGATTGCTTTCAAAGGAGCAACCGTGCACATAGCTAGCTCATCTAGCATTAGCTAGAATTAGATCAGCACCAAAAGGAAAGTAAGTCTTATTTAAATAGGTTAAAAGGATACAAATCTGTGTTGCTGTTGGAAAACGAGTCTGAGCAGTTGTTTTTACAAGGAGTGTTACAAGAGCCTTAATTGTTGCTCTACCAATGTGCAATGCAATTGGCATTAAGCTGGTCACAAGTTACTGGGTTTCAAAATGCTTTGGGGTTTTATTACAGGTAACAGAAGGGCAGAAAGCATATGAAAACCTTCAGAACAGTTGCCCAAAGCCAAGCAGTAACTATATTAATGCAGAGAGCTACATAAAGTACAGCTTTTGCAGAGAAAACCACCTGTGCATAAATGCTTCTACTTCCATTTCACCCAGAGGTTAAATTATCTGATCAAAATCTTGTGCTGGAAAGAAAAAAAATCAGCTCATATTTTTTCCACTTCATTTAGTATCTGTAAAACATTAAATCCTGCCATTAAAATTGCTTAATTAGGAGCGCTAGAGCGAAAGGTTGATGCAGCTTATGAGCTGTGACTACTGAATGGTGGTGGTCTGGCAGGACTTGCCACCAGTAGATGCACTGAGGAATGGGGGGGCGGCGGGGGGGAACCAAAGACAATATTGCGAGGACGGTAATTGAAGCAGTGTCACTTGTCAGAGGGAATGAGGTTATAAACCCACCCTCAAACAGCAGCGACAGCAGACCACCAGCAGCGAGGGTTTCAAACACCCTCGTTGTGGGAATTCTGCTGCTGCATTGAAGCCAACTTCAAAGGCGGTGGTTAGCCCAACGCCAATGGCTTTTCAGAACCTACTTCACTCTCTCCCACTTTGCTCTTGCTGGTCTGAAACCAGAGTCCTCCTTTAGCACCGACTAAGTATTGAGAAACGCAGCTTTACCCCTGCAGCTCCTATCTGAAATGACCCCCTTCATCTGCTTCATAAAACACCGAATACTGCCCGACTTCCTGAGATGAGCTCTGAGCATTCAGACCTCACCTCATTGGCATTTTGTGCCAACCAGAGACTTCAGCAGATAGATGGCACTTAAAAAAAAGCCGTCATGAACCTAGCAGTGGGAAGGATAGCAAAGGCTGCTCACGCAGGAGATGCTCTGACTCGGAGAAGACCAGCTGAGGCTGGAGCTTGAGATCGGGCAATAGATGCTGGCTCAGTACTTGCAAAACTTGCCTCCTACAACGACTTACTGCTTTCGGGGGGCTTCGCTCCAGGACACTACACATAATAAAAAAACCCAGAAAATACTAGGGATGAGCCTTCCTACCCAAAGGCTAAGAGTTGTGGGGGAACAGAGAGAGCACGCCTGCTACCTCTAATCCCTAGGGCAACAGAGGGTGAAATGCCAGCGAGACAAAGGCGTAACACTAAGAACAAGCATGGGAAGAGAGGAGCTTGCAACTCACAATAAGCAGGTTTCCAGGCATCGTCTGGGGGAAAAAAAACCAAACCCACAAACCTTATAACAAGCTAATCAATTATTTAATCAGCTTTTCTCGAATCCAGAAGGATATGTATCAGAGTTCAGACCAAGTAGCCCTGCAGAGATAGGGTACGAAGGGGAAACAGTTGTACAATTATTTAATTCTAAAAGCAAATGCTCTCTGAATACCAATCTGCTCTTTTTCTCTCTCCACCCCAATATATAATACAAGAGTGACCCTGAGTATCACTCTAATACAAATGATTTTCTATTTCGTTGCACTGTTTAGGACACAGCTTATACAAAAGGCCACACGATACATACTGCTGCACTTCAGCTTGTACCTTGTAACATTACGGTTCAAGTAGGGACGGAGTCAGGAATGAAATCCAGGTTCCAGGTGAATTCCTGACTCGGGTACATCTGTTATGAAACTCATACTTGAATAAAGAATTGATGGTTACTAAAGCAGCAGAGTCCCAACAGGAGAGAAACATCCACTTACAAGTTTAATGACAGCTGCACAGAGACTTATTTGCGTCCCCAGTTCATAGTGTGTATCATAGCAATACAATTTGTGATTGCATTGGGATGCTCTTATTTTTTAAAGCCTAGGAAACAACAAGAGCCTGCTCGGACCTCTGCTTGCACCGGCAATGAACTGCAATCCATTATCTGTACAGCTGCACCGTCGGGATCAGCTACTGGAACTGTAATGTCAACAGCACTCAGAGTTATGTCGACCACTATGTCATTCACTTGCTCTAGGAAACAGATGACTCTAATAAGGAGGACCTCAGTCCTATCCAGAGCACACTGTCTACTTCGCTTGGCATTAGAAGAGACACATTGGTAAGCAAATATCAGCTGTAAAAGTCTGAAAGAGTAAATGCTGCCTTCATTCAAGAAACATGCACGACTTTGATCTGCCTTCGCTTCAAAAAAACATCAACCCCTTGGCAATTTTCTGCGATTATGCAGGGGGAAAAAAAAAAAAGCCTCACCTTGCAGAAGGAGCGAGAAGTTGAGTTTGCAAATGTAAACTTAAAACCAACAAAGAAGAAAAACCCGAGCCACCTACATTTCTTGGAGAAGCTATTCTCAAAATAGAAGCTAGAATGATATCAGAGTGCTGCAGTACCACAGGGGACCTGAACTTCCAGAGCTTAACAAAAGCAAGAGACTCATCCCCTCTGTCCGCATCGGCGGCACGGCCAGCTGCTCTGCATCTGAGAAAAGAAGAGTTAACATAGGCGCTGATGTACCAGCCACCCGCTGGCGTGCCACCTTCAGCCCCGAAACAGCAAAATCAATGCGTGCAACACACCTTTTTCCCCCCAAACCCACTAGACGGGAGGAGCACAGCGGACAGAGGTCGGGGTTATCAGGGAATCGCCCGGCTCCCTTCACCCCTGCTCACGCTCGACTGCGGCAGCGCTGCGGTCCAGCAAGTGACCGCCCTCACCGCGAGGAAGCTCACAGGGTGTCCTGCAACCGGGGAGAGGCAATACCGAAAGCACATTTACCACTATTTTTCTTCTTCTACAGAAGACTCAAAATTAAACACTTTCTCCTAAAGCCTGTCATTTGCATAATCACATTATCAAGATGGTCTTTCACATGGACTGAAGTGTCAACACACTGAAATTCCAATATAATGCATGAACTGTTAATAATAGAGTATGATTCTTTTCCCCACAAAGTTCTCTGCAGTTGGACTCCAAGGGTTGTGATGAGGAGTAAAATATTGTTAGTCACCCGAGTATTTTTTAATTAATTCTGCTTAGCCACAGAAAAAAACAGAGCCCTAAATGAGCACTTTAAGGGATATGGGTATGAAAGTATATGAGCATGTTCAGCACAAAGGAGCATACATACTGAACTTGTGACATCTTTTATCTCGAAGGTAGAAATTATTCTGCATTTGAAAACAATTTTCAAGTAGCATATAAAAATATATACAGTCTGTGTTGGTTTGCATACGTCATATGCTAAGATTTGGGGGGAAAAAAAATCAAGCATGTATGATGTATCTTTTGATATTTTGGGTTCCACTTGTTTTTAATGAAGATTTGAGATTTTCAAACAAGGGAGGAATAGACATGAAAAAAGTAGGATGGAAGATAGTAAATATATTTTATTTCTCTAAGGAAAGTGCGAAGCAGCAAAGTAATAAAAGCCAAAGAAAACTTCTTGTTTAAAGCATTGCCCATGGCCAGGGAGCAGAGGGCATGTCAAGAGGAGTGGGAAGCCATCACACAGAGAGCTGCGAGCTTCACAGCACGCATGGTACGGGGCTTAGACAGCTTCCACAGGAGGGAGGAAAAATCTTTGAAGATTTTCAGGAGGGGGAGAAAAACCAATAGAATAAACCTGATCAAAGTCACATCTCCTTGCTTGTCTTAAAGGCTGCTCATTCTCAGCCTCCCGTAAACGGCTGTGCATTTCAGTCACGACAGAGAAGATGAGGACCACTGCATTTCCAGGATGAAGCAGTGGCGCGGTACCGCACCGGAGAATAACCTGCAAGAAGACTGGTTTTGGAAGATGCTGCGCGTGAATGCTACGTGCCAGCCCTGGTCTAGGAAAGAGAGGATGAGTCAGAAAACAGCAGGCGCCCGCCCTGAAAATACCGGAGCTACTCAGGCTGCTACCTGTGCCCGCAGCTGGTATCAGAGGCAGGCAAGGGACAGCTTGGGTCTGATCACTCCAGGCAGGCATTTATCTCGTAAGCTTTAGATGACTACCTAGGTATATCTTAACCAACACCTGAACAACTAGTTGAGGATGCTGCAAAAATAGAACAACACTGAGTCGAAGCTGGAAGTCAAAATTCTCACCAATTTTGAGCCTTTAAAATTTCAGCAGCAACGCGGAACAAAAAAAATATCAAGTCTTCCTTGTTTTGCCCCCAAAATCTCATTGGAATTCATATTTCAAGTTACAAGAGATGTAGTTACAGTCGATACAAGTTACTTAAGAATGACACTGAATAAGCATTTGGTTATTTGGGAATGACAAAGGAGGTTTCATTTTTAATGTTCATAAGTCATCCAAATTAATTAGTGCTTTAAAATGGCAATGAATCACTTCCCGAAATAATTTGTATTGGCTAAATTAATTCCAATGAAGGGAGCCAATTTGCTGATTGTAAATTATCAGAGTCCCTGACTAGCTCCTGTGTACGTTGTGTACCATTTATTAGGCTACTGGCAAACAAAGGATGGCTACTTTTCATCAGTGAACAAGATTACAGTCCTATTAAGTGACCAGCTTATTACGGTACAATTATAGGTTTCTATTTAAAGAATTCAAGCCAGACATTGAGAAACAAAGCTGAACGTTCAGAGGAAAGGAAAAATAAACTCGTTTCCTGAAGAGATGCACCAAAAGCCTATTTGAAGGGAATATTTCCATCTTTTTAGATTAGCAAAGAGAAGTTCAGAGATGCAAGACGAATTATGAAGATACTTCCACCAGATGACAGTACCTAAAGGCAACCTGAAGCCCCGAGTCCCATAGCCTGCTTCTCTCACTCGTGGCTAGATGATTGTTTTGAGACTCCCCTAAATTAAAATGACTTTTGAAGAGCGACGATGAGGTGAGAAGACACACACAGGGGTTTCTGCTCTCCCCCGTCAGGCAGAGGAGATGATTTCCTAGCACTGCCATGCCACCGCTCCGAGAGCCTTCCTCCCAGGCGCCAGGAGACCTCTGCCTCCATCCAGCACGTACCACCGCCCACCCGCTCACTGCGGCGAGACGACTTGGTTCAAGTCTGCAGCCCTCTTCTCAGCGGATTTCCCCTCCTTACCCCTTCAAAGTGAAAAACAAATAAAGTTTTACCTAAGCTAATTTGCATGGCATTCTCCTGCTCTTATCTGCATCTCCTTACCGGTATCAAAGCCTCGACATTTCTGCTTGAGGAATCTTTCCCCAGCTAACCTCCTTATCGGCAATAATGAATACTCATGCAAACAGGTACAAAATTAAATGGCTTCTTTACAGTGATTATGATAGATTGAGCCATGCTTAATCTAAATAATCAAATTGCTTCTGTGTTCAGCAGTAATACCTTTTTGCTGTCCTGGGAGCAGGTTCAGCCTTGGTTTCTTTTTCGACAGCTTCTTTCTGAGAAACACTAACCATGACTGGGAAAGGGGCTACTTGAGATGCAATTACTTAACACAGCTGTATGAGACACATCTCAAAGTCTGCAATATGGCAAAGCAGGTCCAAACAAAAGGTGTGCCCTTTAGGGAAGAGGAAAACATCACGTAGGACACATAACGGAAAACGAAGTACAAACCAATCTCCAGCTACTATCCACGTCCCTAGACAAAACTGGAGTGACCCTCCCAAGACAGATAAAACATCTCTACCCGCCTAGCTGCAATGAGCTACTACCACTACTATAATTTCTTGGGCATCCCTGTATACAAGGGAATCCCTACATGCAAGGGCATTATCTGCTTATATGCTAATGAAATGGAAGAATGTATTTTTCAATCTCAAGATCAGATTCATGTTTCAAATCAAGCTGGCTAAATCTTGCCGAGGTGCCAGAAACACAAGATGGCACAGGTACGTTATAAAATCCTTGACTTGGGAAATAAAAGGATTTGGTTCAGGGAAGGTTCTGAAACGCATCTGTGAGTAACTCATGTTTATCAGGCCACTTAGGACAAAAGTGTCCTGAAGCTTTCTCTACTTTTAAATATTGATCGATTTTTAAAGTAAAATGAGAAGTGAGAAATGGTTTTCCCCACAAACTATAAATAAGTGCTATTTAAAAAATATTAAACAGCCTATTTACCTTTGTCCAAAACACAGCACCAAAAGAAGCAGAGCAAAGGTTTGCTTCCTGAGGTACCTGCTGAGAGATTTTTTTGTTTCCTTGTTTTTTTTTCCGAAGAGTCTAACAAAACTATTAACCTACAAGCTAGTGCTTATTTCTAAACATCACCTAAGAGTTGAAAAGTGAGTAAGCCTGATGCAAAATGCTAATAAGCATTTACAGAGAACAATTTCTCTCCCTCGTTATGGCTTTGACACACATGGAAAGAAGGTTGCAGCTGGACCTCTGCGGTTGGAAAGGTGACAGCTCTAGCAAAAAGGTCCCTGCATCTTCATAAGCAAAAGAAAACCAACGCAGAGGGGGGAAAAAAAAAAAAAAGATGGGTTCACGCAAGGGCTGCTGGCACAGCTTGCCTTTGGCTCAGGAGGAAGTAAAAGCTTGAATTACATAAAAATAGATTTAAGAAAGAATCAATGACATTTCATCTGAAAGTTTTAGTTAAGTTTTAATTAGGATCCGAGATTTTGCACTTAAGTGCATGAAGTGAAGGAGTACATGTACTCATACTTCCCAAGATAACTGACAGATCTGAAACTTACTCATCTCATCTCGAAAGGTTAATTAAAGAACAATCCTTGAAAGCAACACCGTAGGGAAACCGAGGAGAGTCTGCTCCACCGGGGAGCCCTGGGGAAAGGCTGGCACGCAGCGCCCGCGTCTCCCCCCCTTGGAAACACTCCAGGTGGCAAACTGAAGCTGCTTGCCCAGTGACCATGGCACGGAGACAAGCGAGACGGCTTTGAACCAGCCCAGCAAGGCAGGGAGAGCAGCACGCCCAGCGCAGAATAAAGCTCACCCGCCGCGCTCCCTGCGGCGCCGGGGCAGGTTTCCCAGCCCGCGCCGGGCTCCGCGCTGCTGCCAGGCTGGAGCTGCTTCGATGCACGCGCCCTTCAGCCGAGCAGGCGCGATCACCGCCAGCGGTGCGGTAACTCTTATAATTAGGAAACTAAGGCAGAGTGACTCACCCAGGATCAAAGTCTGCAATCAAGCCAGAAATAGGCTGTGGGCTCCCCGATTCCCACAGATGCTGACAGCACTGCGAGGCAAAGGCCTTCTCTAGCTCATCTGAGCATCATTTAAAAAAACACGTCAGCTTTTAGGGAAGCCTGTATATACGAAGGTCCTTTGAAAAATTTTATGCCAAATTTAAGAAGCGTTATCAAAATGGAGAATGAAAGTTTCATCGTTTGAACAAGACTTTGTGGACATCAGTGACCTTTGGCTGTGCAGTAATTTAATTTCCTAAGAACACAAGCAAAGTCTCAATTAGGTCGGAGAGGACCGCTGCGCCGGTACAAGAGGGAAGAGAAATGCGGGGCTGCATCGGTGAAGAGTACTCCAGGGGGGACTGGAGATACGGTGCAAGGAAGCATTAAGGCCTCTTGGCAAAAGGAAGCGAGGCTGCTTGCTCAGTCTGTAAAGCGGGATGCCATGCACCGTAGGCAGAGGGAAAACACAGAAGCAAAACACTCAGCCAGTGGCTCTCGGATCACAGGCAGCTTTTTGCTGCTTTTTTTACAAACGAGAGCCAGGTACTGTGGCTGCCACGGCAGAAACAGGCTAATTTAGAAGAAGCCCAGGGAAAAGCAGAGGAACGATGGAAAAAAAAAAAAGATCAGAATAGTGACAGATTCTGAATGCTGCTTAATGGACTGAAGCCTGAACATTATTTGGTGTAATCTTGATGGGCCTGATTTAACTATTACATTTTTGTACAATGTTTTTCATATTGGCTATGAAGAATTGCTTGACAGCCCTTGGTGACTGCTCAAAAGTTTTTCAGTCACTTAAGCAGAAGGTCTAACAGAATAAAGCACATTAATCAGAGACACGGCTGATAAGGAGCCGACGGCAACAGAAATAACACCAGGGGTGAGACATCCCTGTTAGTCTGTTGCCTGTAGAAAAGCTGCCCAGGAGGTCAGTGGGCAGGACAACCCAACAGAGAAACACTGCAGTGAAGAAAGTTCAGGGAAGGGCGTTTCTGGACACACAGGTTCCTGCAGCACATTTTTATCCAGCAGAAAGACGGATTACGCAACTTCTAACAGCCACTCTTCATCTGAGATGTGACATCTGTGTACACCAAATCCTCCTAAATCCCCAGCCAGAAAGAAACTGGTGACCCTACGTCACTTACTCTCATGCCCAGCGTTCAACCACAACAGCCCACTTTTTACTTTTAAATCGAAAGTGCCATTTCAGATGCTCAGGTTTATTTTTATTTTGATTCAGAAGCGTCTATCTGAAACCAAGTTGATACCAGTGTCAACTGAATCACAGTTGTGGGGGCAGTTTCTTCATACGGAAACAGATTGGTAGACGTTACCCTTCCAAAACACTATCTTTGTGAATGCAACATCTTAGGACATCAATTAGGCAACATTCCACTTCAGCTACTTGGAAGACTGTATTTAGGATGAGCTCCTCTCCTCCCCTTCCCAACAAGCCCATTAAGTATCTGATCTGCAAACCCTTGTACGTACAAGAGAGTTACTTGCTTGAGGTTTTTTTTTTATGCAAGATTTTCAAGAGCACTCTGAATTTAAAAGCAGCTTTTTGTTCTCCAGAGCAGGCTCGTGCTGAAAGGCCACTCTCACAAAAGCTGCGTCAGGTCTGCCTGCAGCATTAGTACACATGCTACGTATATGAATTAAGTGTCACTGGAACAGTCACTGAGGTGACTGCAGCCTGGGCTCGCCTCCTTTACATATCTACTCATCTAAACACAGGGGCTGTATTTCAATGAGCAAGCCCATATAGACACAGTAACATGGAGATAAGGCTCCACAGCAAGTATCTGCAGGTGCCTTCATTAAAGCAACAAGAGCAACCTGCTAATACACCCACAAAAAAAATATCATTAAGTGCCAGAAATACAATGCTGCTTTTGGGATTTCAGATGCCAAGTGGAGAAATTCAAAACACCCAGGTGGAAGAGTTAAAAGCACCACGGTCCCTTCTCCTCCAGCACCCCCCAGCGTTTCAGCTACCCTGCAGATCTTCACATCCTCACGCCGATCTGCAATACCCGTAAACAGGAAAATACCAAGTGCAGTCAAATCCTCAGCAATGCTATTTTGTGAGAAAGCAGGAGGCATTTTTTTTGCACCCATCTGGGTGCCTGAGCAGAAAGCTTACCCCATCTGGTAGTGCCCTCCAGCATACAGCACTCACAAACTCATTTGTGTCATCTTCTTTCCGGTCCTTGTCCAGGACACTTTTGACTGTATCAAACTTGAACGTCAGCAGTGTCTTTGAGAGGCCCTTATAGTATAGGTAAAGGGAATTGTTTTCGCTTCCTAGAAATAAAAAAATAAATATCCAAGATGAGGTTCTGGTAGCAGGCACAAAAATAAGGCTTCTTCGCTCTTTCATTGTTTAAGACAAGACCAGACACTTCCTCCTTGTAGTCATCATCACGCTCGTGGTGCCTTGGCAACGGGGAGTGCTCCACAGCAAACTTTCACGATGCTTAATAACAGAACCGGGTTTTATGACAAGACAACTGCGGTATGCAGCACGCTTGCAAAACATACAGGATCCCAACCGTCCCCCACAACTTCCTTAGGGCAGAGCAGAGCATCTATGCTACCACATGAAACACCGCTACACCCAGCCTGCTCGGCGTCACAGCTCTGAGGCAGGTCGCTCTGTCACGGTTTTGCTTGCCGTAATCAAGTATGACAGTTTGGTCTGTGGAGGTTTGAGTAAGAGAGAGACAGTGTGCAGGCTTTATTTAGAAATCCATCCCAATTTCTGCCTTGCAAGCTGTACAGAGATCAGAGTATACGCAAGCTAAGGTCCTCCCTTCAGTGCTGGCACAGCTGTCCTGCTCATCCCACAGCAATCAGCCTGTCACTGCTTTCCGACCAAGACCTGTGGATTTACAGAGGTTCAACGGTCCAACTTAAGCGGTGAAAAGACAGAAACTGCCAGAGGGGTAATTGCTTCAGGATGATTTAGTCTTCCAGGGAGCTGACCACAATGAGGGCGTTAGTGCTTCGCCATGCAGAATGCCATACCAAGTGACAAGTACAGGACCACTCGTGTGGTCCAGGCTACTGCCCTTCCTCAGGGCACGAGGACGTGTCAGTTGACAAACTTGGAAGACATAAGTGATATCAACAGTGGCTGCATTAGCAGTTGACTTTTGATGACAGCAAGTCTGAATCGTCATATACAAAGAACTCATCTGAAATGGGAGAAAAGCAAGTACAGACCCCTTTAGGGCAGGGCTCCTTTCGCCATTCCCTGGGAAGGGAAGGAGGGTGGAAGTTCAGAACAATCCTCTAATAAAAAGCCCATGCAGCTATGTAGCACAACTGCTGGTGTGCTTTGCAACGGGAGAGGCACCAGCTCTGAGAAGTCCCATTAGCATTTGTCAGAATGGCTGCTCTACTCACCACAGGCGATGTAGTCTCCATTGGACGCGAGCCCTACGAAATTCTTCTCGTTGATGTGACCCTTGAAGGAGCGCAAGCAGTGAGGCTTCCCTACGTTCCACAGCTTCAGCTGACTGTCTGTTGACCTGAAAACAACACCTAAAGTTACCCTGCTGCCATACGGCAGGTACTGCTCGCTTGCAACCCTGCTCCTTAACACCCTACTTGCAATGTAAACATAGGAAGTCTTAGTGCACTCCAAAAGATTTATCCTACTTCCAATCATATGCAACTCAGCTTGAGCTCAGAAAGGTATCACGTTATTTTAGAAGCCTGTCAAAACACATTACATGTTTCAATGAAAAGCTTCCCCCAAGTATTACTCTTCCTTTCTCCTATCAATTACAGACTCCTCCACTGAACTGTACAGCCTTTGGGCCATCACCGCCTCCTCCAGATCCTCGCAGATCCAGGACACACTGAATTTTTTTTTTTTTTTTTTTTTTTTTAAAACTTCTACAGCATGGACAAAATCTGTTCCCTTCTCCATGCTGGCTACAACTGTCATTCATGCCTTTACAGGACTCTGGTAGGAAGCAGCCTCCTCCCTCTCCAGCTGCCCTGAAAGCATGTTTTCCTCCTCCTGCCCAATACCAAGCAGCAGCATATAACAACCCATGGGGGGTCAGAGTTGCTATTAGCATTAAATTGATGTGGTTTTCTCATGTGTAATTGAGACTGCATGGATACAGATCTCAAACTTCCACTTTTTTCACCATGGCAGCAAAGCTAAATATTACTATTAAAAATATACAAACTCTGTTGGGATTAAATCAAAATTGATGTTTTCCATTGTTCCCCCAGATGCAAACATATCTGCCTTCAAAATGTTTTTCTATTTACTGTGAACAAACGTTTTCCCTTTGGCAAAAGAAAGGAGGTGGAGGTAGTTTCACCTGCCTGGCAGAGCTAGACTGAAATAGGAAGATCCCAGGTTTCTGGGAGATACAGGATTAATTTCTTCCCCCAAACCTGAGGGGACACGAGCCCCTCTCACTTCCCCAGCATTATCCTCCAGCAATCACCAAGCTCTGGTATTCTGGCACTCACTGACGTACAGCAATACACTCCACTGTGCGTGAAGAAACACTGATGTGGTGGGACCAGAGCCCTGTGAGGCCACCCTTGAGGAAATGGGTAGTGCTGTTCTGATCTTAAATTTGAAAAGGATTGGGAGCAAGACCTGTCAGCCTCCTGGGTGGGAGGAAAGGGAGGAAGGTAACGCTCCCCTCTTACAAGTCACATCACCCAACCTTGCTGCTTTCTGAATATTATGAGCTGAAGGGAAAAAAAAACCCACCCAATATTACCAACGATATAACACATTAGCCCTGCACCAATGTCACATTTACCTAAAAATATAGCACAAAAAAGGAGATGCACCTCGTGCTATACTGCAAAAACCTTATCTCCGTCCTCAATGACAGCTGGAATGACAAAGGAGCGATAAGGGAGCTGCAGCAAGATTTGTTAGTCATTTGTAATAATAGTATGAGGTTGGATCAGAACGAAGGTATAAACTTTATCTGTAATACTGTGACTTAGGCAGGAATGCATTCCTCATCCCAGGTCTTGACTGGGGGGCCCTAAAACAGAATATTCAGCTTCTCTGCCTGATGCTTGTTCCATGTCCACCCCTGCCCTACACTGCTGCTCACTCTCCCTTCTCTTGTCCTTACCGTCACAGCAGCAGCATAGCTCATAGAAAGGACAAAAAGGTACACGCTACTGCTTCTTTGGCCCACAAGGACAGGGAGGTGCCTTCTGTGCTATCAAGGCAGCTGTATTTTTTAAAATGCTGCTTTCAAAAGCTTCAGAGTTGCCTGGAAACTAAACTTTTCTGAAGGCGGGGTAAAGCAGCAAAAGACTTAATCCCTGGTCTACGGGCTGTCAGATTCCTGTGACAGCTTCTGCTATTAGCTAACCCATCAAGAAGACCTCATATATATAGGCACTTAACCCCTCTATTTTAGTAGCATACATTCTACATCTCTTCATTAAAATAAAAACACTTAAAGTCTACTACTAATGGAATGCTTTTACTGTTAACAAATTCCCATCAAGCTCTAGCCATGTTTGCATTGCTTAGGGTAACTTCCTTCTTTTATGGCGTGCTTATCTGCCACTGGAACGCCAGGAGAGGAAAAGGCCATTGATCCCGCTGGTGTTACACTGCTCTTCTGCTTTCATACCCTCTCCAAAAAAATCTCATGGATGCGTTGCTGTTAAATCTGTCTCTCTGTAAATCAGCACTGCAATCAATGTGTTGTGCTAAATACCAGGCAGTTCTGAACACCCTTGAGGTCAAAACCTAACTCCACAAGGCAAAGTAAATCAATGCAATCTATGAAACAGCTTTCGCTAGAAATCTAGAGAATCTGAATATACATTTTTTTTTCTTAAAAGAAATCAGTGCTTGATTTTTGAGAATCACTACTGCTGTCTCCTCTCTTCAATTTGCAAAAGACAGACATGAAAAATCATCTACTCTCTCCAACATTTCTTTCTGTTCATGCAGAAAAAGATACGTGAACCCTCCAGTCAGTCCTCTCACCCTGTTGTTGCCTGTCTAAGTCTGACAGCTCTATCGATACTCCCCCCAGGACTGTGGGATAAGCTTTCTCAGACGGTCGGCTCAAGCAGGACAGGGCCATTCTGTCCTGAAACATGCCATGGATGATGCTCCACTTGATCATGGCTGTAAAACATTCCCAGCCTCTTCCTGTTTCTATTAAACACTTTTTTCTTACCTAGATTTGGTTCAAAGCATTAAATTTAATTTCCTCTGTGTTCTAGGTATGAATTTGCACCCTTACAGAGTTATAATGTTAATGGAAATAAGAAGAGAGGAGCTGATTAAATATAAACAGTACCAGAAGCCACCAGGGAATCTTCCATCATACAGCTCAGCTCAGAGTAACTCACTAGCAGCCTGAATACACCTTAAAATGCTCTGCTTTGGCTTCAGGAGCAAACTGTGTGAAAACACGGGACCGAGCCAAGATGGATAATCACTGGCTCAGTACAAGGCAGCAAGTGCACTTTCTGGGACTAGATCTACCCCCGTGATCCATCCCTGCTGCCCTCGGGTGTTACACGAGTGTGCTGAGATCAAAGCTTCCCTGCAGCCCCCCAAGGTTGCTTGCATGTTCCCCACCGGGTAAGAGGGGCTCACCTCTGGTGTATCGAAGAGGCTTGTAGCCAGTCATTCTAGCCTTTCACTATGGGATCTGATATAAACACTCATTCCCGCACGATTGAAAACATAGAACTGAGGCAGCCACATCTGGCTTTGGGACAGACACATCTGGTCACGTAAATGAACAGCATCTGTAGAATATTATTCTTCAGGGTCTCCGTAGCACACCTTATGGCCTACCCTGGCTGAAAAGCTGCACACCATTAGGACCACAAAACACAACTTCTCCTTGTCTGCTTTCTAACCCGAGTATAATCCTAAAAAGGGCCTTCACAGATCAGATTAACAAATTACCAGAGAACAGATCAGTCAGTCCTATTCGAGTTGCTTTCAGGCTGTGGCTAAAACTCCTCTTCAGACATAGCAGCATCATTTGAGCACTTCTGTTGCTGATCAGCTGTTTACTATCACAGATTACTATCCTTGGGGCTCTGCCAGCAGCCTCCTCTACAGCAGTAGAGTGGTCTCTGGTCAGGAGCATCCTCAGCACACACAGCACTTTGTAAACGGAGAGCCCACCTGCAGCTTCCCAGAGTCGGGGCTTGTGGTCAGGAGCTGCATCTAGTTGTCTCTGTATTCCTCTTAAGCTTTTCATCTCCACAAGATAAAGCGGAGCCAAGTGACACCAGGAATGAGTTTCTATTTTTGTCTTAGAAAAAAGCAACGCTCTGCTTCCCAAAAGCACAGCAGCTAGCGCGCGCACCCACCCACGCAGGTGAACTTGCACGATGGCCCCGAAGAGCGCCGGAAAGCAAGTGCTAGGAAGTTTTTAGCCTGCATAAAAGGCAATACTTACGCAGAGACGATTTCTTCCCCGCTCACAAATTTTGCGTAGGAGACTGCCTTGCGATGCCCTTTGAACACCATGATTGGCTGCTTAGTGTTGCGAAGATCGTAGTAGTGAACACAGTGATCTGGAGACGAGAAAGAAGAGGGGCAAAATTTAATCAGATGGGAAGTATGCACAGGCCCTCTAATAGTCAGCTCACAAAAGTCCTGCCTGCAGCCTCCACGTGTTACTTAAAGCCTCGTCTAGGATAAAAAGTCTGCACTATAGCAAAGGAGTGTTTAAGCAGGCTTCTTGCAACAGCCCCAAAAGTCAGTCTGTAAAGGTCCAAGCAGTCTTTCAAAGAGTCAGCGGGGGGAAAAAGGTGCATCCGCAGGTGTGTGCACATACATGTGTCCTCCCGCAAACCCCACTTGGCCCATGTACAAGCCAGCAGCTAAAAGGACTCTCGCCTCTCCTCCTTGCCTTCTTGGCTCCCTGCCCAGCCACTCTGATTGCCATTTCTAATTCCCTGCGCTCCCTTCTCCTTCCTCAATCTGTCCCCTCTTGGAAAACTGTTTGTGGTGGTGCATTTCCCCCCGACCCCTTCTCCTGGGCCACTTGTTGATCTGGGCTGTTTGTTCATCTCAGAAATTCCCGTGAAACCTCAGCCTTGGTGTGCCGAGCCTGAGAATTTTTTAGTAATTACCACCTGGGACTGTGGCCACAATGGAAATTTAGGATGACTACAGCCAACCATCTTGCGAATCTATAAACGGTGGTCCTGAGGGAGACCCTTTGAGCTCTCCTGGACCGCAGGGGCTGCGCCCAGCACCTCCCTCTGGGTGGGAAACCTCTCAGAGCTCGCCACCTCTCCAGTCTGCGGTATTCAGAGGACCGTCGCCAAAAGCTGAGGATGGGACCTGGGCTGAACCCCTTCACTCCTCGAAGCCCAACCCTCACTTGTTGAGAAGTGCCAAGACATTTGATGTGAATACTTCTTCACTGAACTTGAGGGGAATTTTTAACAGGCATACCTTTTGTATATTTATGTACATGTATTTCTGTCTGTGTGTGTGAACTAATAGTAAGCATAATCTGTAATTAAGTTGTGATTGTAGTAGACTCTATTAACACTTGTAAATATTAAGTTAGTTAAGATTTTAGCATCACTTAATCATTATGATCTATACTTCATCCGTGTAGTAACAGAGTGAACCTTGCCATCGAACTCTGTTAAGTCACACTTTTATAAATTTCTATTAAAATCACTTTCTGCTAATACCTTTGACAGTGATTTTTTAAAGCGGCCTCTAAACCACTCTTTTGCGACACTGTTGAAGAACCACAGGCTGAAAACTCAGTCTGTTTGCTACTTAAATGGGATCATGGAAAACAGGGATTAAATTTCTCATGCTTACCCTAAATGGGTAACCTCCATACTTTTGTTTTTTACTTCTCTCTGATTTTATTACCAATCAAGAGAGAATTAGCATTTCTGCTAATGAGAGAACAGACTAAATTCCAGTTCTTCTTAAGATTTAATTCACAGATGTGCTGCAATACCACAACCACATAAAAGAGATCGTAACAGAATTAACGATACTTATTGCTTTCTGCACAACTAAGTGTCAATTCCCAAGAAAACAGAAAAATAAGAATAGAAAACCCCACGAGACCCAAGCCCCAAACACCCCCAGCGCTCTTTCCAGCTCAACAAGGTTAATAAGCTTCTCCCTTCCTGACTTTCAGCCTTTAATGTTGAGCTTCATTTAGTTATCCCTTGCTGTTCTGGAAGCACTGGGAGGGAAGGCCACATACACGCAAGGAAACCGAGCTGGACGCCTTTCTCACCAAGCAACTTGCGATACCCAGACGTCAGCTGAAAACTGCTCTGACCCTCCTCCCACTGAAATAACACCCCACCGATGGAAGTTTATCACAGAGAATACATGGAAAAGGAATTTAAATGCCAATAGCTACAGTTATTTTTGTATTTGCACAGTGCTCCAAAGCAGGGCTCTCAGTACAAACAACACCCAGCTGTCTCAAAATCCCATGTGGTTTGAGAGATAACTGGATTTACATTGATCAGGCTACAGCAACTGCCATCAGACCAGCAAGGGTAGCTTCTAACCCGTATCAACGCGCTAACTGGTGGCCGTGGCAGGACAGGGGGGCTGTGTCAGAAACACCTTCAGTGAAACGAGGTAAGCAAGCAAGTCGCCTTCCCCGCTAACTGCTTCCAGCATCTTGCTCTCTGCATAATATGATGGGTTCAGTGACTTCTCTGGTAAGAGGTTTCTAGCCGTCTCCCTCCTCGCCGTGTAAAAGCAGACGTTCCGAGCAGCCACACCAAGTTCTCGCCACTACTTGCACCAAAATGTCAAATTACCCAGTTGTGTTGAAACCCAGCAGCTATTGTGCCCATTACCGCTAGCACTGAGAGGCTGGGAAGTGCTGTACCTCCAAGCACTCTTTCAGATGCTCCTGTTTCTTCTACCTCCAAAATATTAACCCTCCAAACAGCTGACACTATTGACCAAAATCCCAGAGCGTTGCTACCATTTGGGCATTTTAATTAGCTTTAGAACAAGATGATGTTGCGACAGGCTTATTCAATAAAGAGGTTAATTTTCAAAAGGACTTTAAATTAAGCGTTAACACTCCTTTAATAAGATTTGAGCATCCTGGTCCCTTCCAACTCCCTGAAAGCTTGAGCCAAAAAAATTCCAGTTTCTCATCTGGCTGGTGTACCTGCTGCAGGAGCTACGAAACAGTTAACTGGCAATTACTATTTTAATGAGCAGAATGATTCTAGCAGGGCTTTCTATTAAGAGCCAGTTAGTGGATAAGCCTTTCAAGCCTATTTTTGCTCACAGTTTCAGCCTCCTCTCCAGCTGGCCCGTCATTAGGATACCTTTTGAGCACCGTATTTTATCCTTCAGAGGGTGGCAGGGAAAGAGGTACCTGCGTGCAAGCAGCTGGAGCAACGTGAAGAGGAAAAAGCTAGAGCAGGAAAGACAAGTCCATTTGCAGAGCAGAGACACAAAGTTGCATTCACCTTCTAAATATCGCAATAAATAGCTCGAAGCCTGCCGGCATCTGGCCCCAGCACCGCGTGTGCCTCTCGGCACCGGCAGGGCAATCAATCACTGTCTGCTCTGATCACAACAAGTCCGAGGGAATGGGCAAGGCCAGTGGGTTCTAAAATTAGCCACTTAATTATTAATTGATTATTTCAGCAGCCAAAATGTTGGTGCCCAATTGAGGTTTTTTTAAATTCAATTGAAGCAGCTATTTTTAAGTAGATATATGAAGACAAATGCTCACTGCATTCATTAAAATCAGAACAGGTGGTCATGTTTTACAATTAAAGACATACTCTCTCTTGTAGGCCATATGGACTTTCCGAAAACATGATAAAAATGCCATCTGCTGAGGAAGCAGAGTGCCCCAAAATGAAGCTAAATGAGAAAAATACAACTCCCAGGTACCCCGGCAGCACCTCGCCTGGTGGAGTTTGAAGAGCTGTAACGATCTGCGATCGGCAGCATTCCGGGCATGCCAGCGGGTCCGAGCCGAGGTGCTCTGGAAAGCTCAGAAAACAAATTAATCCTAAGAGCCAGCTGAAGGTAAGGAAAATAAAGTGGGCATTGAGGGGAATCAAACACTTCTCGAACTCTGCAAGAGCCCGTAAGCTCAGCCAGCATCCCACCGCTGGCTCCTGCCCTCGGCGTCCCTGGGAGACGACGGAGCATACAAACCAGCGATGCACAGGGGTATTTGATTCTCGTTTTGCTCCTCAAACACGAGCATTAAAATCATCATTTAGCAATTTTTTTTGCAGATCTACAGTTTCCACCCCAAATAGAAAACTCACTTAGAACAATTTCAACTTAGAAATGACATTTCTACAGTTAAAAGCCTCATGCCTGACCCTTCGGCAGCAAGAGCTCACTGCTTTACTTTTTCTTCTGCATTCAGGCTTAATTGAAACATATATGAGATAATGTGAAAGAACATGTATATATACCATAACAAATTAAACACTCTGAAGCAATTCTCGTCTAGTTCAATGTCACTGCAGAAGCTGAGCATGACAGAATTCTGCTGCTGTGCCTTCTGAATTCAAATGTTTGCTGGCAGGCCGTATTTTATTATCTTTTTTTTTTTTTTTAAAGTGATCTCAGAAGGCAAAAAGGGCAGCTAAGCTCTGCCACTGCTGCGTAGAGGTCTCCAACCACAAGCCTGAGTTTTTAAATAGTGCTTTTCCAGAAGGCTCAAGAACTGCTAACTTCCCCCTTAAGAGACCACCGCTTTCACCTTTGAGCTGTCTAGTGACAACTAATCAAGAATTCAGACTTTTCCAAACTTCCAAAAGATCTCACCACCTCTTCAGTAAATATAAGCTGTGACAGCAAAGGATGGCATCCCTCGTTGCTTGGCAGCTCATAAATTCACAAGGCACCAGCCGGCAGGAGCAGGGCAAAAGGGAAGGATGGTTTTGTGATGTACGAGGTGAAATGCTCAGCACCTTCTCAGTCTCGGTCCTCGGACTCAGCTTGGTTGCAGGGATAGGGAGACACAGCGAACAAACTGATGATGTAATTACATGATCTTAGGAAATCAGGTTAAAAACTTCTAGGAAAAAAAAAAGAGAGAGCTGGGAATTGCTAATGGAGCCAGCAGCATCTTAGATAATTTCAGAGCTGTTCAGAAGGATGGAATTGCTCTTGGATTTTTAGTTGTTTAAACAACAACAAAAAAAAGGCAAAGCCTGCTTTTGCCAAAAGTGATTTTCCTTACACTTAGATTTGTTAATAAAATTCACAAAACAGTTGTTACTAGCAGGCTTCAGGCTCACAACACCTCTTGCAAAGCTCTTAAAATGTACCGAGGAGCGACAACTCCAGGAAGAGTAGGCACGGGTTAGGAAAGAGCGTCACACAGCAGCAGTTTGTTTCACTGAGTACCATTACATCCAGAGCAGCAACACACACAACCCAAAAAGCAGTGATTTAACTCTCCAGGCACCCAGCAATTCCCAGTAACATTCATATTCTGAGACATGTGCTTCACACTCGCCTTCACCACAAACATTAACCAGTCTACAGCATGAGCTAACTCGCAGACCCCCCCAAGGCTTCTTCTTCCCTGACCACTTACTCAAAGGGATATCAAGGAAAGGACAGCAATAGAAAAAATTTACCTGCAATGCAACAGTTTTATATTCAACGGATGTAATGACTAGAAAACCCCAAGAGCTGCATACAAAGGTTTTGTGGCTCTCCTCTGGAAAACTGAATTGCTGGAGAATCAATGACCATTTTTCTTGTTTCAATCATTTAGAAACGTGCATTTCTCAACTGTTCAATATTTAGATTATTGATCCATTCAAAAAAATAAGTAATTTACATTACTGGGATTTTTCAGTGCTTATGGACTTGAGAATATAAGTGGTGCTCGCTGCTGCATGTCAGATGAATGTTACAGCCAAGAAGATGCCCGTATTCAAAACCAAAGTTTTAGGGAGAGGAGCCAGATGTTAATTAAGTGGTCTGTTAGAAGTCCTGTGTTATCAAGGCACATTTTGGACTTCTTTTTTAAACAAAAGAGATCTTCAGTACCAAACTTAGGGGTCAAATTCATTTCATATATTAATGCTCTGGCTACAGCCTGCAGTCCTGCACGCCTTGTGCTACAGATGTCTTACTGAAACAGAGGCACAGGCTAGAGCGTAACCTTTAATGTGTTTCTCTTGTGCTTCTTTGACCATGATGATCTGATTTGTTGCATCTGCTAACTCATGTCCTCAGTTGGTGATTCCCTCAGCTTCGTCTGTTTGTTTTCCTCCATATGAACTTCAAGCTTGGATCAAGGCTGCCTGTTTTCACCAGTGAAACTCTGTATATCAGTAGTAAGTATGAGAGACATTTATAGTCTGAGGGGTGTATTTAAATGACTTGTTCAACAAGATTTAAACTGAGTCAGAGCAAATTTGGTGCAAGATACCCCTGCTTGCCTCCAATTAGGTTATCCTGAAGAAACCAAAAGAGCAACAAAGCAAAAGGGCACAAAAAAGCCCACAAAATATCTTTAATCAGAAAGAAAGATGAGAGGCATGATTTTGTGGAGTTTGATTCCATTTCTACTTTCACCAGTTAAAAAATGATTTCAGAGATCCCGAAGGAAGCCCCCATTGCTCCATACATATTGAAGGGGTTAGCTGAAATTCAATTACTTACATTTAAACATCTATCTATAGAAATTGATCTTTCCTTCCACTTGCTTCTCCTCTGCATACCAAGCATAAGCCAGATTACTCATCACACAGAGTGGCCTTCAAAGCTACCTAGAATTGTATGTAGGCAACTTGTTTAGCAAGAAAATATAATCATATCCTTATGCCTTCAAGTGTCCAGAGCCCAGTGGTTCAAACCAAAGCTTGTGTTTCAAGTGTTTCTAGGTGAAAGGAAAGAGTACACCTTGTCATTCCCTTAAGTAGCATGCCATAAAGGAGAGTGCAAGGCATCTTAATGATTTTTTTGTTGAACATAGATAAACAAGCAGTAGAAGAAGAGAACTTTTAACATCGAGATGGGTTAACCAAACATCTCTTTCAGCCAGGCCTGGTGTCATTTCTTGCTATAAAAAGGAAGCTTGCATCCTCAGAGGTAAAGCCTTTGGCTAGACTAAAAACGGAAACAGAATCAGGAGGCTCACATGCAACCTCAGTTTTCACCGTTAAAAATTTTTCTTCTTCTGTTAGTGAGAAGAAAGAGGAAGGAGATAAAAAGGGACAACACCCTGATTTAAAAATAAACTCAAATCCCCAGTAGCACACTGTACTACAATATACTGTATTGCAGCACACTGAAGATGACTTGGCACATTGGATGCCTCGGTCCTTGCAGAAATCTGAACAAGGGCCAGGTAAACAAGTGCTGCTCTTTCTCAAGAACCTGAGAAGCCAGACAGCTGCTATCAGAACCCAAACCTTGAAGACGAAACACTTTGAAATAGATTTCCTTTAATTTGAGAGGAGACCTACAAAAGCCTCAGCACTCTCTTGACCTCGAAGCCATCTAACAAGCTGCATACTTAGAGACTAACTAAAAAGCTATTAATAAGGAAGCGGAACCTCTCCAGTGGATCTTCTACGTACCTCGACACCAGGAAACAGCCTCCTGAGCAAGGCAGCGATATCGTCAAAGGCTGGTCAAAAGACAACGCAGGATTTAATTATGAGGAAGCCTACGCAGAGTGCAGTTTCTGTTTGAAATCCATTTTTGCTCAAGGGCCCTGAAAGTCGTAGAATAACGAAGGTTGGACGGGACCTCTGGAATCCAGCCAGTCTGACTTCCCGCTCAAAGAAGGGACAACTGCAAAGTAGGGATTCAACTTCCAAGTTAAATAATTGTGTTCAAGGGTCCTACTCAGTCAAGCTCTGAGTATTTCTAAAGATTCTGTATACTCTTCCCTCACCTTAGCTGCCTTGAAAAATACTCTTATGTCAAAGGATTAGAGAGAAATTTTTTTTAAATCCAAATTTGCTTAAGCTATTTGCTGTTGACATAAGAAAGGAAAGGCATTAGCCCACCTCTCAGCATCACAGCATTAATGTTTAGGCTGTGTTTTGCTGCATGAGTTTGACTTCTCAGATCTTTCAGGTTTTGTCTACCTATTCCCACATGATGGGGGTGGCACGAGGCACTGCCATACAACCTTAGTTCTCCTTTAATTTTTCTTTTTTCTTACTAGTAAAAAAGAAAATGGAGACCTGCTGAACTTTAACTGTTGTCAAGCGTGTACTACCAAACAACAGCACTTGGAGATCTTCATGTGACTGAGGTGGCTTTGTTCAAAAGTTTAGCGTGGAGATTTAATCTCCCCTATGGCAGAGAGGCAGACTGGAGTTTGAACATCCATACATGGGTCTTGCTCTGGAGAGAAGACTGGGGACATAGGACAGTTGAACACTCCATCTTTGGGAATACTTCAACTCAACAAGACAGGTGAACCGTCATGCAGGGACCACAAAAAAAAAAAAAGACTATTTTTAATCTTGGGTCTCTTCCAGAGCAGAAGAGAGTGTATGGAGGGGAAAAAAAAAAAGGGTCTTTATTATAGCAATAGAAATGCATGGCAGTATTCGGGCATTGGACAAAGAATGGTGAGGAAGCCTTCCAGCCAACGAAACACTATAAAGATATTTATTTCACTTGACAGAGTAATACTGGGATGGGATATGATCAGCACAAGCTTTGGCCTATCACAAGGCATTTCAGGGAGAGAAGGCAGTGTGGTAGTTTCCACTACATAAAGGAAATAGATACTCTGGGAAAAGAGAAAAGGCTACAATGCATTAGGGATAGGAAACAAAGTAGACTTGAATTCAAGCGAACAAAGCCCTGCACCTAAAATTACCACCAGAATTTTCTGAAGAAGGAATTAGATAATATCGACAGCAGTGAGTTGACATCAGTGCCCTCTTTACAAACCATTTCCCTTACTGTAAGGAAGGGGATTAAAAATGGGTTTGATACAGCCTGAAGCAAAGAACCTTTGACAGACAAAACTATCCGGAGCATTTTGCTGTAGAATGCAATGTGCTGTTTTCCACTTGTAGCATGACAAATCACATGAGGAGGAAAAAGCAGAAATAAATCCATTTCACCCCAAAATCTCCCTTTAGAACACTGCAGCATGGGCAAAGCTGACTGGTATTTTTTTATTTTTCCTGTATATACCTTCCCTTCAAAAAAAAAAACCCACCCTAATAAAACAAGAAAATTTTATACCAACAGCCATCATTACAAGGACATTAAAGTGTTTGCTGGATATGGCTTTGTATTCACAATTTTCTATTCCAGCAGAAATTGCAAGTACTTTGTTTCTATAACTAAGACAAAATTACCCATTTGATGCATTTGCTTTTTCCTCCTCTTTTTAGCCAGAGTTCCCTTTGCAGTAAAGGAACAGTTTTTCTCTGAATAACCATTTTCTGTTGCCCTGGGGGGAATCTCAGCAATCTCTTCTAGAAGCAACGCTCTGGTCCACAGCAGCAAGCTAGAACAATGCCCTTATTTTGTGTTTTACGTGTGTGCCTGAGATGATCTGGGACGTGGTGCTTCATTCATGTTTGCTGTCAGAGTTCTGTCTAGACAAGTGGTCTCAAACACGGTTGTACCGGACTCCCAAGGAGCTCCCACACACCCCATCTTCATAGGTGTCAAAATTCAATGGCCACCCAAAGAGGGACTGAACTTTGGAAAAGCATTCAACAAGTTTTCCTTGCAGGTCAAAGCCTCCCCCATGTGCTCTTCCCTTACAGCATGCTTTGAAGACTATACAAGATTAAGCAAGGTCTGTATGATTTATTTTGCTGGTGGCAAAATCTTAAAAAAAACCCAAACCTTTTAAGTGAGGAAGCCACAGAGCCTGTGAGCGAGGAGATGAAAAGAAGTTTCTAAAGCAGAGGAAGGCACATGGGTATTTGGGGATGACAACTCAATCTCATTTTCTTGAACTGCAATACAGATGATGGGCAACAGCCCAAAAATCATATTTAGGGAATCCAATACAAATCCAGCCCAGGTTTTCATTTAAACAAAGGAAGAGCACAGCTTTGAGAAGAAGGAAAATGCCTAACAGTGATCTGTTTAGCAGACTGGATGACAAAGGAAGCAACATGAGAAAGGTCCACTCCATGAAAACTGAATTAGAGAGAGCTGAGGTTAGATTAAAACACGTCTGGTAGCCTCAGTTTAATCTCTGGCAAAACCAACGCACAATAAGCACCTTCTACCTTTCCTTCTACCAAGGAGAGGCTCAGGGATGTGATAGCAGAGGGTTTCAGGTTAGCACTTGAAATATTTTGAGAGCTCTGCAGGGAAGACTGTACACTGCTTCAGCCAGTGATTTTCATCTCTTACTAACACCAAATGTGGTTTTTTTTTTTTTTAAATGTCTATCAACACTAGCATTTCACTAAAGATCTATATCTCCCTCTGCTGAACAGATGAAGGGAACAGCAGCCTTGATAGGAACTGCCAACTGGGTTTTTAACCTTTGTATTCGACAGATTCCCTATGGCTTGAAGTTACAGATGACATTTGCTGGGTTATGGATAATGGTCTTTACACACTGGGGACATTTTTTACTGACTTGTCTAAAGCTTTTGACACAGCAGCCCGTAAAACCTCCACCCTAAATAACTTGACTCGTATTAAGGAGAGAAGGAGGAGACATAAAACATTAGAGATCTTAATCAGTTGAGAAAAGGGCTCTGATGGGAGAGGGAGGCAAAACAGATTCCTGTAGAACTCCTTTGAAACTTTGACCTTTATGGTTTTAAAGAGCTACAGAGATTTCTCACAGGAATAAGGGATAGCTGGTTTTTGTGCAATTCAAAAATAGCCTTCTATCAGACTGTCGGAGAAACAAAATATTCAGCACACATAAGGAAGATTTACTAATGTTACAAACCCAATGAAGACAATAGCAGTAACAACCTGCAGCTTTTGGAAGAATTCATTTTTTATGTCTGAAAGAGAGAAAAGAATTATGTACCGTTCATTCTTAATCCAACTTTTCTCCTTGACTAGGCAACACGTACAACTCTATATGCATTAGTGCATATAGGCCAATGTCCAAAATGAGTTTTAATACACCTAGAACATGTGAAGAACAGTCATTTTATAGTAAAAGGTGCTTCAACCCATGCTGTCTAAATGGACTACATCACTGAAGATCTGAAACTTTTCACATGAGCACCAGGAATCTTATTTGTACAATGGCTGTTGGATATATCTTTCAAAGCCGAAAGTACGACATCATTCACCGAACAGATCTCTCCCGATTCAAGATACTTATTGCACACAGTATTTGTTCTTACTGCAAACCCATGTCAGCTCTGGTTCTTGAATGACTCAAAGTTGTGCAGATCATGGAGCTGGGATAGAGGGAAACAGCAGCACAGTCAGGCTCTCGGGGACCACAATCTCCAAGATTATGCAGATAAGAGCTTAAGACACTAAGAAAGGTAGATATGAAAAGGAACATCCTTCCTAAGATTTTAGGAGTACATTTATGATGCAACAGCTTTAGGGTTTTTGTCATATCAGCAAACATCATACAAAAAGAACCAAACAGGCTTCAGAGCAGTCAAATGGTCTCCAGGGGAAGTGCAGGCTGCTGCCATATGCATTACAAATATGCAGCTGAGGACCTAAGTTCGCCAAATTATCAGTCAAACCTGATTTTGGTCCAGAACTACATTTTGCTTCACTAGCCTGAGGAGATATAAGCCTTCTTTTACTAGGTTTTGGAGATGGTGATCCGATTCATCACCTAAACTGCCTTCAAAGCAGACTCCACTAGAAGAGATGATGGATATTAAATACGGTGTCACAATCGCTAACATTCAAGCTTCGATAAAGAATGCTTAAGGCAAAACCCCAAAGGTATGGTGGGATTATGCAAACAAGGAGATAAGCATGGGAAAATACATGGTGATACACAAGTATGCAAGGCAGAAAAGAGACAATGTACACTCTAGCTGGGCAATGAAATAAGTGATGTGAAGGGGAACGAGATTTGCACGCACATCTACAGTCTTTGTTATCTTCTTGAGACTCAAATGGCTAAGAGGGCATCTTTAGACGAATTTCTCTCAACCTAGCCCAAGTGTTCAAAAATTCTCCCCTTAAAAACACATGCAATGCTTGGCTGCTCAGATACTATCAAACAAAGCCTTTGAGATGAGAGCCCACGCTGCATTTGCAGGTTATAGATTTTCCTATGCAATGTGACAATCTTCACCAGTTTGTATGGATAAAGTAGTGTATGTTATAAAAGTTTAAGTGTGCACAGTACCCAAATAAAAGGCTGGAACGGTTAATCTATGCAGCAGTCTGAACGGGAGATAACACAGGAAGCCATTACAGACGATGTCATTCCAATGAGCAATTCCTTTAAATGAGCTACCAGAAAAACTACAGCTTTGGAAACTGCCGAGGTTGGAAAGGATTAAACTCTAAGGGATACAGCAACAGCTAGTAGCAAGTGCAATTTGGCATCCTGAGGAATTGGAGTTGCCTATTCTGTTCCTGAATTTCAAGGCTCATTTCAATTTTAATTTGAATTTTGTAACATTGACTAAATGACTTCTACACCAGTCGGAAGACAAAATGTTCAGGAAAAGAATATTAAAGCAAACAATTAGCACACTCATTTCTGCTAATGACAGATTTATCCTTTTCTCCAGAGAATCAAACGGAGCTTTTCAAGTTCATTTTATTCGTTCACTTGTTACTGAAGCGTGACGACCTCTGGGATAAAGTTTGGAAACTCCCAATAGGTCTTTATATTATTACTCACTATTCATTGCAAATGCTTTATCCAACGCAAGTCAGAGACTACTGAGCAAGTAAAAAAGTTACATAAGCTTCTAAATTCTGAAGCTTGTGTGAAATTTGCACATACAACATGTCCTGCACGCCCATCAGCGGTTTGTGTGTCCCTTCGCGATTTCCTAGGAAGCAGCTGCAGCAAGGTAGGACAACACTGCGCAGTGCCTGGCTGATCTGGTGGCATCTCCGATGTGCAGATGCAGGCAAGTAGCTGCAAACATCATAGGCTTAAATAACATGGTACAGCTGCAGTTCTCCTGCTTGTCAGTCCCGAGCAGAAGTAGAATGTGATCTACCTGCCAGAAAGATTGTCTTCACCGGGACAGCAGAAGGTATGGCTCGATACTTCACTTTCAGTTACATCCCAGCATCCAGGAAGAAGGATAACTTTTAAACCAAACCTTCGAGATGGTGTTCTAACCTAAACAATCCCACTAAGCTCGGTGCTTCCCCCGCAATAAGTACTGTCAGGACAGAAATATGATCACAACCACACTGACCAAAAATACAGATTCCTCCAAACAACCCTCAACTGATTGAAGTGCTGTGGATGCTTTCAAAGGTTACAGCAAACGAAACCTTTGCAATGAATTCTGGAATGCGTTTAAATAATAAGGTGACAAGTGTGCACTTCCAAAACATAGACCTTGTCCCCTACTTCCCCTGCCAACAGCCTCAGAGATCATGGACTAGAGGAAGATTATTGAATACCCGCCAAAAAAGAAAAGACACTCTGCAGGTAAGGTCCAATAAAAGTAACAGGCAAGCCCTGGACTACCTTCCTGTAAAAGAGATGCATAAAGGCTGAATTTTGAGCACTGCTGTGAACTTTTCCACAGGCTTGAAAGAAATGCCTAACCTTTGTCTGTGCCTTTGAATACTGTGCTCAATTTGTACGCTAAAGGTAATCTTGTAGCTTAAGCCCAAAGAAGCTGCCTAACTCCACCCTAAACGTGTCATATATTCGCACAAATAGATTCTTTCTGAGCCACTGCAGGCTTTCAATAGAGCAGAGTACTTACCCATATGAATCTATTAAGGTAAGACCTTGCTTTCAGCTGGAAAACATTAATTCTCTTCCAAAAAGGCACACTGCCTTCTTGGTCATTAATATCACATCATTCTTCCGAGCTGAGTGACAAGGCAGGCAAGTCACCCAGATCTGAGGCGGCATGAAAGGCTAGCTCTACAGAGAGATGTTTGGAAAAGAGAAATCACTGCTCCAGTTACTGCAGCAGAAAAATCAATATTTCACTGGACAAGGATGGTCTCCAAAGTGGTCCCGCTTGGACGCCAGGTATATTAGCAAAATTGAACGATGCTGATAAAGAAGCCACATGTGACCTTGAACTGTTAAGTGCATCAGGGCGATGCAGAGATCTTAAGGGGTGGGTAAATAGTTGCAAATGAAAACAAAGCTGTTGACATAGCAACAGGAGTCCTTCCGCATGCTGGATGCTGTGGATCGGTATCGTTAGTTTTGTGGCCGTTCAGCAATGAAAGAAAGGCAGCAGCTTTCAAAGGCACAGTACGATGCCATTCTGTAATGCTGAAGATGGTGCACAGGGAAGATCTTTCAAAAAGCATGCAAAACCTGCTGGGGTAGGGCAAAACCATCTTTGAAGGAAAAACACTTTCTTGGGAAGTGCTCTTGCTCAGTGTCACTGTACAAGTGGGGAAGGGAATAAGGAGGAGAATCTGAGCAGGCAAGAAAGGGGAGAAACCTCAGCACTGGGGGGGAAACCTCAGGTTCAGTGAGGGTTCGCCCCTTGGTAGCCAACACTGATCTCAATTTTGGCTGCCAAAAGCCTGCCTGGGGCTGGCACTGGTGCTCTATGATCACGGCATGATCTGATCCAGAAAAATAGCAATTCAGTTTTGGCCACACTTTTGCCAGTATGAAGGAAGAGATGGAAAAGCAAAATTGGGAATGTTTAGGAGGGAGTACTGTGTCCTCAATGCAGGTAGTCTCAAACTCTGGGGCTGTAAGTAGTAAAAGCAACATAAATCAGCACTGCCTCATGTTTTCCCTGCCCTGGTCACTTTATCTGAACCCACACTATCAAGAGTTTGTGACAACACAGTGAAGCAGTTTGGAGACCGAATCAAGGTTAAAACTAACCCAATAAAACCTTAAGCTGTGACCACGTTGCAGCTCTTCTGTTGCTTTCCTCTGTCCATCTGTACTTGTCCGCTGCTTCCACTTTGTGAAACTCCTGGAGAGCAGGTAGTCTCTGTCCTGCATCTCCGCAGCCCTGAGGAACCCCTCTCATCCCCCAATCCAGCCTACTAGATTTGTGGGTCCTGCAGGGAAAAAATATAGCATGGGGGAGGATGATGCATCTAGTGTAAGAACTCAGGAATCTGAAGTTTTGATGACATGATCTCTGCATAATATATGGGAAATGAAAGGTCACTGGTAGCTGCTGACAGTATTACAGCATGCTGGGAATAAAGCATCTCTACTATCAATAGCTACGCTTAGCTCACTAGTTAGCTGACAGTCTGATCTCACCCAGACTGCACAACTTGGACATTCAAGCTGCAAACTGCATGCATTTTCAGCCTTCTTTTTTTTAAAAGCAGGGAAATGGTACTGCTTGAAAATATATGGGTTGAGGGCATCAGTGCTATTGCTGAGGCAGAACAATAATAACTTCAGTCATGATTTATATAGCTAATTTCAGGATAAAACCCTATCTATTTTAAAAAGAGGAAAAGACCACAAAATTACCTGATTTTGTATTCGACAGTGATTACAGTTTATACTGCCCAATGTTTCAACTCAGTAAGCATGCAAATAGAATATTTTATTAAAGTAACAGACAAAAGGGATCTTTTCTTCTTTATATGCCCTCTCCATTGCAACAGATTTTATCAGGCTGCAGCCAGACACGCTACCTTCCCTCTCACCTGAAGTGCCTGTCTGGTTTTAAGAGAATTATTTCCCAAACCAAATACCCATTCCTCTCTTGTATAGGCTCTATTTCCAGTTTATTGCTCATTTGTTCTGTTTTAAGCTACCAAAATGATCTTTTGGTCATCTAAAAGCTTTCAGAGTGAAAAGCCCAGAAAAGAAACATATATATCCTCTATATGAGATGGTAATCCTGAGATTTACTTTGACAGTGGCAACTAAAGCATGGTTTTCTATGACATCTGAAGCCAACCCACTACTCTCTACTAAAGGAAAGTGCTCCATATGGAGATACACAATCTAACAACACTTTTGACCATGGCTACATCTAAATCAAAGCGTCACGGCAACTCCTTCCACAATCACTACTCATGTTTACCAACAGCTATACTGAAGCACAGAGGGTTTGACCAAGAAATCCACATAAATCCCAATTCCAACCCACATCGTGTCCTTTGCAGGAAGCATCATTCCAGGCAGTTGCTCCATGTTCTCCTTCTGCTGCCAATGATGGGCAGGGACCAGCGCAAAGGGGAAAGGGGTGTTCTCCACAAGGGAGGAGCAGTACGACACAAATAGCAGCGAACAGTCTAACACAGTCAACATCGTCTCATCAGGGAGAAAACCACAGCCAAAGCTGCTGGAGCAATAACCCCCATTTGACTGTGCCACAGGGTTTGCAGCCTGGCCTTGCTTCAAAATCCGTCACCGCAGCCTCTCGGCTCACTCCTTTTATTTGACAACACAGCATAGAAACTGGGTGCAGGTGGAAATGTTTTTTTAAAACCAAGATCTCTGGTTCAGGATTACTTACAGAGCCCTGAAGCTGTGGGTACTGGACTGCGGCTACCTACACTGCAGTACAGCTGAGGGACCCAGCGGAGGGTCAGGCTGCCATCACCCTCAGCACTGGACACGCAGACGTGCCCCCCACCCCAGGGAGCCCCTGGTTTGAGGACCGGAGGCCATTAGCAGATAGAGGCACACAGGGAACAAGAGGGCAACGAGAACACCTCAACAGGCCGCTGCATCAGCTCACGTAATTCATGGCACTTGTTGGCAGACCTCTGTGGGACTTTTAAGTATCTTCCTTCTTTTTTTTTTTTCCTGTAAAAGAGAGTTCTTCTAGAATTGGAGAAAGTGAGAAGAAGCACAAAGGTACCTCTCTGAATATTTTACCCATGCACAATAGAGCATCACTGGCAGAGGTGAGTCAGCAGTCAAGATTTTACTAACAAATGAGAAGGGATATGTAAACTGGAGACAGGTAGAAAGGACCTTAAGATAGCCATCCTATTTCTGTGGAGAATGCAAAGAGGGAACCAGCACAGAGATTCAAAGAGAAGCTGATCTAGCTGAAGCATCTGATTAGGAAAATCCACTTCAAAGAGGCATTTCTAATAGATGGAGGCAAGTGGGCAAGATGCATTTGTCAAGGGCAGAGGAAAATGTTTCATTAACCAAGGTGTGAAAGAACAAGACCTTATGAAAAGGGGTTTCTGCGTCCTCAAGAGAAAATAAAAACAAGAAATGAAAATTGAAAAAAATTCATTATTTCAAAATATTAACAGTGAAAAAATTTAGACTTGCAGTCAAAATTGTGTTGCTAAAGCAAGGCATGCTAGCTTGCACGCTATTCTGCATACAGAGAAAGGGGGGGAACTGAAACACGTGTTTAGTAATTTAATAATGGTGTATTAAATCAATTTACTTCCTCCTTTTATATCTCAAGTATTAAGTACCAATACTTCCCCCCCCAATCATTTCATCAATTGCTTATCTCATCAGGTCTTTATATATATATATATATAGACATACACACACACATATATAGCATTAAGTTTCATCAAATCAACAAGAGAATATATACAGGACCATACACTTCTGCCTAAATACTGTACAAAACTGTGCTGGGCATGCAATGCTAGAAGTCTTGGCTCTTTTACCATTGACTAAATTACTGAATAAGTAATTGAAACAATTTTCCAAACTGAAAATCCTCTGAGATGCGAACAAGCCAAGGCAGAGCCAGGACAGCTTTCTAAAATTGCCCCCTACACTGGTCACTGAATTAGTGTTTAGTGTTTTGCGTTGCTCATCTTTATTCCTACTGGGGGGCAAACAGGAATGGCCAAGTCAGTGTGCCCAATCCACTTTTTTTTTTAATACTACTCAAGAAAACCAGCTTTAACTCTTCCTTTATTAATTTTATAGCCCACGTGACAAATCACACTATTTACAAGTTAGATTGCTTTTTCCATAGACTAAATGAAATTAGTAAACAAGACCAGCTGAAACTGAGGGAGGACAAAAACCTTTGTCTTTATGATAACTCATGAAATAGGACTGTTTGACTATGTGGAGTACTAAAGTAGATACTAACTCATTTCTTTGCTCTGATTTTTTTTTTTTTTTAAGGAGTTCAGAAATAGCATTTTTCAAGACCCAGTACTTCTTTTAATTTCATACGCCATTTTTTCACACGTATTTATGGCTGAAAGATCAATTAGAACTCCTTTGTGGGAAGTCATTCCCATCCGTTCAATTACTCCATGTAATTGTTTCAGCAATCATAGTTAAATACCCATTTTAATTTTTATTTAGAAACTCAATTACCAAGCATCAAACAGATGTAAACACTTTTAAAATTTTATCTTGTCTCCCTCCTACGCCTTCTTCCCCAGTACAAATACCATTTTAGCCCTCAGCATTCTCTAAATCATAAAAATGTGCATGGAGTCATTTAAAACCTCCATATAACTCCTAGTGCTCACTAATGCTTCTTTCCCAAACACACTTGTTGAAGATGAGCCCCTCACGGTTTGTTAGCCATGGGTGTGGGGATAGAGACACTCCTATTTGCTTCCATCCCACATGCCCTGCAGCTCCGAAAGCCTTCATAGATTTATCTGTGCCTTATCCCCTCTCTGCCTTTCAGGTGGAAAGGAATCCCAGTTACTGATTTATCAGGAAGAATTCTGTTTTGTAGTGCTTTTACATATCTATTTTAATTAGCAGCTGATCCATTTGGAGCTGGTGCTCTCATCTTTCTCTAGAGCCTTTCACGGATAGCCCCTTTCATTCAAATGCTGCTAGTAGGTATTGTAATTCAATTCTATTCTTGCATGTAATTCACTAAACTTTAGCGAGATGCCTGTCAAACAAGTCAATATTTTACCCTCCAACTTGAATTCATTTTTTGCAGTGTATCAAAATGCAAATTTATTTTTTCCTCCTAAGAGTCACAATCTAAGTAGAACCAGCCTGGAAATGGCAACACCTAAATGAAATGGCAGACCAGTGGTTGCAAGAATGATCAGCGTATCTCCTCAAGTCCAGAGAAAGCAAACGTCGTCAGAGCATCTAGTTAAAAGTGCGCTAAAACTCCCCGAGGAGAAAGAAAATGCAGAGTTGGTTAAACATTTATAGGTACCTCCGAGTTTCAGTTGCTGCACGCATAGCACGATACAGTTTCCTCCCAAAGCGATACCCGCTCTGCTCTCAAATCTTTGCATTATCACCGAGAACTATTTAATCTAAGTGAATAAAAGGCTCATCGTGCCTTCTCCACTGACAACTTCAAAAAACAACATTAACAGCGATGCTTTGCCCAACCTAGGAAAACATGAGCCCACCCACGAGGATTGCAGTTGCAGCTATGGGAAACATGCACAGCCACTGTTTCACAGCACACCTCAGGTAAAACCAGTTAAAATTCCCAGTATGGCTTTGTAATATTTATAGAGCAATGCTGTAAATCAGAAAGAACAACTATCACCATGTTAACACATTAACTTTGCTATGAGACTCTCAAAGCTGAGCTTTGCCTGGTTGCCTTAGTGATCTCAACAAACACCAGGCGACTTGCTTTTATCTCCGATAGAGGCATCCAAATTAAAAAGTTAGCCTGCAGGATGAAGTTGACAGTTGAGTATCATGTCTTCTGGGTGACTGCACACTTGGAAAGTCTTACTCAGAGGCATTTTAACTGCAAAGACATGTCAGTCCTGGGCACACCTGGGCCCACCTCACGTCTTTGGGGGGAGAATAAGAAACAAAGGAAGGAAGAAACAGTATCTCTTTGCCCAAAACCCCTTTCACCTACCTGCGCAGCCAAAAGCTAGGTGATACCTAGAAGAGGGGCTGAATTTGACACAACACACATTAGCCTTGGCCTCGATGCTTGCTACTGAGTTGTCCAAGTTGGTAGACCACAGCTTCACTAGAGGAACAGAAAAAGAGAAATGAGTGAAAAAACAGCAACAACAACAACAAAAAAAATCAACCTCATCTGAAAGGCATAAAATCTAGTTATTTCATAAATAAGATTCTGAAAGGCCTCAGCTGCCAAGATGATAGTGATTATACAGGATCAGTTGCTGTCGATGGCTAGTAAGCTTGAGAACATTCTCAAATGCACACTGTAAATATTCCGCCCACCTCCATATACACAAGAGATGCTGAAAGTCCACATCCTGCATGGCTGAGAACGTCAGTGCAGGTGACTAACCCCATGTTAGAATCTCAGCATTTAAGGTTACGGGACCGCAGATTCATATAACCAAGAGCAGGAAGGCTTGCATCTTTTTTATTCCTCGTCCCTTAGCTGGGACGCAAGAACTCCATGCTCCACGGCAGAATTGCTTTGCACAGAATAAATATACCTAATTGTATGCTTGAGCACAGTGAGTGAGAACAACTTGTTTTATTCTCAAGAAACTGGCACAGACAGGAAAGAAATCAGTATGCTGGCTTCCTGTGATGATATATTTCCTTGGTACAAGGAACTCTACTGTTCTACGAGGCTACCGTGTGAACACTGATTAAGCTTCGTGGTACAGAACGAGCTCTTCCCCCAAGTACCCACTTCAGTGCTTCACAGGTCAACCGACAGAAAACACCAGCAGCTTTTCAAAACACAGCCTTCCCCACCCTCTGCAAACACTTCAAGTACCATTTAACCTGAAAGATGAAGAGTGCGAGGCGCTCCCCATGTAGCCAACCCCTTACTATTAAAAACTACAGGCGAAACACTTTGCCCTTGGTCCAGGTAACAGGGCAGCACGCTGGCATCAAGGCCCACTGACGCCTACACGGCAGACTTAAATGAGACTTAAACGTTCTCCCTTCCCCCTTTTCATGATACGCGGGTTGTGCTGTACTCGAGTATCCCGATCAGCGTGCTGAGGCAGGACGCAGAGCAAGCTGAAACCGGTGTTTGAACACGCAGGAGCTGCATGAAGGCTTAATCCCCTAAACAGCTGCCAGGAGCTGCCCAGGCTTCTTCAGACCTGTGACCAATGGGTCTTTTTACAAAAAGCTCATTTGGGAGGTGAAGTGAGCAAAAATGGCAAAGGACAGGAATTTTGTTACCCGCTGTGGTCAATAAATGAGGTAAGCGGTCTTACGGCGTGTCCCCCCACCCTCTGAGGACCCCTCTGTACCACCTCTGGGTCAGTCTTTCCCAGGCGCTTCGAAGAAGCGGCAAGGCTTCCACGTGGATTACTCAAGGATGTTTTAGATGGTCAAGGAAAAGGAGGAACACCGGGAGGTGCGTTCCAGCGCACCTACTTTTTAATAGTATGACAAGAAACGAAAAGCTACAACATTGAGCTATTTCTGACCATACTTAAGAGAACTGCTTCAGGGATGATCAAGGATGAAGGAAATACGTGACTGCTCAGAGCTCACTATGGAATCATTTCAAATACAGCCCTGTGTGGGTATCTGACAGCTGCCTGGAACCATTATAAAGCAGCACACACATACACCAGAAACACAAACACTGATGCATACTGTATTTGCATACAAGCATTACGTAAAATTCAATTAAAACAGCACCCACCCTGTTGTTGGTTTTCAGAAACAAAATCCATTCTTATTTACCAGAGCTATAATATTAATCCTAAACATCTAGCTACATTTCTAAATGAAACCAAGAGCTTTGCAAGCATGGCTTAAGATGCTCTCTCCTCCCAAGTGAGACTGGATGATACACCTCCTCCATCGTGTTTTGTGCTTGGGGGCAGGGAGGGGAACAGAGCCAGGAAAGGCAATTTTGCAAAACAATAAAACATTAGCATTTTGCTTTAATGGACGGACACCAGGAGATGTACAGTCTAAGCTGCAGTGGCAGTAGCGGACATCAAGTTTATGGATGAGATGGTATAGGAAGCAAGCAATACCATGATTACAAGAGGACACTGTTGGCAGACAACATTGCTTCAACTTGAGGTGTTGTGCAGGTAGGTTACATGATCTCACAGTTCAGAGCAATGTTCTGCCCAAATCTAGTACTAGAACCACACAGCCTTGTCTTGAAGCCTTCCAACCAGGTATCAATAGTTAAAGTTGTGTACAAAGCAGCCAAGTCTCTCCTTGACACCACCTCTAATAAATGAATGGCCATCTGGTCTCAGTTTTGTAGCAAAAGCTAACTGAGGGCTCAGTTTCAACTTGGCTCCTTTTTTCATTCACGTTTTCAGGTCATAAGCAGAGCCATTTAATCTGGTGAAGAGTCAACCTGCGTGTTCAAAGCCATCATAATATTCGTTACAACTGACAGACGCAGATTAGAGTCTGCAATTTCTGTGATCTAACTGCTGTGGGATACGCTGGGCTCCAGTTATATCTTAGTCAGTGCCATAAAAACCGATATATGCGACATATAACAACACGTAATGAAACATGCCAAGTTTTACCTGGAACTGCCCATTATTTTTTAAAAAGAACTGACAGGTTAATAAAACATAATTCATAAGGACAGAGTTTATTTGCTGTAGCTTTCAGCAATTTTTCTGAGATTGAGGCAGTAATTATACAACATACAGATGTCTTGATAACACCTAGAATTGTGTTGAAAAGATAAGCAACCATCTGAGACTGACTACTTCTAAAATACATGTTCTTAAAGCATATGTTTGCTAATTTTGCAGCTGCTGAGAGAGACCTCTCTGGGTGGCCAAATGTCTATCCCTCACCAAACAAGTAAGATGCCTCCAGAACAGCTTTTTCTGTTTAAGACGTTTATGTCTTTTCAAGATATTTTTTATTTGGTTGGAGCTTTACACCAAATGTGTAAGTTTATAAATTAATTTTCTATACATCACTTCTGTGTCTGAACACTGACTAAAAGAGGCAGAAGCCTGTACTGCAATAGCTGAAGGTGTCAGTGTATGCCGTTGGTACGCTGATAGTAAGGATACTTCGTCCGGCCTGTCATTCTTGAAACTCTTATCTGGTCGTGTAATGGAGAGGCTACTGTTACTCCGAAAAAGCTGTAAACCAGGAATAGGATACTGCTACCAGAAAACTCGTTTGCACAGATTTGAGGAATCCCTAGGAAAGAAGGAAGCTGCTGAATTGTCCCGCGAGGCAAAATTTTTGACCCACTGCCTTGTGCAGGTCAGGAGGAGGATGTCAACTGATGACTGTTAGCAGGCAATGACCGCAGCCTATTCCTCCTTGCATAAGGCATAGCCAGACAGATATTTTGGTTGGTATTTTAACTACCTACATCTTCTTGACCTTTCAGGGTATTCCCAATTGAATCCAACAATCCCATAAATCTCCAGGAAATTACCAAACTTCTTTTAGCCAGGAAAACGAGCAAACTGAAAGTTCAACCTTATATTTTTAAGAGCAATAAACACCTATACCTCCAGTTAAAGCCTGCAGAAGCTGAAGGAGCGAAGTATCACTGAAAATGATGCCATGAAACCCCAAACAATCCTTTGGAAGTCCTCAACAAAGCTGAGGAGTAGACTCTGATCTGCAGTTCTCAGGCTAGTTCCCTCTCTATAAGGCCATGCTTCTTTTTTATGAAGCCAACTCTGCAAATCTGTGTTGCCCCTCTGAATTCAGGGGCACTATAAAAAAAACCATAGCTGTAGGACTGGTAGCAATGGTCTCACTTACCAAGGCAGCACGGAAATTACTTTCCTTTGGTGTAATGAAACAGATGCTTGCATTCCTCCTTGCCATGAGACAATGAAAAGTAACCTCTTGCTATGACTCAGAGCAATCAGGTGCTCCTGTTCTGCTCCACCTCTCCATTTTGAGCCAGGAACAGTGAAGGGCCTACAGCTTACCGAAAGGACATAAACCCAGGACTCTTTCTTCAGTTGAATTTGTCAGTACAGCTTGTATCTCCTTGAGCTTCAGAGAGCTTCAAAAACAACCCCAGAGCAGAGAACAAATGCTTGATCACTCCAAAACAGGTCTCTACCCTAGTGGAGACTTAAATTCTACCCACATGACAAGACAAAATATTTTGCTCTACCTCATCTGCTAACTTTACCATGGCCATTAAACTACGTTCCCAATCCAGAACAGACAGGGATGATGGGTTGAGAAGTAGCTGTAAGTCATTAGCTAAGTGAACCAGCTCCAGCCCTATCCTGGCACTTTGATGGCATCATTTTGCCTTCACAAAATTAAATAATCTTTTCTCCTTCAATAGCAGAAATTCACCTTTTCCTACTCACATGACAATCGTAGCTCCTGCCATTATTATGTGCATAAGAGAACTGAAGTCAAAACTGTGCTGTTTCCTCAAGCTGCTTGTAGCACAAGTAAACACTTGAATTTTGCTCGCTGCTGTCTAGCTGGTGTACAGTCGGGTCCCTACAGACATACACAATTACCTTGCCCCTTTAAAAGGGAAGGGCATGACAACTGTGGACAAAAGTGAGGTTTTCATACACACAGTAGTTGCTTCAAATACAATAATGCTTTTATGCTCTCACTATCTGCTATTAAAGTAGAAAGATCTTCCACAAATAAGCATCCGGGATTATCTTCATCTAATGAAGAGGACAATGCAGGACTCGAGACTCAAGGATGCTGTTTCTAATTGTATCAGAATCATTTTATCCCTAATAGCACTCCATTCGCTAGCACCCCCTTTGCTGGGCCTGAGCCCTGGCAGACAGCTGCGCAGCACTGATGATACGATTTTTCATCTAAAAGCTCCTTCCCCAATACATGCCTACCAAGCATACCAAGTGCTTTAAAAATTAGCTTCCGACTTGAAAAGACCTAGAAGAGACATGCAGATACGCTGGGAAGTGGGAAGAACTAGCAAAGCCGTCACTGTTTTGCTGGCTCGTCCTGACCACTTGACAGGAAAATGTTATACCCGTGCCTTCTGGGGAAGCGTGGCGAGATTAGCTCCAATCGCTCTGGTCACACCAATATTTATCAGCATTGAGACTTCTCGTTAGAAAGCCCAGCGTGGCCTCAGACAAGCAGAGAAGTAAAAGAGGACAGGAAGGGTACACAGAACTTGGCTTTCCAACCGGACACTAGACCTGGCTAAACATGTATTATATGTACCCAGAGCTGGCCAGAACTCAAACACACACTCCTGGAACATGATAAGCAGAAAGACAAAACTTTAAGTTAGGCAGGTTTGGGTTAAGACAACTCGTCAGTGTTACCTTTTCCTCACATTTAACCCTTTCAATGTGATCACTGAAGTGGAAGGTGGACACTGTAACATTAATTTGGACATTTGCTACTATTGCTTCGTACCTTAAAAACTTCTAAAATCTGTGCTTATTTCAAACACTTCCACACAGGACTCCATTTGTCTCTAACGGGCTTGTTACACATGCAAATCACAGGCAAACCATGGTAGAAGCAAAGGATAAAACGTTCCAGCCCAGTTTTATTCACCAAAACCCCAATAAGCCTTCAAAAGACCTTTGTGAATTGAAACGCAAGTTATGTAGATCTGCCGACTTTATTACAATAATTTCTAAGTAAACACTACGCTTTTAGAAACTATTACTGAACTGGAGCTCTGCTTGCAGGTGGCTTTGCAAAACCAGACAACTTGTTAACATGCTAACAAATGCATGTCTACCTGGCAGATAAGCTTTTCCAAACGCATAGCATGAGTGGGGAGCAATGTGACGAAGAGGTTGATAATTTACAAGGTGAATGTTCACTCCTGCCGCATTTAAATGCGCAGAAAACACTCTTGACTTACACCAAAAAGGGGAGGCAAGTATATCAAAAACGTTTAAAAGCCAGCTTAAATATAAAATAATCATTAAAGCTGCATTTTGCAAATGGAATTACCAGCTACGTTAAGACTGCCAAATGCAATTGAGGAACACTAATACAGCCTTCTTTCGAAAGAGAATTTAAATGCGTTTTAGAGGGGGGAGCAGCTTGCAAGGTTTAATGTTTATGAAAAATTAATTTATCATTTCAAAGCAAATCATGAAGAGCTCTGTCCAAAGCTGTATCAGCCCATCTGGGAGAGTTGATCCCTACTGACTATGAAAGGAACTCTAAAGCTCTTGCTGCTTAATAACTCTAATTTGATATTGCAAACGTATTACAGATAAAATCTTGTTCATTACGGTTGAAGAATACTACATATTGCTCAGTGCTATCCTTTTCTTTAGAAGTTTCCTATTTCTTCTTAGAAGAGGAACATTTTTCTACCAGCATGTTGGGAAAGGGCTTGTCTTAAGGGTTCTCTCCAAAAGCCTTTTGTCAAACAGACCCCAGAGTGTGGAAAGCTGAGAGTTGCTCCCAGTCCACCATCCGACTCTGTTAAGCTCCGAGAAACACACCGCACATCGTGCAAGCGGGAAGCTTCTTATTGTGCACAGTCTTTAACATACAGAACTACGGGTAAGACAGCAGCAGGCATTTTTAACTTCTGCTTTTTCACTGACAACCTCATTTTTGAAATATCAATACATGCTGTTCTTTTGAAAGGCCCCAAGGCTTTAACTCAACAAGCTTAACTAATGTTAAAACACATTTTGCTTTGTTTAGTGTCCTGAAAAATGCTAGCTAGAGAGCACATTACCCAAAAAATGTGAACATCGCACCAAGAAATCTTAATCCAAACAAAGCCTGTCCTTCTTTAAGATCTGAACAGTTCAGTAATATCTTGACACATTATCACATCAACTACAATACTGAAGGCAGCTGAGGAATCAGCTACTTGAAATATCACATTTTTGTTCCTCAAGGGGAATACACAGAGTGTAAGCCTTCTGCACAGAGACTGAAAAAGAATAATACCTTTGGCATCATCAGAGCCTGAAGCCAATAGCTTTGGGTCCATCAAGTTAAAGTCAACACTCCAGCACCTTTTCTCATGCTCCTGTTTAGAGAAACAAGAAAAATATTGCAAGGTAGTGAGCTGTAATCTGATAAAATAGTAAAAGAAAAAACACACGCTGTTTGGTATAAATTGTCAGGAGAGTCCTGGACAGAGACACTCACTGTGTTAGCAGTTTCTCAAAAATTTTTTTTCTCCCAATCAGACCAATGCCTGTAGTATGCTAGACACGCCATGAAAGCAGAAGACAGTAGAACAGCAATTTTGAAAACTAATCCTCTTTTTGTTTTTACTTGAAAGAAAAAATAATGATTTCAGGAAATATACATTAAAGACCTGTGTTTGCAGCACAGTTTGACTGGCCGTGGTTCCACCGTGTGCTGCTTCTTATTCTAGTAGGTCACAGTTGTATCTCCCAACACTGACCAGATGCCCGTTCAAAGCCATTTCAAACACCTCCTCTCTGAAAATCCAGGAAATCCTCACCTTCCTATTGAGTTATTAAACAAAACTTCTGGTGTCTAATCCTGTGGTTTTCCACTCAAACAAATATTTCTACACAGCTGCACACTCTCCCCAAAACACCGAAGAGTTGTATTTGCTCCGCTGGCGCATCCCACATGGAAGCAAAACACTGCATTGAATGAAACCCAAAATTCAGTCAAACTCTTTGTTTAAAGCCTTGCAAGACAACGACATGAAAAGCTCGCCAGGACAAAGTCACTACAGGATTTCTAATACATGCGAAGCAGATGTCAGTATGCATGCCTCTATGCAAATCCAAATAAAAAATTCAAGTAATCTGATAGGAAGCAAAATGAGTTTGTTTTAACATAAGTACCAGCTGGTCCTCTCTAGGTTCATTATTCAGCCTCAAAGAAATGCGAAATATATTTGAGAGGAAAACAGACAAGATTTATTTTGTCCAGTTTAATTTCTTTTTAATTGAGATATGCAAAGAATTAATGAAAACAAGCATTATAAAACGGCCAAAACACAATGAAAAAGTAAACAAAGGCTTAAAGAGGAATTAAAACTTATGTTGAACTGTCAAGAAGGTGGAACTGAAGGCTAGTCTGCAGTTCATTCACTATCACTGACCAGTTTCAATGCACTATGCTACCTACACAACAGCCTGCAGCACTTCCAGCCTCTCTTCAAACAGACCATCTTCTCTTCCAACCTCCTTGTTCCGATCACAAGCAATTATGTAGAAACACAATGTTCAAATTGCATGAAAAGTCAAAATGCCAGATCTCGCTGCTGGGCTCAGCCCACTTGCATGTGGACGCTGCTCTGCTGAGCACAGGACTGTACTGGGAAGGGTTCTGCCTACTGCTCCATTCTCCAGCCTCGCCACTTCAGTCTGCATTTTGCTCTTCTGCTTTATGAGCACCTGCAGCAGCAATCACTGCAGGACTTTAGAAAAGGCTTTCGACAAAGACTGAACTGGAACAGGTATGGAGAAACAGGTTTCTAAAGAAAGGCGAGACAAACAACTTTCAACTCATTTCTCCCTGTGCAGATTCCCTACCTGAAAGCAGCAGCAAGAGAACGTCAACTGCCTCGTGACTGTGACAAGAAGATACAGCTACCTCCCTCGGAGGACTACAGCTCAATAAAGCTGTGCCAGTGAGACACATTTATCAAACAGGAGGAGCACCCATTTCACCCTGTGGAATGTAAAAGCCTATTGCTGGACTAGCAGCAGGATCTTAGACTGAATACTGCTCCCCCAACGTGGTCCATGGTGTGGGAAAGTGTTGCTCACTGATTGCACGTTACCTGGTAGACCTTGGATCTTTGTCCCGTGAATCCATCCCAAAGGATGACGGTGCCTTCATAGTCGCTGCTGGCTAGCAGGTTCTTGTGGTAACTACTCCAGCTGATACAGCTTAAAAAGAAAAAGAGCCCTGGTCAGTCTTACATTAAAGCCTACCTTACAACACAAAAAATCACTCTTGCATACATCAGGCAACTAGTGTCTTTGCAAAGCACACAGCATTTGATCAAGTCACCCTACTGAAACACTCGAGGGAAAAAACAAAACCCACCAGAAACATAACAAGCCTTCCTCCACAAGCTAAAAAAAAAAGCTTGATTGGCTTAAGTGACATTGCCTCTCTGTGGGAAGTGCTAGGGCTTGGGGTTTTCTGTTTGTTTGTTTTTTTTAATGTATTCATCTCTAATACTGTGATTGTTTTGCTACTTGAATTCCACACAAATTCTCACAGAGAGCTCAGGGTTTGACTTCTTCACCTCTTGCAATAGCTATTACTATTATTATTATCATAAAGATAACTACTTACCTAACAGAAGCTATGTATGTAAAACACATAGCTGCATGAATGGTAAACCAACATCTCCCCTGGCACATACATGATGTTCTATACCTGTACCTATGTGCAAATGGAAGTTCGACTTCTGAGAAACTACTTCCAGCTTTCTATCAATGAGGAAACACTCCTCTTCCTACCCAGAAGCAAACAGCAGTTCGTTTGCTATGGGCAGTTTAGGAGATGTTTCTGATCAAGAACTGCAACAAATATCGTATGGGTTTGTATCTTAAACTGAATCAAGTGGCCATGCAAAACTAAATGACAATTCCACCGACAAACTAACCATCAGCAGATGAAACAAGAGCAGTGACACTGCCAAGTCACATTCGTAGCATTCTGGCACTATGCCTCCACCCCGACTCCCGAAAAATGTGACAGAGGTAAGAAAATTTGTAATACTTGTTCACCAATTTTTGGACCATCTGGCACAAAAGCACGCCAGTTGGTATCAACTGTGATGCATGTAGCAGAAGCTGAACTGACAGATCCAATTCGTGCAGGTCAAACAGCTCTGACACAGTTAACTAGATTATGGCAGCCTTGGGGCCAACATAAACTAGAAGTCCACGATTCTGTAACTTTTTAGTACTGCTTTGATCAGTGCAGCTACACATAGAAATATGATGTAGATACATGGATACTGATTTAGGAGTATTATACCTTGGCAAATTCTTTGTTGCACTATACACATGCAGCCTGTTTTCCTTAGGAATACAGCATTTACACACAGAAGGGGAAAAATCCTTTTCCTTTTTTAACGTAGTTAAAAAAATATATAAACACTGTTAAAGCAGCACTGGTGTTCTGCTCCTGAGTATGGTTGAACTTAACTTACTGGGGTGTGAGTTTTATAACTACAGAGAGACTATGAACACCAAGTACTAATCATAGCTCACCATTATTTAGCTGCACGGAATCAACAAGCTTATTTGAGGTTCTGGAGCAGCCAAGTAATGGGAGCCAAGAAAGTCAACTGGTTTTTAAGACAAATTTGAAGAAATCATAGAACCATTAAGGTTGGAAAAGACCTCTAAGATCATCAGGTCCAACCGTCAACCCAACCCCCCCATGCCCACTAAACCATGTCCCCAAGCGCCTCATCTCCACGTCTTTTAAATCCCTCCAGGGATGGGGACTCCACCACTGCCCTGGGCAGCCTGTGCCAAGGCCTGACCACTCTTGCAGGAAAGAATTTGTTCCTAATGTCCAACCTAAACCTCCCCTGGCACAACTTGAGGCCGTTTCCTCTCGTCCTATCGCTGTTACTTGGGAGAAGAGACCGACCCCCCCTCGCTCCAACCTCCCTTCAGGCAGTTGCAGAGCGCGATGAGGTCTCCCCTCAGCCTCCTCTTCTCCAGGCTGAACACCCCCAGTTCCCTCAGCCGCTCCTCATCAGACTTGTGCTCCAGGCCCTGCCCCAGCTCCGTTGCCCTTCTCTGGACACGCTCCAGCCCCTCAATGTCCTTCTTGTCGTGAGGGGCCCAAAACTGAACACAGGATTCGAGGTGCGGCCTCACCAGTGCCCAGTACAGGGGCAAATATATGAAAATACATGAAAGGAACAACGTGCTACTGGTGCTTGCATCAACAGGAAACTTTACAGAATGATCAAAAGACTTCCAGCTCTGACCTCCTCTGTCTGCACAAGTTAATCTATAACTTACAGAAACGAGACAAAGTCATCCAACGGCAGCAGCTTTCTGCAAGCCTCTCGCGCCACTGCATGATGCTTGGAGAAAACCTTCAGGACACACCTTCCCCAGTGGGTCACTGGGAGCTTTCTTTAGAATGACCAGTACAGAATGATGACATCAATGACACCGTTTTCAACCTGTCAAACATGACTCCCTGTGCACACCTGTATCTACCTATAGTCTGTTCACACACTTGCACATTTCCTTCATATAACAGCATCCCTTCATTTTAAAACTCTGCATTCAGAAACTCAGTAAGCTTTTTTTTACCCAATATAAGGCATTACCTTTAACCACCAGCTGCTAAGAGGATGGTTGAGGTGATACAGCTCAGGCAATGCTTTCCCTGATTTCACCTATTCCACGGTATGTCATTAATTAGAAAATGTTAGTGTCCTCAACCCTTGCAGGTACCAGAACTGTCCACAAATGTATCATCAAGGAGCTATCATTACACCAGCTCTACTACCTTTAGGTACCCACAGAAAAGCAGGTCTTGACAGCCTATGATTTACTAGAAGCCTCATTCAGAGTGGTTTAAGTGGCTCCCTGAGGACCAAACGAAGCTGGCAGGCACTGCCCACCGGGACTGAGGCGAAGGTTGCAGCAGTCCAGAGATAACCACGTCTGACATCTGGAGCCTTGTTTCCAGGCAGAGCAGTCAGTCACTGATGGAAGCAAAAGCGGTTCAATCAAAAGCGGTTCGGAGCCCTAGAGCTACAACACAGCCAGGCTCCGGGCTAGGAGCAGTCTCCAACTAATGGCAGGGGGGTAGACACTGCACCAGACATTTATCCGTTCAAACCTGTTCCCTCTGCCAGCTTATCTCTACTCAAGTCAGGGCTTCAAGCAGCTTAAGAAAAAAAAAAAAAGTAAGTTTAGCCATCACACAACAGCAGGAAGAATACAGCCCCAGGGCAAACCTCAGAGAAGGCGGTCTTCTATCTGGACAGCTTTGAGAGTACGTTGGGCAGCATCGGCAGGTGGAGAGGGTGCTAGGGAAAGGCAGACATGCTGGTGCCACGCTGGCTGGTTAGAGGATGGATGCTCTGTGCTAGGGGAGCACGAGATCCACATCCGACCGGCAGAAGAGAGCTGGGCACCGCAAGCTGAACTATGAAGAGGATAATCACATAACTGTATCTTGTCAAGAAAGAAATCACCACAGACAATGAAAACTAGGAATTTTCTGAGTAGGCAGAAAAATATAAAGGACAGAGCTTAACTGTGCTGTTTGAGACGTGATAGACCTCAGAATATAAGAAATATCAGGTTTGTAGGCAGAGGTAATATTTTATTGGATCAATCAATACAGATGAGAAAAATGAAGGACTTTTGTGCCCAAAAGCATGTCCATTAGGTCTGGCGCAGCAAAGATCAAGCTAAGCATTCTGTCCCACAGAAGTCTGATGGTGTTAACCAGGGGTTAACTCTCACTTGGAAAGCAGTTGCAGATAGACTGAGAGGGGAAAACAGGAACTGACAGGTGAAAAATGTTTAGGGATTTGCAGCCACTAAGTGGTTCAATTAACACCTTTTAAGTCACACACACTACAAATCTTTCATTTTTAAGGAATATGATTAAGGGATCATAGTAAGACAAAAAACAATCCTGTTCCAGCTCACTGCCCTAACTCTGCCCTCATCACCACCCAACTCAGTTTACAACATCTGAAGCCTACCTTTTCTCCTTGACATTGCAATACCTGAGCTGCTTTGTAACTTAAATCCTCAAAGCTAACCTTTGTAGAGCACAATTCAGGGTTCAATCAGGTGGCAGGGAGCTCCCTCTCCAGGTAAAGGATGCTTTTTACCAACGACTGACTGTCCTTTGGTTGTACTCTCTGGCATCCACGATGACACAGGCCTGAAAGAAAGCTGTCCTGGAGCTGGGACATTATGATGTTTCCCCTCCATGTGGCTTCTCTGGGACCCACAAAGGTTTGAGCAGCTACTGCCATGCTCCCCTCAAGGGAAGCACTGATCTTTCTTCCACGCCCAACACAGGCAATTTTGTTGAAACTTCAAAGACATTCACTTTTTTGGGTTCCTTGAGATGTTAGCATGGGTAACAAATTGAATAAGACTCAAAAATGCATGGGGGAGCAAGTTGGAGAATAGGAGAGGAAACGGCAAAGGTGAGACGGACCAAAAATGCAGCTTACACAGTCGTCAAACAGCTTAAGCATCGAAACCCCACAAGTACATAAAAATAACCTTTTGTAGACAACCTTTAGATGGCCTGCAGTCACATCCAGGGGGAAACTGAAACGTGGAGGCTATGAGATATGATACAAAAAATAGCTACCTAAGGCTGAGATGATGCATAATTCAGTGCTGGATTAAAAAGGAGTTGTGCGAGGCTATCTTTTATTTTAAATACTAGTAGCTGTATTTTTTTCAGGTTTTGCTTTGTTCTTTAATCCAGAAGCAGGGCAATAGTTACACCCCAGAGGTTTATCTTGCCTTAAGTTGTGATAACTTTCCTTCCTAGGAGATTAGCCTGGAGAAACACTAGTTGAAAGCTAATCACCGACCTCTGAAACACTCTCCTAACCTCGGCAGCTGATCCAGACACACAGAAATCCTGACCCCATAAAGATTTATGTGCATCCTTCATTTTATTCGGAGACACAAGTGGGCCAGCTCAGTGTGACTGACAACGCTAACCAATGTTTTTCATGAGCCTGTATTTTTATGGCTGAAATGTCTCAAATCCAGGATCAAGTTACCCGGTGTCAACCGCCCCTCTGGCAGTGAGAGTTAAATGGAGTTAAAGCTTTTAATAAGGCACAAACTGCTGTGGTCTGACCTTCTTCCGAGTGCCAAGTGCTTCAGATCCAGTCTATTACCATGAGTCAAACGATGCCCAGTAGTTTTAGGACTGAAAAGTTTTTAAGGGAGCGATCTATTATTGCAAGGAACATCCACATGAATAACAACGCTAACCAAATACTTAAGAGACATACAGAATTACATTACCATTATGAATGTTTAAAAAACCCCTTTTTTCTAAGCAATCCAAAGAAAATCTTTAGTAGGGTTAAGAGACAAATACTTTTAAAGAAAAACTTCATCTTATTGCAAAGTGAAGCAGTTACTCTGAAAACTAGAATTAATGAAAGTTGAAAATATATTTCCTTATAACCTGCTCAGTGTCAAATGTTTTCTGCATTGGAAATATGGGCATCTAACACAACCCCTCGTGAGGTTTTTCAGCATAAAGAGAGCTCATACCTCTCCAATAGCAAGACTCTATAATGAAAAACACCATACGGCAAGTTTTTGCTTAATTTAAACTTAATAGTGAGAACTGACTGCCATTTTAAAAACTGACAGCAATATGCCCATGAACTGCTATTAGGATAGAGCAATCATGCGTTTGATTTATTGACACCAAAAAAATGAAAACAATAAAATACTAGCAGCCTCCTAAAAAAAGCCTACCCATGCTTTGCTTTTAGTGCAGTTGACTAAACAGATGCAGCTGATTTTGGAGGTTTGTGGTAACATCTATCACTGAAGTACAGATGCTGCAAACACAGTGGTGAGCACGCAGAATACTAAACATGGATTTCAAAAGCGTGTTTACCTAACCACACTTGCACATCACCTATTGTAGATTAACGAGGCCTAAAGCCAATTTCTTTCACCTGAACACTAGATCTCCTTATTTTTCTCCCCCTGAACCTATGGCAAAACAACAAGTCTGCCTCTTGAATAAATCAGAGAAGAGCTGTGGCTCACTGCTAGCTGTTCATCCTCTTCTCGCCCTTTCCCATCTCCTCCTGCGCGGGGGGAGCTGCAGATTATTGTCTGCCATAGCTAGGGACACAGCAAGTCATAATTAGCTCACAGGGTGCTGTTTATAGCTACTACACAATGCCAGGATTTGTTTCTTGTACTGAAGCTATGAATCTGTAAATGGGATTTTTATGAGGATTTATGTGTAATCTTGTGTTTTTCCTGGAAGCTTATGCCACTGTTGCTCCCGGGGGACGCGATGCACATTTACCAGAAACCCGACACACCGACTTCCTCCCCGTTCTTAAAAATAGGGATGAGAGAGCTCAGCAGATCATGAAAAAAAAGAATGTATTTAAGAAGCAGGTGGGTGTAAAAAAAAAAAGGGGGTTGGAAAAAAGGAAGAAAGACTCAGCTACAGCTGGTACCAGGGCTCTACTCCAGAAAAGCCTACAATCAATTACTGCTGGCATGAAGCTCAACCTTTCAGCAGGCGCCCAGCTGGCACACAGCAGAGCCGGGCTGGGCTGGTGCCAGCCCCGTCCCAGGCAAGGGCTTCCCTTCCCGCAGCTGCTCCAGGCCAGCAGACTTGCTCTTGGCCAGACACAAGTCCTCGCAAATGCAGTCACCTGTCTGCTTTTATAAAAGCCCATCAGAGCTGCTGCTCCTCCAAAAGCTGACTCACCAACATAACCGCTAACGATTTATGTTCCAGCATCATCACTCTCAACAAGGTTAACCAGGATCAATTTTAAGGTGAGCTTCCCGTGACGCGTCTTTGGAAAGCCAAAGCGCCTGCGGACAGACAGCTCTGGTGCCGTGTGAGGATGGAAGGGACATTACGAGCCGCGCCAGTGTCACCCGCCAGCTTGAGCAGAAGAGACACATCACCAAATCCCGTCTGCACGCAGACCCCCGCATCTCTGCTGGGAAGAGAGGTACCACCCATGTGCCACAGCAGAAATACGGCTGTCTTTGGTATCAGAAAGAGCTCTAGCAGGTAGAGTGAGCCTCTGAAAGAAGCTGCACCTCCACCCAAATTAAGATCAACAGCTTTAAGCCAAGGCTTTTTACAAAAAGCAGGCTCCACTTGTTTAGATTTTATTATAATATGGGCACATTTTCAGCATACTGCAATATTCCGTAATGAAATTACAGCCTTCATATATAACTTCTCCCTCAAGCTACACCACTTCAGAATACCAAGTTATTATGCTGCTCGACACTGCGCCAGCGACTGGCAGCACAGCTAATGGATACAGCAGAGATGCATTTGACTGACAAGCCTAACTTTATTTGTCAGAACCAAAAGCACCCACATGCCAAAGGAAGGCTGATATAATGTGGAGGTGCCAGTGGGGGTTGGAGGGGAAAAAATGCATTTCTTCAGAGGAATGAGAGAAACTAGGGCAAGGAAATGAAAGAAGAGGACCCTGCCCACCTCCACTGAGGCACAGTGTCAGAAGACAATGCATTTAGCATTGTCATATATATATGTGTGTATATATATATAAAATGTATATATGCATGAAATTTGAGAAAGAGAAGAAATCTTGAATGCAAGCGATGTCTTGTCTGGAGCACTAAGCTGACAAGGGTAACATCACTGAAGGTGCTAACGTGGCTCTCCTCACCGGCGGCTGCCAGAGAAGGGAGAACAAACAACTTCCTAATGCCTGGCAGGATCGTCGGGGTAGATCCCTGTCAAATTTGAAGTAGCAAGTTCGGAAGTTGTCTCAGACAGACTGAGAAATACCAAACACGCATTGCCTTTCCCCTTCTAATTAAGGCAAAAGGTATTAATCGACTGCTAGATGGTTCTCCTATTATTCTGCTCTTCTCTCCAGAATAATGAAGCTGAACGGAGTGAACTCTGCTATGACTCAGGCAAAAATGCTGAACGTTTCATTAAGTCCAGCAAAACACAAGGTCCATAATCAGTATGGCTTATCAATACAAATCCCTCTCAGACTGTTTTTACCCATCTTGAGAGCCAGTCCCAGGATCAGCTGCATTTACATCTTTTCCTTCATAAAATAGCATTACACAATTCCCGAGAATAATCAGCATGAGTGATACAGGAGCGACTGATCTATCTTAAGAAACGTGTCAACTACAAAACTAAGCATGACTTTTACACTATAAAGTAGGCTTGCAAACATTATTAATCTTGCTACACAACATTTTGTTTTCATGGAAGCTGGACTGTTATATAAATTTATTACTTACACTTTTGTGGGTACTTTACTGTTTTTAAAGCGTAGAGCACCAAATAAAAACAAATGAGTTCAACAGAGATGCTGGAGACTTGTATTATAATACTGAATTGGTTTGATTGCCTGTATTATTTACCTTTGAGCTTTAACAAAATTTTTGAATTAGGATTTTTAATTTATGTTAGCTGAATTCTTTCAATTGAAGTTCTGACATGGTGGTCTATATTTCTTTGGTTTAAGTCATCTAAAAAGATAAAATAGGTTGACAGTAAAGATAGCAGCACAGAAGCAAAAAATCAAGCAAGGTCTTTTCCTAAAAGCTTGATATTATGAGACTCAGCAGAACAGTACTTCAGGCAGACATAAATTCACAGGCAGAAGGTGGAAATGAGGCGCATTTCCTGAGGACTAGCAGCCTCTCAGCAGAATAGAAAGGATCTGGTCGATGAAGAGAAGAAAGCATGAAGGAATCAGTGGCTGTTATGAAGAACTGGGCACAGAAGTTACCTTGAGACAAGCTAAGACTTGACCTGGAGCACATCCACTACTCCGCTTTTACTCTCCTTTTAACCGAGTAGGTATCCAACGACATTTGCAAGGAACACAAAAGCAGTTCATGACCCTACGTCCCCTTCTCCTCCAGATATGTGGGTCTGCTATTACCTTGGATGAGCCCAGCATGCACAAGTAACAGTGCCACTTGATCCCACCCAGAGTTCAAAGCAAGCTCTCCATCGGCTCCTGCTCTCCTCTTTTCCCCTCCCATTCCCACAATGGATAAAGAAAGCAAAACAGTTACTGCACATAAACAAGCAAATGGAAGAGGCCCTCTGAGTTCAAATGCAAAGTCAACGCCTACCTGATTTTGGAATTACAGGTCATTTCATTCTCAGGGTAGTGAATATCCACCGCATCCTGAATGACTGTACCATACTCATAGACTTTAATCTTCTTTGTCACCCCAGCGATGGCAAAGTAGTCACAGTCTCGGTCGAACTCAATACTGAGGAACAAAAGCACAGGTTGAGAACTGTGTAACACAACACATGTACTTACCAGCAGGGTATTTTACTACCTAAACGTCTCGGTGTGGCAGAGCTGAGAATCACACAGTTAGAAATACCCCATCCAGAACACCTTGGTCAGGTCTGGCACACACACCAACAGCGTGAAGTTCTTGCTCTCAGGCAGCATTTTCTAATCCCCTCCAAACACACCCACATCTCCATTTACTGAAAAGGACTTTTTGTGGTAGCACAATCTCCCTCCCGCAGCCAGGATCTTTGTTCAGATGCTCTAGAGGTTTTCCAGTTCAGCTACACCATCTACACTGCGCAGTACCCAAACATCAAAGCTGACAGCTCACCCTGGAAACGTGCTTAACATTCAGCTGTACGCTCTACGATCAACGTGCTACGGGATGACTGCCCACTGATTCCTCGGTTGCACTGCTGCATCCCTTAGCTCCTATACACAGCAGCTTGGTGAACTCTAAGTGTTAATGCAGGAGCAAACCAGTATTTGTGGAAAAAAAAAACCTTCTAAGTTCCCTGAGTAACAACAGAGCGGTGAAACATATATCATCAGTACTGTAAAAACCATGCACGCTATGACTTCCAGTTAGGGTTGCTCATGGAAACCGAGGCACCTTCTTTCTTGAACTGCAGGGCAAGTTTGTAATAGATATCAACGAAGTTGGAAGTAAAAGCAGTCACCTCATAACAAAGTTAAGCTGCAAATGAGAAAAGCCTGAGGATGTACATGAAATACATCTGAGAGAAAGGCAGGCAGCAGGTTATAAACAGCCAATGTCATTGCTATCTTCGCAGCTTGGAAGGGCCAGAGAGAAATTTATTAGACACCTAGTAGCCAGGGAAGTAAACCTGCTTCCTAGAAGGAGCTTCTGCCTGCCTGCAGCCTGGCAGGCAGGGCAGATGTGCACATACACCCACCTCCTTTCAGGAGCATCAGCCTCAGCGAGACAGAAAGTTTGCCACTCCTCCCAGAAAGGGCTTGGGGGTAGTATTTGCCCCAGGTCTCCAGGTTGGTACGGTCAGTAACCAGCTCTCCTCAAACCTCTTGACTAAGCAAGCAATCTATCACTTTGAGAGGTCTCTTTTGGGGTTCTTCCACTCAGCAATTCGTTTCAATCTCTGCTGTCCCTATCAGGATTTTTTTTAAAAGCCACAGCACTTGTGAACCAGGCAGCAAGTTCTGAATGGCAGCAGAGAAAGCTGAGTTTACACTGACCAGGTTTCACATTCATATAGCTTGAAAAATCCTGTGAGCAGGGGTATTTAAGGTACCTTTCTAAAATTAGAAAGCATTAAACCAATTACAAGAAGAGAGGGGGCTCTTTAGCCTGCCCCCATAGCTATAACAGCTTGAGTTTTCCATCCCTCAACATAGCTGAGAACTTGAAGGCACTGCAATGCTTTCAAAGGAAGATAAATTTAAACACCAACAGAGTTTTCAAGTCCTTGTAAAGGAGATATCATCAAGTTATTTTTAAACTATGGAGAGAAAGGATTGTTGATATGCAGTCTGACGGTATAAAATAATTCAATGAAACAGCTTGCAACTTGGCCTCTTCACTCAGGCACCTAAACTTCTCCGAAGCAGTAGCAGGAGATGGTCCCACTCACGACTGCTGGCTGGCTAGAGGAGAAACAAGCTAGTCGGGTCAAGCCTGCAAAATAGCAAGCCTCGAAAAGGCGAAGAAAAGGAACTTGCTTACAGCTGGGGAATAAAGCAAGCAAGCATGCATCTATTTAAATAAAACGCAAGAGGGAAAGAAGTCATCTGAGCAGCCAGACTGCTCTCCCCCAGACCCAGATCTACCTTAGTCTAATCACTTTTTATACAAAGAGGACAAAAGCACCATTCAGGCCTGCCTTGTCAGCTCACCCTATTCTATGGAAGAAATTTATAATTGAAAGCCTCTATAACAACACAATGGATTTACTTGTACCACAATCTTAATTGAACCGCTGTCTCAGCTCCTGCTCGCTGCCCCGTGGATTCAGGTAAAGCACAACTAAACTGATGGCAGCGATTCATCTACTTAGATTCAATTTATACCCTTAGCCTTCTGCTGCTGAAGAAAAAAAAAAAATAATGTATTACAACGTCTGGTAAAAAGCCAAGTTATTAGAACAGAATAGAACCTCTCTCACCTGGGGTGGGTTTGCTTCTCTAGCATTAATTTTTTTTTTTTTTAAATAGAGACATGCTGTAGACATAATAAATGAGTATTTCAATATGTCTATAAAAGTTAACACATCATTAAAAAAATTAATAAAAGCATCAACCAATGAAATTGATTGTCAGACCTGTGACCTTCAAACAGCATCAAAGACACTGCAGGGAGAAAACGGATGCAGAAATAAGCCATCACCTGTACAGATGTTCGCTGGCTGCGAGAGGCAGGCAAACCCAACACAGCAAGCCTAATGCACGCCTGCACCTTGGCCTCCATCGTCTGTCACAGTCCTGGGACAACAAGCGTTCTCACTTTCTGCCAGTTGCTTTTTAGCACGTGATTTACAAAGAAAAATATGAAAAATCTCAGTAGCTAATCAACTGGTTTATCTATCATATAAAGCTATTCCTAATATTTGCAAAACTCTGCTTCCCCCTGGTCTAATCGGGATTAGGACAGACAGCTCACTTGCACAGCAACAGTTATTTTCATGCTTTTTCCTACAAGTCTCCCAAAAACATTGAGGATTAAGCAAGGCTTATTTGCATTTAACTAGCTCAGTGATATTCCTGTCACTTACTGCTTGAAGTCTTTGTTTCGATGTAAGCGCTTGCTAATGCACAAGCTTATCTATATGAAAATTCACAAGAGAACTTAGTTTTATTTTGTCAAAAGACACAACAGGGCCAGCTCTGAAGAGCGACAACATTCTGGTTTGCAGGTGATACATTTCTACAAAGTGAATTAGTCATTAGCACAATGATAACATGCAACAGAGTAATAGGAAATACTTTATCCTTTTTGTCAAAAAGGCCATCGAGCCAAGAGATAAGCCAGCTAGACAAGAGCATGCACTTCACACGTGGTGAAAGGCACAGAGCCACCAGCGAGCCAAAGCCACACATAAAACATGTGCAAGAGCTATTAACATCCTGCTAAAATAAGAGTGTTTTAGTAGACTATGTAGTATCACTATTTTAAGTAGACTTAACGTGGCACTGACAATGAACATTTTCACCATCTAAGAGGGAGATGGAGCACCAACTGTCTCTGTGTGCTACAAACCTACCTCAGCCCTAGCATGAAGCAACCTCCTCTAGAGATGGGAGACCAGTTCAGACATTTTCATTTTTTTAAGGAAGCACTGAGGAAAGCCATATTTTAGATCATTTGAACATCCAGTGAAGTGCCCTTTTGGACTAGCAGTGGTCCTTGCTCCTCAAAGACGTGCACTTTAGAAACAATTACCAATTGCTCCTTGTTTTTTTTTTAGCCAACTTTTAAACGCCACATTTCTGACTAACAAAGACTAGCTGAATTTTTATAAGGAATCTTTTGGGGACACAAAAACTCCTGGATATTTGAAAAATATTTATAAGTGTGCAACAGAATTTACTTACAAAAATCAAATTGAAAGGAACTGATTGTTTTGTTCTACGGAAAATAGAAGAGACATCTACAGTTCCCAAGTCACTGTTTTCTTTTTCCTAAGAAGTTAATGACCAGTGTCCTATGGAAATACCACTAAGAGCTGCTAGAAAGTAAACACATTCTCAAGGGTTCTGGTTGCTCTGCTGCTTATCTTTATTGTCAATCTGTGAGATTATAAATCAACTGCTTTATTTAATGCTAAAACCTATGACCTTAGAGAGCACTCATAGCTAGAACGGAATTACAAAATAAATTGCTTCTGAAACATGTCTGGAAGCTTAGCTGCGTGTTGAGGGTAGACCAGTGGGGAAACAGTAAAGCATGAGCATTTACCAGTTCTGCCAGTGTATAAAGCCTTGCTACATTCGCATCCTGACGGTGCGTACCGTTGTTCTCCTCACCCCAGGAGGACGCACTGGAGTTAGAGAACGCATACAGATGGGCAACTAAATTGATCAGAGGAATGGAGCAGCTGCCTTACCATGAGGGTTATGAACAGAAAGACTGGTGTTCAACAAGTCACTCCGCACCAGAACTAGGAGGCACTCACCAGAAGATTGATCTGGGACAGATGAAGGTTCTTCCCCCTCCCAGTCACACCTTAAAAACCACACACACACTCCAGGTACTTACTCCTGCAAGACACGATGGTGGCAGAGTGAACCTGACAACAGTAATCCAGGAACAACTGCTCCATACCAGATATTAACTGAAATAAAGATGGATATACCCTTTAATATCCCCAATGTCATGCTTGTGGATGCTGGGAGGCTGCATGAAGACAACTCTACAGGCAGTGACCAGGTTGGCAGGTTCTGTGGTCTTCTGCAGGGACAGCATGGGGCTAGGTGCCCTCCAAACCGACCCCTGGCACAGCTCACGCTGTACCTGAAATTGCAGTTTGAAATGCCCCGGGGGTCAGACTGGAGGGGCACCCAGCCCAGCGAGTTTCCGTGAGAAATGGGTATGTGCTAAACCTACTCCTTCAAGTCAGGAGAAGGGGGGTTGCATCTAACTGCATTTGCCTTTACCTGCACCACTAGTTACAATTCAAGGTCTGCAGCCAACTGCTCCTCACCCCTTTCCAAACACACACTCTACAATTGCTCCTATAATCATAAAAGCCTCAGCTGTGCCTTGGTAACACGATCTGTGACCGTAGGAGTTGCCATTTCCACAAAGTAGATGACTCAGTCCCTCTCATGGGACTATATATATAATATATATATTTTCCTATCTGATTATACCAAAGCCTTTCAATTCTACTTCTACCTAATATGGTGCTGTTTCTATTTCTGTATCTCTAACCCCAACTCCCATCTTGCCATGGCCCCATATTTAATTCCAACATGGATATATCGTTTTCAGTTTCGAGGGACTTAATTGGTGGGAGGAAGGAGGGATAACAGCAGCTTTTGCTCTTCGCTTACATTTCCTTGAAGTCTTTCTCACTTCATGCTTCCACTGCCTGGCCTCCAAGGGATATCCTGTCATTTCTAACAATCCCAAGACCCACCATCTTATAGCCTGGTTGCCTATTTCCAATGCCCGTTTTGAGGCATCGAAATCAAAGATCAGAAATTTAGGTTGCAATCCAACACCATGACCAGCACTGCAGACTGTTCAGCACCTGGGACCAATACAGAAATTAGTATTAATATCACATACCTGAGAGACTGGTTTTATAGCAGACTGATATTTTAAGGCAAAGTAATTAGTGTCACTAAGCATGCACTAGCATACTAATTTGTAGTTTTTAAAAACAAAGATATATTCAGGCATAGGAAGCTGCTATTACAGCTCTCAGATTTTGTGCTCCGTCAGTTCAAAGTCTATATTTTGTCACATATAAAAACAAAGGCTACTGAGACAAAGCATATGAAGTTTCACTATCAAAAGACTGTTTTGCTAAGTGGCTGAAATCAAAAGTGTTGGGGTTTTTTTTTTGTTTAATAAAGCAACAGTGGTATTAGTTACTCCTTACCCCAAAGCACCACCTAAATGAGGTCACTGCTGCTATTCTGAAGTCCTTAACCTGCGCCACAGGGACAAGGACAGACCACCGCTGGTTGAATATATTCCCTGATCTAAACGCCTGTGCTGCTAAATGCTTTCCAAAACATAAACTGAGCAAGCATACCACAATCCCAGAGAGGTTACTGCAGTCTCTACTCAGGAAAGACCACTTGAAGAAAAACGCTTCAATTCTCTAAACAGGCTATATGGAAAGATAAATTAATTGTATAAACAAGATTCCACTTAAATGCATCCTGTCAGAGAGCAAACACCTTCATCCCCAAGAAACACATTAATTTGGGTTAGATGTGACCCCCCCAGATTACTAGAAAATTGCCAGATTTGTCTTGGCTACTACAATTATGGCCTCTTAGAGGCCGTATGGATCAGATTCAAGTCTAATGGAAGTTTAATGAAAACTGTGGGACAGAGGACCCCAAGCTATTTCAGATTGATCCTATTCCTTGGAGTTGTTTGGGATATTCCAGCTCCAGGTTCAGCAGCACCAGCCGCTGCTGAATGCACTTTGGGTACCCTCCTTTACCATCACACCTCCTCTGGGCTTCAAACATCTGGTGGGAATATGCTCCCCCTAAGCAAACCTCTATGCAAAGCATAAAAAGAAGACACTAGAAAGTCAGCTCTGCATGTTGATTATCTTTTTTTTTCCCCTCCCACAGCTAGGAAACAGATAGGGAAGGGCATTATAGCAGTTCATCGAAGCCTGCTTTGCACAGAAGGACGGTCCTCAGCTCCGGGCTCCCTTAGGAAGACATTATTGCACCAGTCATGCTGCAGTCACACTTTCAGCTTCTTTCTTGCAGCCTGGAGTTTTACCTTGCTCCATTTGAAGAAAGGCATAAAAAGGTACCACGTTGACAAAGTAATGTCATTAGACCTAGTTCCAGGCCCACTTCATGCTTACAAAAATCCTTTTAAGTGTAATGAAATGCCATCAGTTCTAACAGAGACCACTTAGCGATACTCTCATTCCATAAAGAACTTGTTTAAAGGAGAATATTAAATCTGAATCGAGGAGGTTTGGTGGGCTTAGTTCCATCTCACAGCTCTGAAATCAAAACCAACAGAGCTACTTTTGTGCTTTGTCATCACTAAATAAAGCAGAGTCATTCTTTTTTTTAAACCCAATGAGAGAATATACTATGCTATGAGAGATTAACTATGCTTCCTGCAAGAGCTCCACTTTCAGACCCAGGATCCCCTCTACTTTGGAGGGGAAGCGACCCTGAACCTAATCTCCTCTAAATACAACCCAAATCTCCCAGAAAACCATAGCAGACTTGCAGCCTTGTCTATAAGACTTTATAGCTAGAGACATCCTGTTCTGCTGCATAAGTTTGGGTTTTGTTGGGGTTTTTTTTTTTTTTTTTGGTTGTGGTTTTTTTTTTTTTTTTTTAAATACACATATTCAGGGGAACCTGGCTTAATTAGCACTAATGATGAGAAAACCTATAGGGAACTACTGAATTTTGCACACAATTGAACATAAAGCGCATTGATAAAAAGCCACTTTCCTGCTAGGCGATGCTCTTCTGCATGCTGAAGAGAATATGACGACAATCCCAGGGCTTATATGCCAGATACACAGAAGTACAATGAGCCAAAGCGGTTGCAAACAACTACCATGCAAGTTAATGAGGATTAGATTCAGTTTTTCCACAAACACCATTTTAAATAAGCTAGAGTAGGGAAATGTTAACTAAAAATGCCAACAGTTAAATGCAGAATGTTTCTTACGACACTGTTTAAAATTCAAGCCAAATTATCAGTCTGCTTGCTGTAGTATTTCGGGTAACCTATCTGTATTTGAAAACCAGGATCTGCCCTTTCTCCCAGCTGGGCTGATACACAGTCGGTTACAAGCAGCTCTGACAGTAGCAGGAGCACAGCCTCAACGTTACAAAATACTAAGGTGGAAGCGGTTTTAAGTCTCCAAACATACTCAGATGCTTTCTTTCTGCATTCAAGCTTGGGAAACATTTTCAGAAAGGAAGGTACCAGCCTCAGCCCAAGCTGTATAAGGAGCAGGTTTGAGGTAGAAAACCCTGCTCCACGATGAGTTACAAGGTTGTCGGCACAGCAGTACCATCTTGTCAATGCCATTAAGTAGGAAGGAACTCAATCAGTTGTGATAGACATTGAAGTACCTTCTAAATAAGGCCATTCGAAAGCTCGCAAGCTTGATTTTCAAGCCACCACATTTATTGCTACACCAACAAGGTTTTTGTTTCTTCAAAATTGAGCACAGCAGCTGCCGACAGAGCCAAAGAGGCAGGGGAACAAATATATCTGAAAGAGCTCAGCGCAGGAAACCTCCATCAATAAACAACGCAGTCCATCCACAGGCTCCAATTCATGATTCCATGATTCCTCCACGATTCAGCTGCAGCAGCTGAAGACATTTCTGTCTCCAGCTGTCCACGTTGCCAGAGGTCCCATTTCTCAGAACAAATCACCGCCCAGCCCAGTGCCCCAGTACACAGCCTGCCATATTATTAACTCAAGCCTCCAAATTCGCCCGACACCGCCATCAGCTCTTCTGCCAGACACCCCGCAGCAGAGCATCGGGAGGGACAGCTGGAGACAATAACCTGTTTAGACACCTCAGCTCAATCCGACAGGCACCGCGAGTCAGGGCACCAGCCTTCAGAAATATGGAGTCCATACACTGCAGATGAGCCATCTCGAGGAGCCAAGGAACAGGCAGGGGCAATTAACTCTGATGGTCCTGCTGCCTGGCGATGAAGGAAGGAGGTTAAAATGCCATTTGAAGCATTTTTCATCCAACTGCCAAATCTGTTTCAGGAGATTGTTTTGATGGCTTTTTGAATCTTTTTCAGTCAGTATTTTGTATGCTATCCTTAAACTATTCTTTAGGAAAAAAAAAAATATACTTATGAATACCCTTAATTCCACACAGTCTCATACAGAGAAACTTGATCTGACTTCCACCTTCATCTGCGCAAATGTATACACACACTTGTACATAATCCTGTAAGAATGTAAGTGTCACTTCATAACTTATTCTACAAAGTACCTATGCAGCATATAAATCACAAACATCTCTGTCTTAGAGCCTGTATTTATTAATACAGATAATATCAATAATCATTAACTCAAGCCTCTTCTCCAGGCTGAGATGCTTGTAAGTTTTTTTTTTTTTCTCAGAACTGTTTAAGCCCACACCATATATCTTTGCATGCCTTAACACACCTCAATATATTTTTTTTCAACTACCTACCATTGAACAGACTAACTCCTCTAGTTAGCAAGGAAGGAACAAACAAAAAACCCAAAGGCGTGCTAATGCTTTTCAGATAATGACTTCCTGGCAAATTCAGGCATTGCCAACAAATACGGCTAGAGAATTAAAAGAACACTGTGAAAAGCTACAGAAATCCATGTTATATTAATAACAGGCTTGTTTCTTCAAACAAACAAAAATTCATTGTATCAACACTCAGCATTGAAAGAAAGCTATAAAATTGGGGGGAATTAAGGAAATCTGTCTTTGCCTTTTACCAACGCCATCGGCATTTAAGTTCTGCGTATAAGATGCTGTGAAACCACAGCTTTCACGGCTTGCAAGTCCAATTCCTGAGGCCAAGACACAGCACTAGTGCCTGATGACAGCCATTGTTACATGAACATCAGGAGGAACAGAAGGGCAGCTACCTGCAGCCTCACAGAAAAGATTTTTGTCCTGATCAATCAAGAAGGGGTGGATGCAATGATGCAATGCAACTTCTACATGGTACCATCCTCCTACCCTAAATATTAATCTCTCAGAGGACATTCTTGACACTACAGCATTCATTTTAAGTTCCTGCACTTCTACGAAGCTTCTCTTCAAAAAAGCCCAGTCTTATTCTAATAAATACAATCCTGTTTAAATTAACCCCCATTTGTAAGGGGATGCCAAAGTTCGTAGGAGGTGAATTTCACTGCACTATACATGGCAAAGCCACATAAGGACATTGCTTCTCCTTAAAACCTAAGGTCAGAGGAACACACTCAGCAGAAAGTTGGGGATAGAACCTCAAGTTTCTAACGAGCTGATCATATACCCTTATCACACGAGTACAATCCCCAAGCCTTGGAGGTCTCTAGTCCAATATCCTGCTCAGAGCAGGGGCAGCTCTTTGGTCAGACCAGATTGCTCAGGGCTTTCTCCAGCCAGTTGTTGAATACCTCTGAGGATGGAGCTTGCACAACCTCTTTGGGAAGCCAGCTCCATGCTGGACTGCCCCACGCTGCAGCCAGTGACCACTACACGACGTTTGCCAAGAGATGGAAACTGCTTATGTAAACTGCACAAAGTTTCTTCAAGATATAAAAAAAAGAAATAATGTGAAGAGCAATCATTGTTTAACACATTTGCTTTAAAAGCAGATTCCCAAATTCATCAAAAGGCTGTTCAATACTTTTAACAGACCGTTTATAAAAATTCACAGAGTTTAAATCAAACTAAAAAAACCTCATCTAATTATCTGCAGATGGAGACAGGTTTGAAGTACTAAGAGAGCTTAATGGGAAAAAGATCTTCCTACTACCAAATAGTCTGAAATTACTAGGAAAAAAATGAGGTCCCACTGGTGGCCATGCAACTTCCATTCATTAACTTCCCAATTTCAAGTTATTTAAGTTTTACCCCTAAAAGTGAAAGCTTATGTTGCTGGAAGAACAGCCTTCTCTCTCTGTAGCGTCACCACAGTCACCTGAAGGTTTACTTTTCAGGTCAAGACTGGAGATACAAGCAGACATGCTCTTTTCTGGCTTCAGAGTCCCTTCTGGTACTAGCAGCCCATGCTGGGGACTTGAAGGGCTACCTTCTGAACTCTGAATTCAGAGATCTGAACTAACATCTGAATAACCTTTCTGCTGGTTACAAGTCACATTTAGCTTCTGCTCAAGGGATCCAGACCACAATTATGTACTAGGAAATGTATCAGTTCTGAACTTCAGAGAAAAAGAAGAGAAAGCAAGGGAAAGGCTCTGTGCTCTGCTCAGCTCTAATTAAACAAAGTCCCATTTCAGCCCCAGACAACCTCTGGTCTATGGGTCAAAACCTCAGATGAAGTAAGGTAAGAAAACCACAGGAGAGGCAGAAACTTCAAGTAGGTTCAGGGCATTACACTTCAAGTTTCCTCGGCCACCCTGCAGTTCAAGTCTCTTTACCCAAGTATTTCTCTCTTCCTTCCAGTTGTGGGAACAGTCCAAATAAGACTGATCTGTCCACAGTTTTGAGCTGCTACTTGTAAATAAGAGTCCATTTAAAAAATGATCGATTTAACAGACTAAGAAAAATTCAGCCCTCCTCGTTTCTCATCTTCAAGGAGCAGCATCTACTGTCCGCTAAAACATAATCCTGTGAAGGATAAACCCACTTACATTTCTTTCATTTATCTTTACCACCAAGATAGAAGCATTGCTGGTCACAAACTTAATAAAATGGCTCATCTAATCCTAGCCAGCCCAGGGCATTAAAAAAAGAAAAAAAAAAGGAAAAAAGGGGCTTGTTACAGTAGACACAGAACTAAAAGGTACCTTGTTAAAGTCTGAATCTGAGAATTTATATGGACAAGTAATTGTAGTCCAAAGCAAAGGGGGGAACAAAAAAATAGAATGGTTCAATGAATACATGGAAAACATACTCCTAATGGATGGTTTTTCTTTTAAGCTCACCTTTGAAGAAAGGATTTCAGGTCACGTTACTGAAAGGGTCAACACAAAAATACAATCTTGAAACAAACTTAATTGTACTGTTTGAACACTAAGAGAAACCTCTTCATATCTTGTTCGTTACTTGAAGGCAATGCAATAATAACAAGCAATGAAGGAAAAAAAGAAAAAAGAATAATGGACCCCAAAGGTAAGATCCAGTTTTTGAACACTGTCTCAAGGTTCAACAGATGAGTTGAGTAAGGTTTCAGCAGCCAAACCCCAAGTTTTTTCTTTCCCTCTCTGTAAATCACTATGCCTTTAGATAAATACGGTTAGTCTTGGCTATCCAAAACCCTTCGGATGTCATTTTAAGACCTTTCAGAGAAATAGTAAGCTAGCCCAGAAGAATTTGAAGTCTTCATGTGAAGATGACAAAACCCCACACCATTCCCCCCAAACCTCAGGCCCTCTGGGACAGACATACTCGTGTTTCCACCAGACCTGGGAACCACCCCGCAGGGAGAACCAGCTTTCTGATAACCAGGTTTCAGACAGACTTCTTGCTGTAGTCTGTTTCTTGGATTTTTCTGTTCTTTTTTTAAAGTATGAAAGACTGCCACATTATTCTCTGAAGGCCTCTGACAGTGCTAAAGCAATTTTCTACATAAATCATTGTAATGCTAACGCTGCAGTTTACAGACTCATCTTTAAAAGAAAGCCTTTACTATTTACTGCCACAGCAAGCAGAGAAAAGAAAAGTTAAGCTCTGATGACTGCTCTATCTGGGGGCATAATAAATGGAAAATTTATTTCTTGTCCCAGTTCTAACAAAATTTAATATACTTGTGAAAACAGTGTAAATACTTTGTACTTAAGGGAACTGAGTGTACAAAAAAAACATTTAGCATATTGAGGTACATGTACATTCACATTGCAAGCATGCTGAAAGCCCCCCGATGTTAAAGCAAAACTAAGCAACCAGCAATTGCAAAGCCTTGAACGTGTTTTCACTGAACCTCCTTCTCTGTTAATCTCTTTTTCTTGAAGCAAATAAGGGGAAAAAAAAAAGGACTGAGGGTTGTCAAATTTTGCTTGTGAGCATGTTCCTAAGCAAGGTAAGAAAGCTCTCCCGCACTGGGCTTATAATCGTGCTGCGTGCACCTTTCCAAACAAGCCCGTAAGCCCGTGATGGAAGATGCGCTGCTTATCTACCAGCCCTGCACCGGTCCCCCACCCTCCGCCCGCAGCCCCGCGCTGCCGGCACCGCAACCGGCGGCTGCCACCGTGCGGATGCTGCACCGCGGCCGCAGGGCTCGGCACGGGTCCGGCGGGCAAGCTCGCCGCCAGGCTGGGGAGACCTGGAACCCGAGAGCAGGGCATTGGCTTGTCCCTTCCTCCCGAAAGGCTGCTGTAGCTTTCCTAACGTTGCACCAGAATTTTTATACTGAATTTTATACAGAATTTTTATATATAACAACACTACATAGTGTTGTTTTCGGTCTTATTAGTCCTCAGGAAGTCCAGACATTCATAAATATGCTTGTGGCAAGGCGCTCAGGAGAATACTATTGCTGCTCAGTTTCCGTTTTTTTTTCAGCCTATTTATATACAGTCTTTAATTACAATTTTCATCCTGTTACCATAAACCTGGTTTTATTTCCTTTCTAAACAAACATCAAGGTTTTGCAGATAAGGAACATATTTCCATCTTCTTCCTTTGCAAACATAAAGCTAATACATCTGAAAAACCTCTTTAGTTAAGCCAGCAGAGCTTTCAAAGTCTAGCGTGTGAACTTCATGTAGGGTTAAAGCAATGCAAACCAAACACCCTTATATTCTGTCTGTCTGTAACAACAGTTTATTTTTTTTAAAAAGCAAATTAAATTAAGTACTAGGAAGTTTAACTTCTGGTCAATTCTACTTTTTTCTTAAATATACTTAAAATATCCCTTTAAAATACTATTTAAAAAAATTTATGAGGATTCCTTCTTATTAACCTTATATTTGCTTTTTATTTAAATGCATTTGTCTCAACAGCAACAGCTAAGCAGCAAGACTTCTTTTTGTCATTATTTCAATCAGCGTTTCCTACAGCACGCCCCAGGAACACCTTCAGAAGTCAGTGCAGTTTGCCAGACAATAAAACTTCTCACAGCATTTCACTCAGTTAAAACGCTTTTTAAAGCACCCCAATAATTAATTTGACCCATCCGTGGGTACCTAAAAGCTGCTTTATTATCTTAAGCTGCCAGCACCGAGACACACACCTCATTTAGCTTCACAGACTCCCTCTGAACTTGAGTCTATTAATTTGGATGAAGAACAATGGTGAACAACAGAAATGTGTTGGCCAACACATATTACATGTAAACTCTTGGTTAACAAATTCAAACTTTAAAGGAACCGTTTGGATAGCCAGAAGCTAACAAGAGTTACAGCAGCAGCACATTCAGCAGCCCTGCTTTACCAAAGCACTTAAGGACATGCTCAGATGTGAACAGTCTTACTCAGCCCACATACTAAACCCCCTAAAAATTTCTTAAAATGCTTTGATAAATAAAAAACATGAGCAGGGCAGAACATTGAGTTGGAAGCCAAGTTATTTTTCAGTTAAACGCATTTAACTACCAATTCTAGCACTGGCTTGCAGGGAGGCCCCACAGTATCTTCATTTTAACAACAGCAACACACATCCTTTTCAAACATATATTTCACCCAAGAATTATAATGCCTTCAAAACAGGAGCAAGATTTACTGCCCTTCCAGCATTTTCTAACCAAATACCACAAAAATGCTGCTCTTGCAGAATGTCAAGGAGACGAAAGGGCAAAGGAGCAAAATCCAATCCGTACTGAAGTTGGTAACTGAGGAAGTTTGTCTACGTTGCAGTGAGAGTCCCATCTGCATTTCATTGCAGCTAGTGTGAACCCAATCAGTGCAGGTTAAATATACGTCAGATCAGTGATTATTGTGTTCTGACCTCTGTGGCTAAGTCGGACATTATACATTCCTGCTACATATTGCAGTAGTTAAGGAATCAATGCTGCTTTTAAAAAAAAAGTATTCTATGCTAAACATGCCTCCATTTCCTCACATAGTGCAGATTTCTTGGGGTCTTTCAACAAACATTCAAGCGGTTCTGTCACTGTCGGAATGGCCCCTTCGTAAAGCATTAGATCAAGACTCAGAAAACCCAAGTTCAATTCATTAAGTCATTATCATGTTTCTTTCAAGACCTCAGGTATGGCCACTTTGAATCTCCTGCTCCCTGTGTATAAAATAGAGATTATAATATTTTCCTCCTTCAAAAGGCTGGTGTGAACAAATACATTTAAATTTGTGAAATGTGCTGTAAGAAGCTAATGGGTCCTGCATATATACCATGCAGAAAAGATTTCCCAATTAACACGTTGCATCATTTTTTCCACCACCGCCAGCTCCAAGCAAGCTACCACAGACTAATTAAATCCCCCAGGGTATGCTTCCACAGCTGCTGAAACCAGTTGAAGGTCAGGGCTGCTGGCATGACCCAGCCTCTCCCTATCCTATGTGCTCTCTTAAGCCTGATCCCTAAGGGAGCTGGTTCATGGAGCTAAACCAGAAGAAACTATTTCTGTTGAAAGACAGTCAATAGCATTTCACCAGCTTAAGTGTCCAAACTGGTCCATGGGAGGCTCAGATGAGCTTCAGCAGCAGCGCACAGGACATGACCACCCCACACAGCAGGGGATACAGAGTTGTTGTTGGCAAGAACGGAGCTGTCGGGTTGGCTTTACCACAGCCACCCCCTCACTGGTGTTTAGCACTAAACAGAGCTTCCAACGCTCAAGAGTTCAAGCAATCGCAGTTAAAAACAACTCAGCTATTTAATATTTGCCATTACGACTGGATCCAATAACAATATTTAAAACCACCTCAGATTCTTAAAGCTACCAACACCAAGCAAGATGGATGTCCCTTAAAATGCTAGAACTGCATCACTTACAATGCAACTATACTAACATGAAGAGGACTGAGCCTACAACAGGCTTTGTGCTTCATCACAACAGCTCCAGATACTCACTGGCACCTCAAAGGTTCTGCATTCAGTCTTGACCGACACCAACGGGAATAAAAGGTACTACTGTGGTACTTGAGTGCCTTCGCAGATCAGTAATTATCACACATTCACAAAACTATTTTTGGGAAGCGACTGCAGTGTGTTATACATATACAGACCATAGCTTGTTTAATACGGGTTATTAACCCGGCCTCAGCAGCCTGTATCAGCATGAGATGCACCACCAGAGCCGCAGTGTGTCTTACCTGGATACTATGCTGGAGCCGTTGTAGAGGTCACTAGCGTAAGAGAGCGTTGCCAGGGGTCTGACAGAATTGTAGCGCGTGAACTTGGATAGACACTCCTGAAACTCATCCAGCTGGCTGGTGGTTCTGCTGTCATCTAGGGAGAGGCAGCAGCATTGGGGAGGACAGAAACAGAGTAAGAAGGTAAATAAACTCAACAGCAAACAAAAAACATCAAGATGAATGTCTTCACATGACACTTCCTCTGCTTGTTATTTGAGGAGGATTCTTGGTCAAGAACAGTTCTCTCTCCCCTCTAACATTCCCTGCAGGCAGTATGATTTTTCAGAGCACAAATTAAGTCCTTCCACTGCAACACTGGGTGAACCTACTGTGCTGACAATCTGCCTAGAGATCACAAATACAGCTTTCCTGGTAGATAAGCTCATTTATTTTATGCAAATTCAGAGCCCATGGGCCATATAGATTATTAACAGAAAACCTTAAAGCATATCAAAATGCCCTGTGAAGAACATGTCTAGTTTTCTATGGAGGTGAAAGTATATTCCTTCTCTCATATTGCAGTTACAATATGCCTACATTTGGTGTCAATTACATTGAAAATACTTTTAGTAAAAAATATTTGTCTTGTTACTCCAAAAGCAACAGAGCTGAGGGAGAGTTGTTTCAGGGCTGGAGAAGGAAGACAAGCATGAAACCAGAAGACTCCCTGTACTGTAAGTTTTGTGAAAATTATGACCTTCAGCAGACAAGGTGAAATTGAGCCAGCTTGAATAATGATGATAAATATTCTGTGGGAAATGGAACAGTTTACTACAAAAGTTAAAACTAAATTGTGGTGTAGATAACCGAAAGTCATTCCCCGATTCCTCAGAAGTTCCAGTTTTTCTCGGTATGAACAGAATTTTATGTAAACCATTTTAAAATTTGGTATTTCCTAAATAAGGAAAAATTCCTAACGTATGGTGATGTTGCATGGGCGAGGCAGCCTTCCTAACACAATGTTTGACTGCAGATGCGTGATCGTGTAGAGCCTTCAGGCTTTGTAACAACCCCCAGAATTTGCAGCGATTCTCCCTTTCCTCCTCTTAACACTCCCACATTCGCTTTGTCTTTTTGCACCAGTGCAGTGTGAGGGAACTACAGCTATGGCTGTTCTCGCAGCGCTAACACAAAGCGCCTCGGTTTACAGGTAGTCCAGTTTGCAAGTCACACTACTGTACACCTTGCCTCCTGTTAAACCACAGCATCCACTGCAGCAGCAGAGAAGCCATACACACGACTCACGCAGCTGAGATCAAATTCCACCCACCAGTTAAGTTATCCTTATCGGTTTCCCTATCAGCAGCATAAGGAAATGACAAAGCTCCACTTATCAGAAAGCTTTGGAAATACTGGGGTGAAAAAATGAAAAGGTTGATCTATAAAAGCAAAATACAGCTGTGATTTCTTGGGGGAAAACAGAGAGAATAATCACTTTCTGCACTCTGGTAATTCCTTGCCATCAGAAATTATTATCTTGCTCTACACTTGTAAGGCATTTTGAAGTGTGTTTTATATAATATTTAGTGTTTGCTCATAGAAAGAAACAGTGAAGGCTAGTAATTAGCATGTTTAAAAGTACTGGCATATACATTACCCATGTCAGATGGATCAAAAGGGGCAAAATGAATGAAGTACTGCTCCAAATTAAAATCATCAGCACCTGACCACTACAGGAAACAGCTCGAGAAGAAGCATGTAAACATCAGTCACTGTTTTTCAAAGACTGTTTCCTCCTTCGACACTTTGATAGGGACAAATAGCTGCTACGCTTCCATTTCCCTCATTTAGAGATCAAGCACACAGTCCTCCTATAATTTATTCTGTATCTGTGCCTGGAAAACCGAATGTTATTTCTCAAGACATTTTCCCCACTGAAGTGCAAGGCCATTTCATAATTACAGTTATATTATGTCTCCACTCCCTACTAGAACAGTCATAGGCACCTCTCACAAAAAGCTTTAAATCCACATTAAATCCTATTCAAAATGTGTCAAAAAGCAGGAGCAACTTAAGAGAAGAAAAATTAATCAAGTATCACAGTTTATCCCTTATTTAGGGAAAAAACCTGCACTTGCAAATCCTCCGCTCTTGGTGCGGCTGACACATACAAATACAAAAAATAGTTTCACCGCATTCATATTTATAGTTCCAATTATGAAGAAAGATATCTTCTAGAAGGGAATGCTGGGAAGAGCCCCACTTGTTATCCTTGGTTAATAAGTATTATTTTAACATAAACAGTTATGCATCACCAAGTTAGCACCACATGAAAACATTTCAGTGTTATCTGAGAAGTACTGTGTTCTGCAAAGCACTTGCGACCACTTCACAGGAAACTGGCTGGTCACATATGACCAGCTTCTCTGATCTTCCAGGTACCGAAGCAGCCCCTAAACGTGCCACGTTCCTTGTTAAAATTATTTTGCTGCGCATGATGAGACTTGAGTCGGTCACTGCTCTGAAGTAGGTAGAAGATGTAGACGGATCTAAGAGTGAGCTCCCCTAAAACACGTTGCAGCCTTTAAACGTAAAGCCAATTTTTTTTTTTTTTAATTAAAAAAACCCCGAGCCTCATTTATTTAAAATGAATAAAACTTAAACTAAATTCATGGAGGAAAAAAAAAGTGGGGGTTTCTACCCCAGCTCTCTTGCTGATGTCTGTGATCTGGGAGGTTGGTCCTTGCCTTCCAAGGCTACAAGTGAAAATATTCTGCTGCAGCAACCTCTGCCTGGTCCCCTCTCCTCCCCAGGTGGCTTCTCCCATCCCGAGGGCTGGCTGCTCGCCGCTCCTTGCTGCGCTCTGTCACTCTTCACAGGAGCTGCAGCTCACAGCTTGGTGCTGCAAATCTCTTGCCTGCCACAAGCCCATTGCCTGAAACTTTCTTCCCCCCAAAGCCAGTTTCTTCCCCAGCGGGGCCAGCAAGGCTCCTCGCCCTCAAGACATACGCATTTGACCATTGGTTTCTTAAGAGAATCTTGTCATGTAATTAAGAACCATCCATCCACTAGGTAACAATTACTCTAGCTGCTGTCACACTGTTACTCAATTATGAATGAGGCAATCTAGGCAATTGTGAAAACACCTTCTAATTCTACAAAACAAGCCTTAAATCTAAGGTGTGCCCCGTGGGACAACACCACTGCTGCACACTCAGCTTCTATACTCCAAGCCATTTGTTAACCAAGACTCAATCTAGACAACATAAAGGATAACCTTCAAGCGTCCTACTGCATACTAAATACAGGAGAATTTATCTATTTATGTTTATACTTCTGTAGTATTTCAATAGCAATGTTTTCAACTACCATGTTTATGCCATATCTAATAGAAAGACAGCGCAACCACTGCTTTCAAACATTTGCATCTTCAGAACAAGCATCAGTGAAACTGTTTATTGTGGGTTATGCCCTTCACAGTACAGGATTACAAAGCAATACATGTGCCCCTCCAAAGTGACAGGATTAAATTGTCTAAATTTAGCAACCTCAAAGATTGGTCAAGAAAAGCAAAACAAGACGATTTCAGTAACACACAAATATGTATCACAACATTCCCATGCAGGGAGGAAGTGAAAGCTACTCTCTCAAAAGCAAGTCTTTTCTGAGGACGAGGCACTGTAGGAGGTAATTATGTCAGAAGCTGAACACCACACAAGAAGAACTCACCCGAGACACGTGTCATCCTGGTGGAAAAATAGCACTGCTCTAGGTCCTCAAAATGAGCTGTGAGCCGCTTGCGTCGTGAGGCTAGCGTGCTGTTATACCACGGCTGCTTTTTGGTCTGCATGGAGAAAAGGAACACTTCAGAAAGGTAAAGCCAGGTCTGGGATTCATTTCAATAGATTTTACCAAATTATAAACAATTTATACATTATATGTGAAGGGTTAGAAGTGTAAAGTGACAATAAATGAAGATCTTGTCACTATCAACAGTTATTCTCAGGGTCCTATGTTGCACCCTTTAACTTGACAAACAAGAAAAGCTGCTTTTAGACAATTCTTGTTTCCTGAACCTTTGCAAATTTACCGACTCAGACCTCACACACAGGACAGACAGCAGCAACCCTTGGGGAATCACATCTTGCATTTATACAGATAGATGGCAGAGGCCAAAGATACCCATTTGTACAACAAACACTTCCTAGATCCCTGGCAGACAGCTCATTAAAAAGAGGAGGTGTTTATTTTAAAGAGTTAGTTACTGAATTATTTCTTTTGAAGCAACTCAGTAACTCTCCGTAAAGCTAAGCAAATAAAGATAGAAGCGGAAGACACCATGAAGTTCAAAGGTTAATTGAAAAGAAGTCCATGAAACTCATTAAAGCCATTTCCCAACCTACCCAAGCAGTAATAGTGAGAGGTAGAAGCAAAGGATTGAACCTACATAGGCAAGCTCTCCTCCTGAAGCAAAACAGAAAATACAGCACTTCCCATTTTAATCACTAGTAAGGAAAAGGAACCAATTCCTCTACTACACAAGAGGCATGAAAAGCACCTGGCTTTAGTTTATATTTAAGAAGTTTCACATATCACATACTCAAAGCTAATGGGGAAATTTTAAAAGATTTGAGAACCACCAAGCTCCCTGATGAACAACATCCCTGACCACGTACAATGCCACTGTAATGCCACTCAATGGCACTAACGAAACTCACTCCGGGTACAGCTCCCCCTCAATCCACCCAGGAGAACGGGCTGCCCTCATTACAGCCATCCAGCAAGCCAACAAGAACAAACTAAGTTCAGAGCCCACTCAAATTCTGTTTATACCTGTATGAAGAGCAATCCGCTGTTTTAGGGAAAAAGCAAGCCCCAAGCAATGAAACCTCCAGATGCTGCTTCCCATGCGAGGCCCCTGGCTATACATTGATATCGTGACTCATACTTGCATGTTGACAGCACCTATGGTCTACGCAGCTTGTTTCATCTCAAAACAAACTCCAATCTCAACACACAGCTAAAACACTGGAAAGTACTCCTACCTCAACACCTTTTAACTACAATTTTCTAAAACTTCACAGCTTTAGGAAATACTTAATGGAACACTTTTATAGCACCTTGCTATCAATTTTGCACACCTATTAATTTGGAGCTTGCAAGAGCTCCAGCCTCTCTCGGCACATCAGGAGTGATTAGAGCTCAAGACAACTTCAAGCATCAAAGAACAATCACTTCAGTCTCAAGTTAAGATGAGCCGCCCGTGACATGATGAGCAATACAACCCAGGCCCAAGTCTGATCTGCCAGATGAGCCCAGTCCACACCAAGGTGGAATCAATCATGCTAAGTATTTGCCTGCTGTCCTGCTGGGTCTCCACAGGAAGATCCCCCCGGAGCAGGTCTCGGGCTGGCACATGGTGACCCAGCTGTGCTGGCAATCTGCATTAACTCATCTGTATCAGATCCTCCCTAGCTAAGCATTTTAAACTGCTCATGTTTTACCAAAACATTTGTTGAGTTTCTATGAAGCCTGCTCCCTGGCTACTTGTTAAGCAATGCTGGGAAACAGGAAGAAAAAAAATAGGAGAAAAGAGAGAAGACATACGCAAGCAATTTTTATTCAGCTGCTAAAACTACTATGTTTGTCCTAGGTGAGGACATTAGTTAGGATTGCTCTGTTATCAAGAGTGATTTTACTGTCTGAACTCCATTAGGTGCTCTGAAGAGTCCTCTAACAACTGTGGAAAAGCTTCATAGCTACAGACAAGCTCCTTAGCTCTAGCAGAAAAGAAAGGTACTGCCACTAAGTACTACCTGCAGAATTCCCCAGGGCTTATGTGACTTGTCCACTATTTACTTCTGAAGCTCAGCTTCTGGAAGAAAACTGCCCTGTAACTTCGCAATATATAAATTCTTCCCTAAGAACATGTTTGTGAGCAATGCACAAAAGTAATTATATTGAGAAAGCAAGCTATGCTGTCCGTCTTAGCATCGCTTCTTACTGCCAGCAGTGCCCATCTATGATTTTTGCCATGACTGACAATTAGAAAAAAGCACAATTGAATTTATATTCTTAAAACTATTTTTATGGTAAAGTCTTGCTGAAATTAGACTACCTTTAAATGAAGTGTTTAACTTCAAGAGTTCTCTTTCAACTCCCCATCCAAACATACATTAAAGTTTAATTTGAAAATGTGCACTAGAGAGTACAGATCTTGCACTCTTGAGGACAAAAAATTGCATGTGAGGACAAAAGGTTGTTCTCACACAAATAAGGCTGTCATACAGAATGACTAGAAAGTCTAACTTGTTTGTTTTGTGTGCTTACCAGCATTACAGCTATGCTATTAATTTTGTTTTTGAAATAGAAAGAAAAGTACTGAGAGCAGCGTCAGTGGAGGACACACACTGTACTGTATCAGACCTGAACATAAGATCTCCACTTACATTTCACTTGCCCTCTGAAGTCAGGTAGAGTTACAATTCTATGTTCAAGCAAAAATCTCCCAGACCACAGTAGCAGGAACCACAGTCATTTTTCCACAGATTAAGAGGAAAATTTCTAATTACCAATTAGATATACAGCTACAAACCCAAAAATCTGCATGCACATCAGCCCAAAATTCAGGTGTTTTTTCTTTATATCAGTTATTCCACCAAATAAGATCCAACAGCACTTCTGTTAATTTACCAGTTTGATACTGCTGTGTGCCATGGATGGTCCACCACCACCAGAGAGCACCAAACGCACAAGCTGGCACATAACCAACAGTCCGTCTGTCTAAATCAAAAACCTTTTTGAAGCTGTGAGCTGGTTACCAGTGCTATCTTCCCAGCCCAGCTGAATCACTCCGAGCTGCAGGACCACAGCAGTGCTGTTTGGCATTCGGGAGGCCCCGTGGATCAGACAGTTTGGAGGCTGCCTGCCAAACGGCTTCACTGTATAGGCAACTTTTTACCCTCTATGTGAGCTTATAATACAGTTCTGTAGGGCCCCAAACACAGACAAACTACAAAACGGCAGTATGTTCAGAGAATGAGTGTTTCTTGTTTTGAAAGTCAAGCTTGATCCAAAGCTATTCAAGTCAACGTGAAGGGTCAGGGATTTACTTCCCTTCCCAAATGCTGCCCACTTGGGAGAAGAGATGAAGAGCAAAAAATATCCCCTCTTCCCTGGAAGAGTCAGCTTTGGGAATAAAGTCAGATGGCTAAATATATTACACCAAATTTCTTCAATGGCATCAGCGTGGACACTCAGTCATGCACAGTCATTCCTACGGCTGTAGTCTTGGCTCCAGTTTGCCCACACAATGAGTTAAAAGCATTTACAAGACTCAGGTTGACTGGTACCCTGGAGATGGATGGAGTTGTGCCATATCTCTGCCAACATTCACTCTCCCGTCCCCCCTGTATACAGACATGTATTACCTTACCTGAGAACTGCCACTGAAGCCTGGAGGCTGGCTATACTCCGTGGAGTCAATAATACTACTGCAAAACCAAAAGAAACAGTCTGCTTAAATCACTGTACAATCATTCTTTATAATTTTTAACCTGTCTGCTCTTCCCCCCTTTACATCCTGCAGCATACTTGCCTTTAAAATTCATTTTACAGACAGGGAACACAAGGTTATTTTTTGTTTGAGGGTTTGGGAAGGATTTTTGTTTTGTTTTTAAATAGAGGGATCTCCTAGAGCAGAATGCTGTCACACACAAGTACGTGTAGTGCAATCTAATAATTTCTAATTAGAATGCAAAAGCATATCTTTTGTATGAAATATGCAGGATAAGACATTCTGAAAATAACATGCTACCATTGGTTTTAAGTTCCTTTCAAAAAAAAAAAAAAACAACCCAAGAAGTTTAAAGCTGTGGCATTTGAAACAGAGGAGAAAAGCTAGAGAAATCAGCTTAAGACAGACCCTAGTATCCCAAATGTCTCTGAAGACACACAGAACAGACACAAATAATGAAATAAAGAAATAAACTACAAAAATACTGACAGACAGGATTACTATTATTAGAAAATGCTACACCATATATAGCTACATAGTATTTATAATGACACAACATACCTTAAATCACTGTTTTCAAAACATAGCATACATACACAAACTCAAGAGATTTAACTTTCAAAACTGCAAAAGGATCTACTGATATAAGCAGAAAACAGTGGTTCAGTATTCTTGCACATATGGGCAAAATATTTAGCTCTCACAATAAAACACCAGAGCCAGATTAAAGCACCCTTGTCACTCAAAAATTTAAAATACTTTTAGAACAAGTATTTAGACAAGTATTTAGGACAAGTAAAGAACACCATTTTATTATAAACATCACCATGATTTGTTTCTAAAAATCTTTGTAATTCACTTGCTTCTGCTATGTCATTTGGCTTGGACAGAAAAGAAACTCCCTGGGTTCATTATTCTTAGTCTTACGAGGTAACCTCAGATTTAAGCATTGCTTGGGAAAGCTGAAGGTTTCTTCAAAAAGCTGCTAGAACACGGCTATAGGTCCTGGTTTTGTAAAAGATGATTGTACCTATTGATGTTTATGTAACAGCTGTCAGAACTGATGCATAAACTTGACATTCTTGGTCATAAAACAAGAGGTTCGACTGAAATGCCAGTCAGGGTACCCGTAAGTCTAGAAGGATGAAACAGTGGTACTAGTACTTAAATATTTCTCTGAATGTTTTAAAGCTCCCCTGGAGGTGGAGGGAAGTAGAAAGAGAAGATGAGAGATGATTTTAAACTCTCATTAGTGGTTAACTTGTAAGATGAGATTGATTGGGCTTCTGTTACAAGCAAGACAAAAGCTGCAAACCAAGAAAATCTGAGGGATAAAAATCATTATTTGCTGCGAGCTATTGCAGGGGAGAAAACAACAGAGCTGTTTCAGGCATGGTCGGGGACAATGAACTTCAAATTAGAATGTGGCCACATGAAATAATGAAACACATACAGCAGATCCTGCCAGGAACAGCGTGAATGAGATGCCTGGCTGGAAAGCAATGAAAAACTACTCCGCTCTGAGACAGGTATAGTGGCAATTAACAGCAAAACACACAGAATTACAGCGTCTGGTCTCGTTTTGCTGCAGGTTGTCTGGTGATGTAAAGCCTTCAAGAGTGCAGACGTCATCTCCCTAACCAGAATACAAATTCAAAGTAATTTCGGTGTGGTGCCTGTAACTGAGTTAACTGGCCTACGCTTGAATGTTTTTCCTTTTAAAAACAGGAAGAAAATAATGAGAATATTACAAAAGTTCCCTCTGAATTTTTAAAAGCTGTAACATTAGGTTCAATTAGGAAATTCAGCTAGACTAACATGACATATTTAAAAACCTGGAACAACAACAACAAAAACGCAGCAACCTGCAGACTATAAATCCTATTTGTTATACCCTTATGGGGGTGGGAGGGGGTAATTAGAACAAATGGAGGGGAAGGACATCAGGATTTTCAATAACTGAATCAGAGTTACCAGGCAACTAATTTTTAGATCAGAATCTTTCCCCAGAAACTCCTTTTAGAGTGATAGTTTGTTATTTGCTATTACTGCCTGAACATGTAGTCACAGAGAAGTTGCTTATTTGTATCTCCTGTTTGCACCATTTACTGGTAGCAAAAATAGCAGGCGCGCCTGTTCAGAAAAACCTTACACAGAACTATTTGTTCTTTTCCCTTATTCTCCCCCTCTTGTTCTCTATTAGTATACAAGCCCAGCAATCTGCAATGCTGTAAACAAGTGCTGTGCTATTACCCAATTTAATATTTCATCATACCCTGTACAAGCATAAGAGAAAACACGTGTTTCTTGAAGCCAACAACGTATTGAACGCGATAGCCGTACTTGATTTTCTGCTAAAGAACTTATGGAGGAAGATGGGGGAAGGCATAGTAATTTCACATTTTGAAGATGTTAAGAGTGTGGGGGAAAAAAGCTACAAACAATGAAAAGAAACAGAGAATTAATGAAGCAAGCCTGTGATTTAGAAGAAGTAGATGAATAAGGGCAAGTCACCAGAGACCAGATGAAACCAAATTCCAAAGAACTCCATTTTCTTGAACTTTAAATTCAAAGGCTAAAGACATATTCTTCATCTCAGCATGGGTCTATGATAACCTTGTACTATTTATAAGACACATTAGTAAAATTTTATACAATTATATTTCATTAGCAGGGTGTTAAGCACATTAACAAGTTATATTCCAATTTAAATATACCATTTTAATTCCCTGATAAGTTAAAAATTCTGCAAGTTTAATAACATTTTAACATGGAAGTGAAGCCATCTCAAACTATATTTGTATTTCATTCTTACTGGTTCACAGCATCTCTAAAATGCACTTGGGAGATTAAATATTTCAGTTACATAGAGCTGAAAAAAAATCAGCATATTTTAAAGCTCCTATCAGCTGTTCTGCAGCATTCTTTCCAAGGAGGAATCAAAGTTACAGTTCTTGAGACACTCTTAAAAATTTACATTTAATGTTGAAAAGAAAACCAATTTCAAGATTTTCTGGAATCTGAGTTCTGGTAATTCAAACCAAATCAATTACTTGAACTACACTAAACTGTAAGGATAGGGCAGGGACAGAAGTTACGAGAGTCCAGCAAGAATTGATGCCAGTTCAGACACCTCCTTCACATACTATTTTCTCTTCGACCACTCAAGATTACCTCTTAATGCAGGAATGTCATTGAGAAACAGAAAAGGGGTCTTCAAGCCAAGAGAAAATGGCAACCCCACATACCCTAGAAAACTCTTAAACATCCTATTATATTACATCCCTGGCATGTTGTACCAGAGGAAAAACCTAAAAGCTGGAGACAGTCAAGATGGAACCAGACAAGCACAAGAAGATCAACGAAGAAAAAGAGTCTGTGGTCTCTGCGCCCACCAAAGTCTAACCCACCGCCATCTCCCAGCAGACCTCAGGTGAAGCACTTCAATCCAAAGTCACTAAAATGTTTTGGCACTATCTTACATCAGCAAGAACTGAGAATGATTGACCCTAGGACATGAAATAAACAGGCATAAAGGAATAATAATAAATTCTCAGTAGACTGAAACCAGCGTAGGCCTCACACAGCAGAAATTTTTTCCCCCAACTCTTTCACCAAAACTCTGGGGCTTGGAATGTTATTCCAGCTTTCAACAGAAAAAAGTTCTTTGGGAGCTTGTTTGTTAGCTTGGTCAAGTAATAGAGATACATTTCCTCTCGTATGTACAGTCTTCTGTTAAAAAAACAGAAAGGTTTCTAGGCCTGAAGGCATTCAATATGTAACAAATTCAGCCCAACCAGCGCTGAAGTTTTCCCCAAGCAGCGGTACCACGAAGCAAACAACAAGCAATCTATTTAACAGCCAATAACAAAAACCAGTAGAACCTGACAGGAATCTCATCAGCTTCACAAAACTGCTGCTTGGCAAAATAGCAATAACCCACATCAAAAACACACCTGCACCCAGAAATTAGGCAAGCAGTGAGGGGCAGAGTAACACTGTTCCCATCCACCTTGGCCATATTCCTGTCCTTTTCCTCAGGGCCAACCAGAGCTTCATAGAAATACGAGAGGTTCTGGTCTCTGTGTCCAGGAATAGCATCCTGGTAAGAATTCCCAGCTAATATTGTTAGGCTCCTTACCAGAGCACTGGACCTAAATCCCTGCAGGGGAGGAAATCCGATCATTTTTTTCTTACTTACTTCTCGGCTATTAGGTTTAGAGCTGCTAATTGCAGAACAGGTGCCAGTACAATTTTATAACTGAAATCAACAGTTTCGAGAACTTACTATTAGGAGAATACACTGGGGAGAGGTAGGAGAGATGATAATTTAATAACTTAACTTGGCCCTGTGAAATCACAGCTTTCTTACAACCAAAAACCACTGCTATAAAGAAGTAGAGCACTTCAAACCCTGGCACATGCAACCTGGACACAAAAAGCATCTGCAATTTTATCATAAAGAAACCAGACTACGCAATATTCCAGACAAAAATCCACATTGAAAATATATTATTAGAAAGGCATTTCATTAAATCAAAACAGGCAGCAGATAAACAGAATCAATAGGCTGTGTAGTTTAAATTTTGATCTTGTGAGCCCATACCTTTAGCCATTCACACTGAGTGGGGAAGCCAGAGGACACCAATATCGTACAAAATTAAGACCTATCATATGCCAAGCAGAACTGCATAACACTCAGAAAAGGTAGCATGTATTTAACAGTAATATTTTATACCATAGCAAAGGCTTATGACTCAAGTTAAACTAATCCAAACTACACTTAAAATCATCAGCTTTCCACAGCACCTGGTTTAGAGCAGACTTTTCAGCCAGCTGCAGACTCGGATGGCTTTTTCTTCACTGCTTTGTTCACGTAAAGTTTATGCCAATCAAAAACAGAACAGGAAAATATTGTACGGCACTCAAAAACTAGTTTTGCTGGTGTTTTGGGCATTGCACAGAGAGGACTAGCAAGTACAGTGCAAGATGTACAGCTTGAAATCCAAGTTCTGAGTTGCAAGCTCCGTACCTGTGTGAAGGTGAGGGAGCCTCAAACTGCGGCACCGTACTGTCCTCACTGACTGGGGAGTACAAGCCACTCATTTCCTGGAACAGAAAGCCACGTTACAGCAAAGCTGACAAAACATTAGTAGTAGACACTGCCTAATATACAGTGTTCACATAGTAATTTTTTGTTTTTCCAAGCAGATAACCATCTGTATCTACATTTATTCAACTCTCACCTAAAAGTCTTTACTATACTTGAAGAAACGTTGATTTTCTTTGATTTTTTTTTTTTTCCAGTTATCATTCCAACTGGGTTTCAGAATGCAGTGCTTTTTGCCCCAAAAGAGGCAGTTCTGGAGTTCATACTCCAAAAATCAATGGATTTGGTTACCATCCAGTTGTCTCTAACCCAGCACCTCCCTTAAACACAGCAGAACAAGCAAGCTGTAATTGCATTTTTGAGATACGTGCAAACTTATCTCATAGCCTTCGCAGCTGGAAAGTAATGCTGGATATGGGTCATGGCAAGAACAGCCACAAGACAACAGGGCGAAGGTGGTATTGTGCCCCAGACTTAAAAGAGGACCTATCAGTCTTCTGTGGGGCCAGTGCACAAGAGAGACTTGGCACATAAATTTGGCTTTGTCACTGCCAGACTAAATCACTGCTGTGTACCCAGTATGAGACTGTACCTTTCATTTGTTTGAGAAATGGAAGCTATGTAGGATGCTGCAGCTCATTAGTTAGGGGGGCAAAGTGTTCCAGGACAACATTACTGGTGCTTTTCAAACTCCCACTAGGTGCTCATTAGTTGTTAGGTAGAAAGTACGATATTTGTGACAAGAGAGATCCCAGGCTTTAGAGGTCAGCACCAAGGTCACTATCACACACCAGATACGTACCCCAGCTGCAGCCCACTGAAGTGCCTGATTAAAGAGCAGAAAAGCAGGTTGCTAGATATTCTTCGAGGGATCCCGCAGCTTTGGGAATAGCTTCTCCTAGATCTAAAGACCTATTTTACCAGTCTCAAGGAAACACGCTAAGGTATATTTATTTCCCAAGAGCTGAGAAACATTTAGGAAAATAGGTCTGAAAAATGCTGTTATCTATCAAGTTACAATTTGCGTAGCTACCAGCTGAAGGGAAGTTCCTGCAGTTATCAGTTCTATTTATATTTTGACAATTCATCAGCATGCGTATAAATTGGAAGGCTTTTGGGCAATGATTGGGAGCTCGTGCTGACTGCTTGAGACAAGCAAGAAGAAAGAAGTAGACCTGCAAACTGATTCCCAAGAAGCTTTAAGGAAATGCTATTTTGAGAGGTGGCAGTCTGATGCATTCCCAAAACATCAGTTTCCTATTTCAAGATCAAAACACTAGAATGATTAGAGAAAAGGACCAAGGATGAACCTAAGGACTCAATAAGGACAGAAGGATTGAGCTGATGGGTTTACGAATACTTGGAGAATAATTCTTAACAAAAATCTCAAGAGATCCCCATCATTAAGGAATTAAGAGAATTATATCAGGAGGCAGTAGATTGCTTCTGTTTTGACATGCAGCAGGAGTTGGTTCTGCTCCTACCCAGTCTCTGCATTACAGCTCTCTTGTGCACCCCCCAATACCTCTCCATTTTAAGAGTGGCATGCTGCTAAGATTTAAACAGCCTGTGCAAATAGCCGGAACACTGCAACGTACAAAAATCATTAGTTGTCATCAATATACTGGCTGCTGATTTCTAGCAATTATTCTAAAACACTTACTACCAACACAAAGATACGATTATGTAGGAGGAGGTTTCAACAAAGCCCCCTCTTAGCAACCTGCAGCTTGCACACATCAACTAAATGAACAAATTAGAGAAAGACCAGTATCTGTTCATTTTCCCATTACTGACTCAAATGCCATAAATTTAACACAGCAGCCCCACAGCAAGGCAGACAGCTTGATGAAAATGAAAAATTGCCAGAGTCAGAACAATGTCTGGGCACCTCACCTCTACTCGTTTAATATCTTCTTCCAGAACACTTAGCTCCTTCTGGATCTGCTCCAGTTGCTGTGGATAATAGAATAGGAGAAGTCTAAATCAATCTGCACTGCACCACAAACAAGTTAAATTACAATCTTTTCAGAGAGGAACCTGAACTATCTTAACTGGCATGCTACATGATTCAAAAGTCACTAGGCAGGATGTTCATATGCATAGATTAACATAAGTGTGCACACAAACCACTCTCAAGACAGAGTACAAAACATGAGCATGAGGTACTTTGATATCAGCGGAGACTCACATTATTCAAACTAATACTTTTATGCTCCTTTAGCAGTTTCCATGCAAGGTATAACTGGTTTATGAACACTGAACATAATTAGCAAAAAACCACCACAAACACGACAGTGATCATTCCAGCCTTCTACAAAACACAAAATGCTTTGCTAAAAGGTGTTAAGAGTATTTCTCTGCCAACTGCCAATTTAAACTTACTGATAAAATTTTCGGATTGGCAAAAAACCACCGATTGTGACCACGGAGAGATTTGTTCCTGGCACCAAGCAAGCACCACATGACATTTCTTTCAAAGGTGTGATACTTACCTGGGATTACACCATAAACTCCAGTCAATCTGAGGGCCATCCCTGAAGGGGTCAGAAGGGGACCTCCCCTCTCACCAGCCAACATCCCCTTTCCCTTCTTTGTGTCACACATCATATTTTTCAGGTTTTTGCAGTTGCTTTTCAGTCAGTAACCTGGCTTCACACACCTCTAGCAATTGGGAAGCCACATTGGGAAACCACTTGGTGATCGTTCATCCCTAAGCAAGCACATCATCCGCTTACCAGCTCTAATTCCCCCCCTCATTCAGCAGACACGTCCCATCCAAACACTCACACAGCTATACCCAGCCTTGTAAGGCTCGGACACATGCACTTCTCTAGGTCAGAGCTCTAAGTCTGGACCTGAACAGACAAAACTCACTCCAGTACAAGTCTGGTTCACTAAAATGCACATGTCTAATGAATAAATTGAGAACTGGAAGTCCACCTGACTCTCCCCAACTCACAATAAAAGCCTACAGACAACTAGCACTGTGGCATTCAACCAGAAGCTGTTCCCAAGTCAGCAAGTCCACTGAAAGCTTATTAAGCACAACACATTCTCTAAAGGCCAGACAAGTTTTTGACATTTTGAATTTATAAGGGAATATGAAATTGCCCAAATCCAAAAGTTACTAATATTGCAAGACATATTACGCTTAGTATGACATATTCCCAAGAACATTTGGCAAGCTACTCCCAACGAATTATTCACTCAAGTGCTTAAGCTTGATCCTTTAAGTGGCAGAAAGTTTTGCTTAAACAAAAACACACCCACCACTTAAACCCCCACTATTGATCAGCATTCCAAATACCTGTGTGCTCTGCATGAGATAATCCACCATTTAAAATTTACCTTTTCAACATTAAAAGAGTTCTGTCCCTGAAGACAGGAGAGGAAAGGACTGCTGGCTCCACACCTACTTCTAACATGGCTTCTTCTTCCTTGGAGTGAGATTACATTGTATTTATATCCTAATCTCTCTAACTCTGAAGGCTTTAGTTTATATTTAATTTGAGTCACAGACAGCACAAGTTTAATGGTTTAAAACTATACTGCCACAGATAATTTACAAACCACTACACCGTAACAGATAATTCCATTTTCACTTGTGAAACCTACAGCAAGAATAGCAGGTGGTGCCAGAGCTCCAAGATTAGCAGTAAAGTTAAATGACACTTGCACAGCACAGGTCCTGCCTGTACTCAGCTCTAGCAGACAAATACCATTAGTCTCCCACTTTCATAAATCCTATTTAAAAAGAAGTTACAAAAACACTTAGAAGTTCCAAAATTACAGCAAGGAAATCAGCTATTCTACAATGTACTGGCTCACGGCCAAACTGGACAACTGAAAAATAACTGACGGTTGTTGCTATCACATAAACAGGAGACCTTTTTATTGGAACACGAGCAGAGACTTCTTTGTATTGGCCAGCTTTTATTTACTATTGCACAGAGTCAAAAGTATGAGACCTGGGACTTCATTTACTAATTCTTCCTTTGAGCTACTTTAAGGAAAGCAATTTGAACCTACCACAAACTTATCCAATAGTAGCAAGTCTAAAAACTAGGTAAATGTGTCTCATGCTTATTTTAGGAAGAGTCTTGTCATACTGTCAACATCAAATGAGTTACTAATGCCCACATTGAGACTTGTTTTTGGTAGGTTGGCTCAAGTGTTTCATGGTTTAGCTTTAATCTATCAAAGACCTTAAATCAGTTCACATTCATTTCAATTAAACTCTGAAAAATGAGACTACTGATTTATAATTGCCAGCCATTGAGGGACATTTAAGGAAAGCTAAATGAATTATAGTCCTTGCAGCATATCCAGATTTATGGGCCCTTAATTTGATTTTCACTATGTTGGGCACAGAAAGCAAGCCAAGTCCTGTCCCAATGATGGGCAGAATCACACCTGTCAAACTTCAGATTAATTCAGCAAAAACACTCAGAATGAACACTGAAATGTATGCTAAAATAGAAGCATGTAGTATAAACTCTTCTCAGACACAGATGCTTTCCCAGAACTGAAAGGGCCAACATGGACAAGGAGAAGGTTTCAATTCAGCAGTTAAATCTCGTTGTTTCAACTCCACTGAACGAACTACAAGAAGTACGTATAATGTTCTAGTCCCAAGTTACACAGATCTGTACATACAAAAGAAAAAAGATGACCTCAAAATAGCCTATGTTTCTTATAATCTGTGGAAAAGGGATTTCAGAACATGCAAGTCAAGAACTAATGGACTGGAAAGATATTCTATCAACGACCTGCATGTCAGTTAAGAAAAACAAGCCAACAGCACAACTCAGAGCTAGTCTCACTTAAATAAAACTCATGGCAAAACAAGAAAAAACAAGCTCACACAGTGAACGAGCTGCACACTACTCTAGTTGAGTAAGCAACTGACTCCTACCCCACAACTAGAAGTTGTAAATGCTTCCAGTAAAGGCAGGTGAACATCCCCCTTTGAAATTCAGTCTTTTCAGAGGCGGCTGAAGAATTCGAGAATATACAGCGTGATCACTGGCAACCTTCTTGTTCAAACATACAGACTAGCAGCAATAGGTCAAAACAGTATTTGAAAGCAATGTCCACGAAGAAAAACTTACACTCAGCTGTTACCAGAGAAGGTACCACAGTAGGAAACGCAGGTTCTTTTTAGGTAACCTTTCAGGTCTAAACCCCTTTCACACTCACCAGGCAGTCCCCTCCAAAACCCTCTGGTTTATGTCTGAAGCTGTCTAGCCACACATACAAAGAGTTCTCCAAAAACAACTCTTAGCCCTGGAGTAGGTGGATGAAAGGAAACCCCTTGGTTAGAGTTGCTCAGAGACAGAGATACCCCACCATGCTACTGAACTACCATGTAAGATTCTTGGGTGGAAATATTAATTTGAACGCGCACAACAGTGAACACCAGGTCATGGTCAGGGTTTTATTTCAGTTGGCTATCTACTAACAAGCATAGCCGGGCACAGTGCTGAGTTTATCCTCGGTCTTCCTGTTTTTCCTGGACCGAGGGCCCCTCAGGAGGCAGTGACTTCATCCTTCGTACAGCACTGACAGCAAGTACTCCTGACTGGGTCTCCTGGTGCCAGTTTTAATTTATTTTTTTTTTTTTAAACAAAAAAGCTCAGCACGGCCTCCCAGTGCCACAGAGATAGCTTAGAAAGAAATGGCCTCGAAAAAAGCATTAGGAAGTGTCATACACCCTTGACCAACCGTCGTTCCAATTCTAGAAAAAGCACAATAATAGCAGAAGTTGTTTTCTACAGAAGTACTGTGAAATCACTAACACAATTCCCACCAAGCAGCTTAAACAGAGCATCTGGATTCATTCTCACATGCCTTATGTTCAGTCAAGCATCTTCAAAGCTCCAAACCAAAACCTTCATGAATCAAGACAAAAAGACAGACTATTACCAGAGGAAGCATCTTTTTCCCCTGCTAACACGCACAGCCATTGCACCAACTAGGACAGGGTAAAACCAGCCTCTGTCCAGCTTAGGAGGATAAATCAGGTAGTCTTTGTAGATAATCCATTCATTCTATTCCATAACTTCATTCATGATCTCTTCCTACTTCTTGTTCTTCCATCAACTGGTGCTCTAACAAACTTGAGTGTAAACTTAAGTATCAACAGATGAACCTTTCCTAAAGGTATGCAGTGAAGTTAATTTCTTCCCATAAAACTCAAAACTTCAACAACAACTCTACAGCAAATAAGATCAATTTCTCTCTCTGGAAGCCAGCTGGGATTCTTGTCTGTCTCAGGGTTTTCCTTCCTATATTGCTTCTGATACAGAGCCTGTTATAACATTCAGGGCAACTATGGCAAGGAAGTAATCTTCAGAATTTACAGAGATTTTAGCCTTTTAAATTAATTGCAAACCTCACTTATTTTGACATCAAATTCCATTTGTTAACACTTCGTTGTTATGAAGTCTTTGCACAAGTGGAAAAAGATGCAAGGTTTCTTTTGGTATGAAGACAAGAAGAACACCTGAGCCTCCACAAGTTACTTTCATTGGTGAAACATGGCATCCAAACCTTTCAGACACATGGGCAGTCTGCCTATAACAGATGTATCTGCAAGGAATATTTCTTCTCTCTGATCAATACTTCCCTCAGATGATAGATCTTTCCTCTTAACTGGGGAAGGGCTAACCAAGGTTTGAGGACAAGACCCTGGTTGAGTTGTTTAGCACACACAATTCCTGAGGGTAGGAGGAAGGATACGCCCAGCTGATCAAAAAATATGGTTCATATCTTGAATTTCCCCTCCCCCATTTAAATCCTCTAGTTTGGGTTGCAAGAATAATGCTTTGAAGACCTCCCGATAGTGTCTGATAGAAAAGTGTCACAAGAGGGATATCTGGGGCAGGGAACAAAGCTGTCTAAACATTTAGATTAATTGCCTTAGAGTTTAATACATCATTGTACATGCTACTTAGCTCCTAGTCCTAGGTTGCCCCCTCTTTTTCTTTGGAAAGACCTCTCCGCTGCCATAAGAGAGTCTGCTATTATACACTGATGTTTATATGATAATCTCCAGCTTGCTGCTCATACACCAGCTTTATCCTTGGCTTATTATCACTGCAGTCAGAGCTCACATCTCTCACTGAGTACCTTAGAAATGCAAATAGATTTAAAATACCAGTTATTTAAGTGCAATGGATAGGAAGGAGATTACGTTCCAGGACTCCTGAGGTGAATTTATAGCTATAGTAATCAAGACTATATGACAACATAAGAGCATGACTGATTTCTAGCTCTGTCACCTCCTCTTGCTTACTCATTAGTTCATCCATGTGTGTATGCGCAGAAGAGTAAGACTTGACAGGTGAAGTGATTAACACAAGGTAATGACATCCCTGGAGAATTCATGCTTATAATTCCCCGCAATTATCCCACAATAACTAATAACTCCTCTTATTTTTAGTATGTAACATGCTCACAATATGGAGTATGTGAAGACAGCTGGATAGATACATGCAGGCTGAGGCTGAAAAGAACAATGATGATTCTGCAATGCTGAGCAGGCACTAAGTGCCACAAACCTGAGACATTTCAGGATTACTTCTCTGTCCCAGGACCAGCTAAAAACAGCACCTGTGCATTAGCACACATGAAAGAGATCTTGTTTGTTAGATATGAGAGACTTAATGTGACATTATTAGAAAGAAAAAGCCCACGAAACATAAAAATGAAGTGACAGCTGCCAAGAGAAACATGAATGCATCTAGGCAATATCATCTGTATGTTGTAGAACTTGATTTGTGATACTAATCATTAAGCTCAGTATTCTCTTTCAGTAAGCAATGGTGCTACTTCACAGAAATAGCAAATACTCTCCATCGGGTAGCTGAGCTAATAATATTTTAGGACAAATTATATATATGCTATAGATGGTGGTGCCTAACTTCATTTGGTAATATTCAAATCCTGACAAGAAAATTAGTAAGGCCTCTTTTTAAAGTCATGAATATAAAACTGGGGAGAATTTTTTGTATTAACCGATACTATCAGCTCTCTTGCAAAGTGTTCAAGATCAAAGAACATGTGATCATTTCAAAGTAAACAAAGTTAAACTTGCAAAAGTACTTATGCAACACAGATAAGCTAATGGCACTAAAACTCTCGCATGAAAAGATGAATTTTAAGAAGTCACAGGTTGTTGCATTTGGTTTCCCTTGAAAATAGGTATTAAAAAAACCCCAAAGTCAAGTATTTCATTATTAAACTTGACCTTCAGACTCCTTGGATCTTTTGATCCAGCAGACTCTCCTGTTGAAATCAAAAATATGGAGAGCGTGCATTCAATTAACTGTGGACACATATAGAAAGGCACACGGCCATGCTAAGTTTGCCTTACGGACAACCAACTATTGTGGATGATAGATACATTTCTCCCCTCCAAAACTATGTTATTTTGTTGAAAAAGTATTTTCAAGCTTTAACCATTTGTTTTCAATCTTTTTTCAAAGTAAGAAATTTTTTTTCTATTACTATTGCCAAGGATTTTTTGCTGCATTGCCATAGGTCAAAAAGAAAACAAAATATATAAACTTAAAAGAAAAAGGACTTGCAAATACCTCTGTGCAAAAAACATGCAGTAAATTTCAGCCTGAAACATCAGTGTTTTGAAAAGTTATGAACATATCAAAACAGGATTTCTAATAGAAACTTCTTCAGGTGCTGAACCTCACATTTATCTTCTAGAAAAGGGATGAAAGTGCAAGAGAGAGGCATTTGTCAAAATACTTGACTACAGCAATATTCTGAATTCTTAAGTGCAAGTCTATAAAGATACAGTTTTCTTCTACATATAAACCCCCTCCAATAAGCTCTGAAGTCACCATTTCATGAAGGCAGGAGAAAAAACCCACAAAACTTATGGGTGAAGCAAGCAAGGAGCGTTACAGGTGGTTAACTATATGCTCTGAACATGTTATGAAATATCATACAGGTATACTAGTTCTAAGGCAATATCCGTATGAACGAACAAAGTACCTAGTCTCTATGCAAGAACTTGCAGCATGTAATAAATAAAACCTGTTAATAAAATCATGCAATAAATAATATTCAAAGAGGCTTATTAGGAAACAAAGTTACCAGGCATTTTATATTCCTTTAAACATTTAAGCCAAAAGTTTGAATCAGGCACTCTCAGGCACACACAAATGAAGCTTTTATTTTTTATTAAGAATTTTATATTGCGGCTATGGCTTACTGAGTGAAATTGCAATTACTCTGCAGTCATCTTTACTAGGACCAGGTTTGAATTAGGAAAGGAAAAAAGGTAGTGTTCCTCCCCATAATAAAGCCTGCTCGTATGACTCAGCGATGTGGAATACATCGTCGAAGTGTTCCAGGGTCCACACATGTTCCTTGAGTTCCATCCTTATTTCTTAAACAATCACCTATTACAGCATCAAAAGGAACTACAGTAAACTTTGAAGCTCTGATAGCCTTCCTCTTCTTTACTGCATTATTCATGTGGCCACTTAAAACCCGCTTCTCAGCTTCCAAACTAGCATCTCAGGCCTTCTGCAGCCTGGATGTATCTTCACCACCAGCATAACACATGCCCTTTCCCAAACAGTAGCTCTATTATCCACACAGAAAACTCCCTCCAGAAAGGAGTACTTGTCACAAATTCCACCAGCTACAGGGAGGACCTTGGGACTTACTAGAAAGAAGCACCAATAGGCTTAATTTACTCTATGGGTATATTTTGATGGCTCAAGACGGATTTTGATATCTTTCTAAAACTATCCTACTGACTCGTCTGTATTTTCCATGCTTCTACTCACTGGTTCTCATCTGTCTTATCCTTATCAAGTGAAAAGAAAGACTGCTAGCAACAAGTCTGACAAGTCCTCATTTCCCTCAAAATAAATGGCAAGGCCAGACACTAACCACTATGGCAAGGACAGAACTGACAGGCCTGCACAATGGTCTTTTGAGATGTGACACTCCACATTTCATGTTTGAATATAAAGGGGGTATAAGAAATCACATCAGAGGAAGTCTTGGCAACAGAGGGAACACATAAGCAGGGACAGAGAGGATCTGAAATAAGCTGTCTCCCAGTAGGCCATATTCAGAGGATCTGCAGCCAAAATTAAGTTTCTTTAGCCTTAAAAAAAAGAGATGCTATCCTTGTACATTATTAGTAAAGCCAAGGGCAGATGAGATGGGAAAGGTTTCCCAGGTGCTGAAAATCATAGTCAGTGGTGAAACATTGTGCTATGGTGTGTTAAAAACCAGAAGTTATGCAATTTCCCTGCCCTTCGTCCTTCCCACTCAACACTTGCAAACTAAAGTAGCATCAACAGCCCCTCCTTCTGTGAGAGTTGTTCTAACTCAGTTTCAGCTGGGGGAGGCGAAAGCAAAGTCATCACTGATTTTATGGTACTGCCCCAAACAAACACCCTGCACTGGAATCACCACAGGATTACTCAAGGAAGAGCACCCCAGCTAAGCTGTGTGTGAACCTCCTGAAGCACCCACTTCTCAATTCACCTCTTAGACAAAGGCAGCATTACCAGGAAACTTCCCCAATATCTTAATGGTCCCTCAAGCTGCACCAAATCCTGATGGAAGGTGTTTCATAAGTGCCAAGGGACAATGGCCAGAGCCTGCATTAGTTCTGCAGTGAAGATGGGTCAAGCGTCTGAAATTCTCTGCATAATACTAAATATTACAAATACAAGAAAATGCAAGTAGATATTCTGAAGATTTGAGAGGTGTTTATAGACCAAGTCGCCACAAAATAACTTCTACCAGCATTCAAAAAATGAAAGCTAAAAGATACCTCAATGGTTTTGAGCAATGCTTGTACCTTTGCTGTTCAAGCAAAAAAATAACAGTAATACATATTTCTCCTGAAGCATCAAACAAATAGTATGCTTCATACTAAACAGAATCAGAAGTGGAAGCATGCCATTTTGTCTTCACTAATGTGTCTACTACACTAGAGAATATCTTGTCTCCCACATTTTCTTTTGATATTCAGGTATCCTAGTTTTGTATTTTCACCACTTCTCATGGGATACTATGCCTAGCCTAGCAGGTCTCATACTTTACAAATGCAACTTTATCTTGGACTTAGTTTTCGCCTTTGGTTAGTTCCTTTCCATTACCCCTGTTGGTTCTGGTCAGAAGGCCATGGATATCTGTAGGTGGGCAGACTCTGAACAACTTGCTTTGGGATGACTCCATAACCAGACCCTCAATCCATTCTGGACAAGGCTTCTTACACATATCACCTTTACATGGTTCAAGTTTGACCTTAGTCACACCGTTGGGTCTTACGTTCTTCACATCTTTCATCAAAAACCATGACCTCCAAGAAAGTTTGTCCTTTTGCTGTTTTCATGAATATTTTTCTAGGTTTCTGGGATATATCTGGTACTAGGGTTTATGCATTGCATGACATTGTAAATGATAAGTCCCGAACCGTGAAAGACCGTGTATGTCATTATGGAACCCTCTCTCATTCCTTGAGACAAATAAGGAAAAAGCACAGAATATTTGTTCTTTTATAACACAGCATTAGTCACGGAATTTGATACACTAACAGAAAAAAATTGAGTGACAATTTCACTCCTTCCCCATCCTTCAGTTTTCCCATCACAGAAAAATCTTGTTTCAAGAATTTGATGTAAATTTACAGTGAGGAATCTCTATCCTCAAGCTCCCTTCTTCCCACATGCTTCCACTGTGTGAGACAAAAGGATTTAAAATTGAAGCTGTCACATGTAAAGAGATTAATTTTCCTTGAAACCCACATGTCCTCTGCCTGAGATTTCCCCAAACGCACTTTGCCTTTTTCTTTGCAGAGATAATGCCAGGCTAACACATCACTTAAATAGAAATGAACTGGTAGGAAGCAGCAGACACCACCTCACCCACTGAAACACAAAGCAAGTTACCTCTCGTTTGTTTCTCCTGGCAACTTTGAGAAATTCCATAAGGATCTGCAATTGGGCAGCATGGGACTCCTGTAACACAGTAAATAAGCAAGTGTAACTCTTCTATATACATTAAGAGAAACAAACATTCATTTTATGCACAGAAATCCACACTTAGCACAGAAACAGCTTTCATTTAGAGGTGAGGAAGAAAAAATAGCTTATTAAGGCAGTTTTAAGAAGGGTAGTTTTACTTTGCCTCACAGGTTAAGGTTTCGTTTGGCTCACGACAAGTTTTTACATGAAGGCACAAATCATTGTAACAGCTCGTCTGTGCATTACTGAAGACTTACTAGTAAGTTGAAATGCTTTTCAGTTTTTTTGGCTACTGCATCTGAAATATTTTTTGGAATACAGGTTCCTCACAGACTCTTCTACCCTGGAAGATCTTTAGCGTCCACTGCATGATTAACATACTAAAGCATGACATATTAACATAAAAAAACATGTCCCCCCAAAACTAACATTTGTGTTTATGTAAAGAGATTACCGCTGAAGATTTCTCCAGAGTGGGAGACAACAATAAAGTCAGTGATGAAACTAAAACATCCCTTTCCAATCTTTCCATAACAGGTCATTTACCACAACCTTCAGTTTAATATTTTCACCCAAATTGGCCAAAAACTTGACAGGGCAAGATAAGAGAAGCGCAAGAGGAAAGAAAAATAAAACCTATATTCCAGCATTAGTATAGGTCAAATCCCATCCCAGCATTCTGAGACTTATTTTCACAAACTACTGAAATATGTATTATTAAAGGACCGCGAACATACACTCAAAAAGGTTCAAGACACAGGAGCACGCAGAATCCATTAAAGGCAGATGGGGCAGGAAAAGTAAAGAGATTAGGATGCAAGACTACTACTTTCCTGAGATTATTTTCTTCCTCCGCACCCCTGTGACAATAATGAAAGTAAAGCAAGTAAAACTAGAAAGGAAAAGTGTTTTTAAATTGTTCTTTAAGTGTCAGGTGTGGTTTTGGTCCCGCCCCCCTCCTTGCCCCTAAGGCTTAGTATCCTTAAAAGATATTCCTGCTCAGAAACACCCATGCACTCAGTCCTGTGCCCTTTGTTTCAGATTTATCACAAATGACACAAAAACACTTGAGGGGAAGGAAAAAAAAAAAAAAGATGTTTTACTCTTAAGTTAAAAAAACATACTCCCACCATATCCTCACTGAACCACAATAAAAAAATTTATGTACAAGTCCCCACGCAATAAGGTAACATAACAGTTTTGCTAGTAGTCAGTAAACATATTTTTGGGTTACTTTTCTTCCATCAGAACCACAAGATGTGTAAATATTGATTCTGCAAGAATGAATAAGTTAAGCCATTCCCAATACAATTTTTCCTCACCTGTTTTAAAGCACCATCAAAATCCACCCTCCTACCCAAAGTTCACTAGGCCAAATTTTGTAATCCAGTTTAATTTAGAAGGTTTGGCTCTCATAAATGGAAAATGGTCACTTACGACCAACAGCATGGAATGGCCAAATACATGAGAACTATCCCAAACCAACTACTTTTCAGTTAAATCATAGGAACAGCTTGCTTCATATCATACAAATATTCAAACCAACCTCACGAACAAGACATCTGAACTTTTCTTTCAAGCATTAAATGCTAAAAAAGTCTTCAGGGATGGCAGTCATTCAGGTTCTATCAGTTCCAGTAGAAACTAAAAGGTGTGATCTTTTTCACGTGTTCATTTGAGTTTATCCCTTAACCTGTATTTTGGATGACTTCACGCTTATTACCAAGAAAGACCTGATATTTACTTGTGCAACAGTCAATGAGCAAACATCTTCATATGAATTTCTCTGTTCTGCTAGCCACTTTCTCTTATCCTTTTCCACTCTCCCAGCTTGTTTATACAACCCTGCCAGCAGCAACACTATAAGCATGTCACAAGGAGCACAGTTGAAATGTTAGCTTGCTACAACAAAGGTCAGTGAGATGGCCAACCCTTCAACACCAAAATGCAAGAGGAAATTCTGAGCAATTAATTTGGCAATATAATCTTACTTCAAGAAGATAAAAGCATGAAAAGAAAAAACTGCTAACTAGACAACAGTGTTCATTTAAGACAAGAGAAACTTCTTACTGCTTCCAACTGCTTCTTCTTTTGCACCAGCAGCTCCAGCATCAGGTTGACATTGGCCAAGTCAAGATTGTCTTGATCAGTTCCCAACAAATCTTGAATTATCTGCCACCTATGGCCATTCTAGAAAGAGAACAAGAGATGTTGGAGAGACAGTGAGTTCAAGCCATCCAGGGGTATATCTAGCAACAGATATTAAAAGCAACACTGCAATATTTCATCCCTTTGTAAAAGTCTCAAAACAATTTTCAGGAATCAGAATTCCCAATTCTCCCACACGTACAGGATATAGCTCTTCTGTCCTGCTGTGTAACTGTTTATCTTATTTGGAAGATATTTGCGCTTTATGAGAGCATAGCTGCTGCTGCTAGGAAGAGATTATTTCACAGCCACAATTTTATCTGATTTGTGCCCTAGTTTCTAAGAACATATTTCTAAGGGGAGAAAGAAAAAAACATGTTTATCCAAGCTTAGTTGGATTACATCTATCTGAAAGTTAAGTGGCAATACCTCTTAATTTTTTTAAGAAGTAATAGGTAAAGCCTTCATGCTAAATTCAAATGGAAGAAGGTAGTATCAGCTTATTTTTTCTATTCTCACCTCCCACACTACTCCTTTTAAAAGTATTTTCATGCAAAATGTGAGAGCAGGAAAGAAGATGGAGCTCATCAGGGTGATCTTCTCATTCAACCTGCTAGAGCTGAGGATTCCTCAGAGACAGCATGCTATCATGCAACCCATTCTTCCCTACAGGCTGTTTGCTCTTCTCATTGTCAGTAAAAAGTAAAAAAAAAAATGTATCTTTCAACACAGGAAAATATGAATAATAGGTTAATGCTAATATAGCCTTACATTAAACAGCCTCAGGAACGAACAGGAGCAGCTGAAAGGTCTTTAGGCCTTCTAAGAAACAAAGTTGGATTAAAAAAATCCTGCCCTATAAAAGCTGTAACACTAGATCAAGATATTTAAACTTGCAAGAACTAGAAATGCTATCCAGTCTAAACCAGACATTTTCTAAGAGGTTGTAGCATATTTGTATTGGCTAGATTAAGAAAAATAAAATAAATAACATCCATATAGAACTCACAACTTTTTACTTTTCACACAACTCTCAACAGAACCTGTGGAAACCACACAGGCAAAAACTCAATCTGGAACAACTGGAAAAAATATAACTTTTAAGCAAGTCAAGAAGATTTGTGACAAACTTTAACATACTAATGTACTAGTTAAATGTACTGCTGCTAAACTACTCAGAAAGCTTCCAAGATGCTTTAACATGATTTCCTAATGAGACAAATCCACGACCAAGAAACAGTGCATTTGCTGCAATGTGTCTTCAAGGACTTATCTTAATACCAAAAGTAATACAAGAGGAGAAGAGGCACATTAAGGAGCTGGTACAACAGCAAGGTTTCTCTTTTTAAGAGATGTTGGTATTTTTCACTTGCTGCCAAAAGGTAGATACAACACTGTTTTGGGCATGAAGGCATGATAGGTTTCCACTTCCTGGTAGTTATCTAACATAGACGCATCTACAGGCATAGTTTTTAAAGATGGACTATGAGAAAGAGTAGAACCAATTTTCAAGAAGTTCATGTACATGCCTTCAGGTCACCTGTGTGCATTTTAAACCAGATATGGTTTATGCATATTTTATATTGAATATAAAAGCTTACTGTGAGTAAACCAATGAATCCTTAAAGTGTGCTGTTTTCTAAAGCATGCAACTGCTGAAAGCACTGGTTTCTGCAACGCAGCCCCTAAATTAGTAACACTTCAATAGAGGGGTTTTTTTAGCTAACAAAAACAGGGGCTCCGTGATTTTTAATATTACTTTGCAACCTTATTTATGAATTACAGAAGCCAAGGAAGGAAGCCAGACATAGCAAGACAAATATGCAAGTTTCCTGGTTAATGTCAGATATTCTTTTTGATCTTAATGTACACGGAGAATCCACTCCTGCTGTACAAGGATTTTCATCAACTGAGAACACAGATCATGCTCTGATTCTGTGACGCGAAGCGAGACTGGAAGATATCCAGGCAGTTTTATCTGGGATCAGAGCCAGAACACCAGTACTCCGAATGCGTCCTTCTCCCTCTTGTGGTTGCTATTAGCCTTCCTCCAATTTTCCTGTAGAACGCAGCTTCTCACACGTGATCAGACAAGCCTGTGGCACTTCTAATCATCCATTACTCTCATTGTAGCTGTAATTTCCAACACTGAGTGAAAATTATTACCTTTAAACAAGTGTGCTTCCATGGGTAGTTTCCCAGGTTATATTCAATACATCATATGACACTTAACTATGCTAACACTGCTTGCCTCTACACGTATATTGCTGGCGGGAAGAATGAGAGTTAACAAGGTTGAAGGGATCTAGTGCCACTGATATTGGTATTATTCCCACATAAAGCAAGTTAAAGCATCAGCTCAACAGTATAATTTCTTCTAAATTAAGCCACATAATGACAATTGCTGTACAGAACCATTAAATAAATATAAAGTAAAAAAGTTGGAACATACGGTGCTACTCACTGAATGGTCCAGTTTGAGCCTTTTCTCCTCAGATCTTTGCTTCTGTTTAAGAATAAGTTCATTAACTAAAAACATAAATAAACAGGATGTCAGAGTTGGATATAAAGTTCCCAAAGTATGAAAAATTCTACCTCAGTATTTTTACTTCAGTTATCAATTCCACAGTAAGTTTATCAGTAATTAAAACAGTAGAAGATGCCTCCATTTTTTCTCACCAATTTATTCCTTGATTTTTTTTTTGTAAAGTATATAATTTTTTTTAAAAATCATCAACAAATACAATGCCTACACATCCCCCAAATTGCTTCAGTTCCTTTTTCCTAAGCACCCATAGTTTTTTGACAAAATTTTTCAACTCCAAGGCAGAAGTATATCACAGAAGAGTATGAAGGAGATAAAACATTAACTGATTTACTACAGGCTGAAAACAAGCACAGGCAAATAGAACAACTTTTTCCTTTAATCACTATGTGCACTTTTACAGATCTATTTTTGCTACAGTTTTATTTCACACCAATTTTGTGACTGGGGCAGAGAGAGAAAGATAACCTCAACTGTTCGCACAGACATATACAAGCTCTTCCCCCCTCCTCACATCTGTTTCCCCCCCCAGCACAGATCTGGAACCCCTGAATGTAGGTGTATGGAAGCAATGCTCTATGGCCTAATACATCCTCCAGGACCCGCCTCAGCACCACCTTTGGCACAACGTGCTTGGGTCTAAATCAGGATGCCTGTTTCTGACGCATTCCTTGGCTACTGAGGCTTTTAGTCTATTTACTATTAAATGAATATCCCAACACATGAAATCAAGATTTGATTTAATTTTGATATTTCACACTGCAATGTGTTTCCTTTCATTTTTTCTCCCCATAGCAAAGTTTTAAACTCTATTTCCAGTTAGGAACATTTCCCCCCCTCTGTTTAAGAAGCAATCAATTAGGATTGGTTGTAGGTATGTGTACGAATATTTTCTCTGTATCTAATTTACACATATATACATCACATGGACTTCACTACAGTAGCCAAAATAGTACAATATATAATTCAGCCTCCGCCCCTCAGCATCCATGCTTTGTAAACAGGGCATGTTCTTGATTATTAGACAGACAACAGTGCAAGAAAACAAAAGTAAATAAAGAGATTCAAATCTCTAGCCATCAGAAAAACATCTTTGTTTTGTTTTTCTTCGTATGCAAACAGCAACAGGTTAGTCTCACTACTGTAACTCAGCATACAGAACTGCTGGAGGCAGTGGAGTACTAACGATTTATACTACTAACCACTTTTTTTTTTTAATAAAAACCAACCACAGTTGACCAAAGGACTGATGTTTGGATTTTATTTTCAATATCCATACGCTGGTTATTTACAGGATGAATTTACAAGTGCCTGCCTTCCTTAACAACTAAGATGTTTCTCATGCAAGCAAGCCTAGAGCTCACCTAAGAAGTTGGGATAAAGATGATCTATGTTGTCCACAACATAGTTGCATTTGGGACATCTGTTATTGTCCTCCAAGCTCTGGTGAATACATTTATAGCTGTTTAAAAACATAGAAAACAAGAAACAAAACAGGTAAGCAAACATGAAGGAACAAAACATAAGCACAAGGTAAATAATATCAACCTTAGATAATGTGTACTCTGTGTTGCCAGCTAACAGCTGCATTGCCAAGATCCTACAGTGGGGTCAAAACGTTCCAATATTAACTCAGAGCATGCTACGGCAGAAAGACAGCAAAGTTTCTTGGCAAGGATTACAAGAGGTATTTAAGTACTTTACGCTTATTTCCCTGAGGACTGTGGCAACGTGGATACTTCAGCCACCCTTCCATCTCAAATTTCTGCCCCTCTTCCACAGGTAGAGCTAACAAACAGACTGTATTACTTCGAAGCAGCTCTTCTAGATTAGCCAAATACTTACCAAGCAACATTAAAAGCTATTGCACATTTTGGGTAATTGAGCACAGAAGAAACACCTTCACCGACTTCTCTCATTTCCCCCCACCCCCTGGCTGTTGTTCTCAGCAGAAGTGCTCTCTGTTGAGCTGTTAGCTATTTGAGTAACTACAAGATGCACTTTAGCATCAAGTTTAAGCATCTCACTAAGAACAGAGCTTCATGTTGACTGCTGGTAAAGACATGTGACAACAATTACTCTGTTCTTTCTAAATAAAGATATTTGACTGCTTCTGATCTTGGACTTTTAAAAAAGTTACAGATCACAGAGATAAAGTGTTACCATAGAAGGCACAAAATCAGCTGTTATCTTACCTGTTGCAGGTCAAAACATTTCTGAAAGTTAACTGAATCTGCTGCTCGAGGAAGTGCTTCATGCTATTAAAATACTACTTCTTGCAAAAGGTAGGCGATTTATTTCTATTTAACAGACACTGTAAGAGTATAATGTACACGGGACATTTAAACACCACGATTCAACATTTATTGCAATCCCTAGTGGAGCGCAGGAGCAGCAGTGGATAGTTCCACACCTGCCCCTGGAGGGTTCTTGTACTTCACAAAACGTTTGCTCCTCGTGACAGCCAGAGATAACACACTGAAAAATAAGTGGATCTTGGGCCAATTCAATACAACAGAAACAAACCTGAAGCATATCCTCTCTTACAAAGTTTAAGAGAACTGCAATAGATAACGTGCAAGCCACTTCAAACTGGATGTGGTCTTGCACAAAGGCAAGGAGGACCTCCCAACACCAACACTCACTCCCATGACTTCCACAGAGGTGGGGCCCGCTGCTTCAGGAGGTAACAGACACCTTCCATTTCCAACAGAGATAAGCTGACAAACTGTTCTGACTCTGGGTACTGGATGCTACCAGCAGTTTATGACCATTTTACTTCTTTACAGAAGAAATATGGTGGCATAACCTTTTTTGTTTGTTTGTTTTAAATACTTCTTTTAATCTAACTGGTGCCCATCTTTTAAAATTTTATTTCAACCTCTTTCTTCAGTGCAGGGACAGAAGACAGAAAAATAACAAAAAGGAAGGAAAGGGATTCACAGCGACGTCAGCCCTCACACGCTGTAAGAGATGGACATTTTGCGCAATACAAAAAAAAAATCTTACCAGAAGCTGTGTCCACATTTCGTCATGTAGGCTTCTTCAATCATATCAAAACAGATGGGGCTGAAAACAAAACAAAACCAACAACAAAAAAATCATAAAGATGTCTTTTTATGTTGAAAAAGGAAGGAAAGTATTACTAATTCAAAGCAGCCACCTAATCACGCTTAGGTAATATTTTCTATTTGTAAAATGAAAGAGGACACACAAGTGCAAGAGCAACCAGGTAGTATAAAGATCAAAAGGGCAATCAATGGTTCTTTGAACTCAGAATGATACTGCAGTTTGCTACAATTAGAAACCAGGTAAGTGTTCACTTTTGAAGCTTTCAACAGTTGCAAACCACCCAAAGTCAGAGTACCTTCAACAAGCAAGGCTGCAGAAGAACCTCCTCACCATCTGTACCAGGCCTCAAACAGAACATAAAGACCCTGGTTTTTACATGAACGGACATAAGGTATTTATAAATGACACCAAAATCAGTTTATCCTTCCTTTTTTCAGCCAATAGCTATCTATAATTAAAAAAAAAGGATGCAAAGAAGCAGAGCAGAACAGAAATAGTGATGTATGAGAACAAGAATTAATAAGGAGGAGAAAGAAAGTGCCAACGAAGGGGTGTGCCTGCAGAGCACTGCCAGGGAGCGGGCTGGCTGCTGAAGAGCACGATGAAGGTACGGGGCAACCAAAAGAGGGGACCAACATCAAGCACAGTGTTACAAAGCCAAAGGAGAAGACAGGAAAGGTAGAATATAGGACTGTTCATAAGGAAGGCAGAGGAATGCAAATGGAAACAAGGGCTTTATTTTTTTCCAAGACTAGTTGGTGACCAAAGTGTAGCCAGCTCTCTGGGAGGGATCACCAAGGACCAAGCAGGGAGCTGAAAAGAAGGATGTGCAAGCAAGCAGTGCTCCACAGCAGCCTGAGCAAGACAAGAGACACAGGAATTCAGTGACATGGGCAGTGAAAGAAGCCTGTCCCATCATCAAGTGGCTGTGACATGTTTGAAAGGAAAATGAAACACAAATGAAAGCAGAGAAGAGATGCATCTTACTTCCAGCAACTCCTACGGCTGCTATCCCTGATAGCTGGTAAGATACGCTGTCACATACATACTCATCTTCAGGTCTTGGCCAGCTATCCAGTGAGATGCTGTGGACAGCAATGTCACAATTCTGCATGTAACACGTGTATCAGCTGTGTCACAAGCTTCACCTTGCTTTCCAGCCCTTACAGAGATCCAAATGCTCTCCTCTCACTCCCACAAGTCCACACCAATCTCAGCTCAGAGAGGTTTTCACCAGCATTTGTTTTCTTCAGAAACAACCTCCTCCCACCTTCTGCCAACAAGGCAGTTCCCGCAGAATGAGCTGTTAATAAACTGTTAACAACTTTTGAAAAGCAGGAATCTTTTTGAATCCAAGATCAAACCCCCAGATCTTAGACTGAAATAAGCAATGCTTGAGCAGGGGAGGGGAGCACTTCCATTTCCCCCCTTGTTAGCACTCCACAGAAATCATTCCCCCTTTCTGTCATCCATTTTAGAGGATACTAACATTTGTTACCCCATTAGGCATTTAAAAACAGGAAGGAAGAAACATCTCTTAAATAAACACTTATTTTTTAAGCCCACAGAGGGGAAGCTGCGGCCCCTGCCAACGCAATCCCCCTCTGAATGACCAAACTGGAAAACGTGGATGCCGTGAAAGGTTTGTCCAACCTCACATACAAACCAGGCTGTCTTAAATATTCCACCAAATCATCTGTATAAACACAACATAAAGACAAACAAATCAAACCAGAATGCTACTCTCTGAACCAACTGAGCCACCAATTCTGTTCCTCAAAAGAAGTCTCTAAAATAATTAACGTGCACCTGTCCCTCTTCCACCCTGACAGACCCTTCTCTGCACATCATTTGTCTGAGCAGCACCAGCTTCAGGAGTTCAAGTCACTGTTTGAGTTAGAAGTTATTTAGTTTTAAGGCACTGTTTAGTCAGAATAAATTAGGACCAAACTTAGCCAACAAGGGTGGATTAATAAGAGGAGAATTAGACACCTTTGCATTCTATTAGCTGCCCTTTAAAAAAGAAAGTCAAAGACTTATGGTTACACAAGTGTCTGAGGCTGGTTTCTCCCCCACTGGTGAACAGCTTAACTTCTTCGCCACTTTCTAGTCACGCTGTATAACACAGTCCCACTCTCCGTATCATGCTAAAAACTGCTGCTCCCCACAGGGCCAGATGTGTTTTTTCCAGCACTCTCCTAATGCCCTGCCTCCAAAAAGTGCAGCAATCAACAAGGCTGTAATGCTCCTCTGTCTGCAACAGGACATCACAAATTAGAGCTAAAAAGATGAAGATTACCTCCTAAAACAACAGTCACCCAAGACCACTGTTCCCAAACTGATTCCTCTTTATACCAGTTTGATTGGAGAAGTGACAGAGCCAAAATAGTTGAGAAAAAGCAATCAGAGCCAGCAAACGTAGCCATTCAGTGCCAGGGTCATCGTTAACAGAGCCTGAAGTTTCCATTAAGAACTGTTTCCCCCAAAATGCTCACTGATTTACAAGTGGAAACAAGATTGATGTCTTTTAATACTTACTGAAGCCAAACTGGCTGTAACACATGAAAGTTGCTATGCACCAGTTGTTTCAAGTTAATCTAACACAGAGGGAAGGTTAAGAAAGTAGGGGAGTGATGGGGACTTGAGAGGTACTACAGCTTGTAGCGTACACCGAAATTGAGAAGCACAGGTACGGTGAAATCAAGGCTTCTCTGCATGAGATAGCTCTTATCCTCTATTTCTCTTAAGTAGCAGAGCCAGGTAAAAAGGATGCAGATTACTTCAGCAAGCCAGAAATGTCACTGTTCTTTACCAGATACTGATGCCTTATTTACTAAACAGTTTTCTATCCAGCACTGCAAAGGTTTACCTTTCCTTCTCCACAGGGTAGACCTCATATTTTTAAAATCATTTTAACCAAGTTCATGCCTCTAAGTTTTGCCAGCTGTTTTCAAGGCACCTCTCAAGAGTGCTACTGTCACCCTGCTGCTACCCAAACACCTGGCTGAAGTGGTCACCACAGAATTTAAACACGTTTCAAATTTCCTTCTGCTCTGCAGCAAGCAAGACCCATTACAGTTTCCACCTCCTATTCTGCTCCTCTTTGGTCTAAGCAGAGAGCAGGACTTGCTGCAGGCTCTGTCCTTCACTCGGAAGGTGGCCAGGTTAAAGACCACTTTCCATTACAATCTACCCAATATGAAGCTCCAATATAACAACAGTTTATAAAACCATCATTGTACCTGGTACGTAAACAGTTCACTGTGTTTTTAGTTTGTGACCTCCAGGGTCAATCTGCAGTATTGCTTACTAAAGGGGTTTGCCAGCTCACAAACATGTGAACAACTATACTTAGCCCATGCCTGGCATTAACAGGTAACCACTTGAGGAAAGAACTGTTTTTAGAAACCCATGAACCTGCAAGTCCACCTTTAAGCATGGCACACAGCCCTTTCCACACCTGAGTTTGTTGGGTGTACCTCTCCAGGTTGGGATGCAACATCCCCTCTTCTACACATTCTTATTTATGCCAGAGCTCAGAAAAAAGCACTGGTATCAAGCAGCCACCGAAGAGACAGCCTGCAGTAAGATCCCCTCCATCCAGGGAGCAAAGCAGATAGTAACTGGTTTTAAAGAGGTTTAGTCAACCACTAATTGGGAGGGTTAATGTAAGGCCTGGGAAAACCATAAGCAATTACACCGCTGGACAGGAGAAAGCCTTCTGATTAGAGGATTCCCTCTCGGGTACTCTCCAGGCAACTTGGAAGCGGCCTGGCTGCAGGAGCAGCACAAACTCTACCTTTAAAGTCTACATCCTGCACTAAGAGAAACAAAAAGTTTCCCCTTTTAATAATAAAGTTGTCCAGTAAACCAGACCTATTTGCTTTCCTGACTAGAGTTACACATTTCCAGGCAGAAGCTGATACATACCACAAACGGTACACACCTGCAAACTCCTGAGAGTACACCTGCTAAACATTTCACAACCCAGACTAGCAACGTACGCCAACATTTACGTTAAAGCCTAGGCCTCACATTGCTGAGATGACACTTTCAGAAGACAGGCAGGGAGGTTGCACACATTCACACTATTTACAGGATTTCCACTCGCACCTTGACATTTGAAAGTCACCCAAACTTCTTTACTCTTTCCCACCTTCAGTCTGGTACAGGCAGAACCTGCCACTGAGTTTACAGCTGTAGCTAACTGCTAGCAACTCACAGCCCATCTTCAGAAAAATTATCAGTGTTCCCTGCAGCTGGCAGCATCTTGAAAGTCTCCTTATGGAAAAAAAAACAGCATATGGAAATCTTCTGCTTCTCAGACTGAGATATCCAAAGTTTGTTTAAATCAATTATTTAAACCCGCACACAGACACACACCTGTCTTCTTGGACATTGCTCAAAATTCCAGAGTTGCCCAGTTGAGTTTACTTCTGTACTAAGTAACTGTATCGCTAACTCAAAAAAAAAAAAAAGAGGAATACTATAATTTGAAGCTAGCGTTAATATAAGCAAGAACAAGCCCTACAGCCCACAGAAATACACAGCAGTGAAGAACCCAGGTAAGTTAACTATAACTAAGTCTGCTCTTAAAGCTTCTGACTTGCCCTTCAATATGCCCAACGTGGTTCTTGTAAATACCAAGAAAAGGGGGACAAGAAAAGACATTTTGCCCCGATTACTACTCAGTTGATTTTTCCCTCTCAGCCAGCAGCATTCCTCAATGAGGAGAAAACAGCTAATTACATGTTCTTCTTGAAGCATGCACAGTACTTACTTGCCGAAAAAAAAAAGAACCAAGAAACTCAGCTTTTTGAACCATCTTAAAATACTTCAGCTGGCCTACAAACTTGTTATGGGTGTAATTTCCCTTTGAACACCCTCATTTCTATGACAGACAACAAAACGGGAAATGACAGCTGCCTAGAAAGGGACGGGGAGCGATGGTTGCAAACCACTACTGACAGAGTATAATTGCAGAGGGAACAGAGGGACACGGGCATTCGCAATCAAGTTATCCCCCATGACCAACAGCAACGCAGCCACGTCCCACACCAACTCCCCTTAAATCCACCTAACATGGCCTAGAGCCTTCGGCCAGAGCAGGACACCAGCTGATTACAGCTGTGCTTTCATCCCAGTTCTGCTACTGAACAAATGACTACTTACAGTAATAAGCAGTAATTTTTTATTATTACTTACGACTAGTAAGAAGTAGTTACTGTTTTTTCTGCCACTAACTTTTTAGCAGCTTCAGGTTCTCACTTCCGTAGCAAAGATATTTCCTATCTACTCTGCTAGACAGTTTACAAAGCTGCAGGAGCAAGTCTACAGGGTTTTGAGACAATGCCTGTCCTGTGGAGATGCCAAACATCCAACCCTCACCTGTAAGTCAGAGCTGTCAGACAAAGTCATCTTGGAAGCTGTGCCCCATTTCTCTTCCTCTTTCTGATACATGATTTTCCTACAATTCTTTCCGGCATCTCCTCACTGTTTATCTCTCTCAGATGCACACACTTACCCCTACTTTTTGTTCTCACATTTTAGCACATCCCACCAGCCATAAAAATCAAACCTACTCCTCATGTTAGGACATTTGAAACCTGTTAGCAATGGGCTTTCTTTAAAACTGCAAATTACCACCAGTTCTCAAACCACACACCGCAGTCAGCCTTGGTCTCCCACTTCAGCTCAAAGTGTATTTCCAGCTACGAGCTGCAGCTCTGGCCGAACATCAGAAGGACAGCATCTTCAAGAAAAATCTTTATCCCATCATCGCTGAAATTCCCCACTCATCTGGTTTTAGTTGCCAGACTGACACAAACCTTATTGCTGTTTCAAACTAGCCAACCTTTCCCAGCAAGAGAGGCAAACCCACGCCAGCTTTGCTGGATCTATCAACCACCACGAGGCTCCTTGGATCCCCATCCGAAGGAGCCCAAAATCCTCCGCTGGCTCCTCTTCCCGAGGCCGGAGCGGGGCAGCGTGTGGGCTCCGGAGGGGCCATCTCACCCACTGGAGGCCGGAGCCCCTCCGGCCCCTGCCGAGGCTACACCGCCCAGGGAAACGGGACCTTTGCTGGCGATGTCAACACGTTACGAGGAAACGCCTCGGGCTGCGGGTCCTTTCCCGTAAGTTGGGCTGCTCCGGAGTGTACCCAAAGAGGAACCTGCTGGGAATAACCTGATTTTGCTTAAAAACAGAGAGGGCGAAAGCAATGCCGCTACACGGGGCCAAAAAACAAAGAGAGCGCCACAAAGAGGGGGGGAAAAACCCCAAAGCTACAACCCCTCGAGGGCCATTAGCCTTACACAGGACTCTTCCCCCTCAGAGAGCCCCTGGGGTGCCGCTGCCGGCTGCTCCGTCCTCCCGCCGGTACTTTACACACCCCCGGGCTCCCCGCCGGCATGGCGGCGGCCCGGCTTCCCTCAGCGGGGTAGCGGGTGCCGCTATCGCGATATATCGCACTCACCAGACGAAATCGTTGCTCTTGTCCTCGTAGGAATTGATGAGCCCGTTGCAGAGCGGGGTGAGCAGCGGCCTCTTCCTGCTGCTGCCGCCGCCGCCCGCGCCGCTACCGCCGCCGCCGCCNCGCCCGCCCGCGCGTCCCCGGCCCGGCGCTTGTTCAAGCTTTATTGACAGGCGGACAGCCCGCCGCGCATGCGCGGCCCGGGGCGGGGCCGGGCTCCCCTCGGGGCGGGGCGGCGGGTCCCCGGCCGGGCCTCCCCTCGCCGCCGCGGGGCTCCTCGGGCCGGGCAGCCCGCGGGGCCGCCGAGCGCGGGCGAGGGACGGGGCCGGGGCCGTGTGGCAGGGAGCCGGGCTAGCAGCCTGCCCGCCCCGGTGAAGGCCAGCCGGGGCCAAGCCAGCTCTTGCTGTAAGCCGGGAGGGTTTCCCCCCCGACACCTCCACCAGCGTGCGGCAGCGCTGAGGAGGAAGGCTGCCGCGCTCTCCCTCAGAGACCCCCCCTGGCCTGGGCGACCCCTCAGCGGGCACAGCGGGGGTCCCACGAAGGGGCAGGACTGGTGGGTGTCTGGCAGGGTGCTCTCACCTGCGGTTACCGCCTTAGATGTGTGCCCCGAAGAGCAGCTCTGCGCCTGCTGAGCTTCACCCTGAGCCTCGCACCTTGCCCAGCCCCGCGGAAAGGCGCCCGGCCGTGATTTTGCCAGGCTTGAGCCAGCTCCCTTCGCCGCCTGGGCGGGTGGGAATCCCACTAACCAGGCCCACGGGGTGTTCCTGTTTCCCTACAGTAGCCCATGGTTTTACAGGGGCAAGGGCAGATCGCTTCCTCCAAAAGTTAATGAATAAAATATTAACGATTAAAGATTTTTTGGGAAATGTTGCCCCCAGATTTTTGCAAGCCAAACTGAAGGGTTGATGAAACACAGCACTTGCCGACTTCTCAGCTTGGCCAGAAGTACTGCAGGGAGGTATCTGTTGTTTCCTTTCCTTTCTCTTCCAACAAAGGATAGACACGTATTGCCCGCTCTGCGCAGTAACTGTATTGTCTGCAGTCAGCTCTACCTGTCCAGGGTTAAAGAGGCAGCTGGTGAAACTCTAGGGCATTCCCTGAGGACGGTAATCCTAAACCCAGGTATGGGAGAACACCCAAAGAGATCAGCTGTGCAGCACTCCTCCCAGTACAGGCAGCAGAGTGAGCCTTCAGTGGGCTGTAAAACCAGTATGGGAGCTGGTAAAACTGGTCTGAGAAAAAAAAAAGGTTGCTTCAGGTAGGCAGCGTTGGTCAGGAGACCTCTCTGGCATGCAGCAGGGTGGCAGGGACGCAGGATCACAAATGTGCCAAAGGGAGCGCAGCGAAACACAGCTCGTGGTTTATTCCCGAGATGCTGCTGCACGTCGAGAGCTGTGGGGTGCTCCTCCTGACTCCCCTCTCAACTGTGTTTGAATACTGTTGGGTATTTGCCTCCATGTCTTTACCCCTAATGTTGAAAAAAAAAACCCAAGACAGTCAACAAAACCCAAACTGTGTCTCTGAGGAATGTTAGTGCGTAAACGTAGATCAGTAGATCTGAAATTCAAAGGCAGCTTTTCTTTGAGATCCAGGTCAGCAGTCTTACTTTTACAAGCTGACATCTGCCATTATAGTCACTCCCATGATTTAACTCTTTGCTGCTGTTATTAAAAAGTTTCCTTTTTATAGTTTTTGGGGTTCTTTTTGGTGTTTTGTTTCGCGGGGATTTTTTTAGCCGTTGTGTTCCCCTGCTTTCTATAAATAGCCTTCTGACTGGCAGGCCTCAGGACTAACTCCATAAAGACATTGAAACACATCGATTCCCCCTGATTTCAGTGGGAGCAAAAGAGAAGTGCCTAAATCCCTTTCTTTGAGCCATACCGTTGATGTCTCTGTGCTTCATATTTCCTTTTGCTAAGAGAAAGGAAAGCATAATTTCCTTGTCTTCCAGAGGGACCAAAAGCTTTATGGATGAGTGTCTGCAATGAAGAACGAAGTAGTAGTAAGCAGTAGTATTGGCAATAGCATGTCAACATGCTTCATGCGCACTGAAATACTGGCTGATCCTTGAAAAGTCTTGCTGTTCTTTGATGCCATTACTGACTGTGCTCCAGGGAGGAAAAATAACACAGGTAAAAGCTATTAAAGATCAAATATATGCCCACTTATGCCTATGTAACTGGCCTTCACAACAACACCTCTACCCACAGGCCGGGCAGTGAGTGTGGCACCCAGCACCTTCAGCACTGAAGGACCGACTCCCTAATATCTGAGCTTTAGGACATCATTACAAGCTCTCGGAGGCCCTCGAAGCAAAGACCTTCTCTTGACTGCCCTGATGAATACTGAACAGCCTCTGGCTTCTGGAGACATTTCTTTCCTGGGGTTACATTGCATTACCAGTTCCAAGATCAATGTATGCAGCCTAAGGGAAGATTAGGTGCTACTTCCCAGAGATACCTGTGCGTTGTACCGGGATAAAGGACATGGATAAAGTCTCCCAGTTTTAAAAATTCACCGTGGCTGGAGTAATGGTGCGTTAGTTATCTCCCAGTCCCTGTGAGCACGAAATGAGCTCTAAGAATTAATTTGCTACAGTCCAAGTATCGACAAAGCTGTTATTAGGCTCAGAGGCAGGGGTACAAGAGTGAAACACGACAGATCGGAGTAAGAGGTTTTTCTCTGTCTCCTCCAGCCGGCAGTGTGCCAGATGCTTGTGCCGCCTCGGGAGTGGGATCCCGTATCAAAGCACAACTCGTGCTCCGGGACAGAGGGGAGAGTCCTGGCGTGGGGACGCCTGCATCCTCGTGTAGCACACTTTTCCTAGGGTCCAGGTCCAAACCTGCCCCCAAAGGATTGCTTGTGTTTCCTCGCTTAATCTGGGTATTACCCTTGTATCTCCTCTTAAAGGAGATATTATGCCTCTCTGCCTTCAAAGGCGTGTGGAGCACAGCAAGGCAAGCACCTTCTACCCAGCCAGTAAACACGACCCGTTCCTGACCGGCCTGAAACTTAGGCTGAAAACAAATCAGTTACTCTGGGATAAGTTGTCTCCAGCTATAGCCCTTAGTGATTACTTTATACAATGGAACTGGTGTTTCTGACAGACGTACATTTTGGAAGACTGGCTGTAGGAATCTGCTCTTACTTTTCTGTGTTTTCCAGCCTCTGAAGCTGCTCGCTGACCGTGTCCCAAACAGCGAAGTACCAGTTCTGATCCTGTGCGAGGAGGGATGACGCACTAACCCTGACATTAAAGGAAGGAGCAGACAAGCACTGTCTATAGATGAATGAACCTTAATAGCAGTATAGGTTCTGCTCTCCTGGGTACATAAATCCTACTTATTACAAGCCCCGAGTTTGTGACTTTTATGACTGCAGCTCCATTTACCTCTGCAACAGGCAGTTGCAGCCGTGATGCCCAGTGGTAGCACAGCCGCAGAAATCATGAAGGACGCACTGCATGGATCACCATGCAGGGAGACTGCGACTTCTTCCACACAGAGTGACGTGTGGGACAGATGTTTGGGGGAAGTGACAGTCACCTCCTGGGCTCTGCTCCTGACTGCTGGTGTCTCATTAGGAAAATTACTTCTGCTTCTGTTTCTGAGCCTGTTGCTGCCACCTAATTTCCACTGGGTCCGTTAGTCCGTTCAGGAGCACAGCAACCCCCGCTAGGAACTGCCACCCTGGCTTGGGAATTGCTCCTCCAGAGGTCATTAGAGAGTTTTATTAATAATCATTGCATTAACCTCCCAGCTAGCCAGTGACAGAAATGCCATTTTTCCCATTTTATAGCTGAGAAAAATGAAGCATAGACAGATCCATCACCTGGTTACAGAGTCAATGGGAGCTCTTAATGCTCCATGAATCTGAAAATTAGGCTGTCGGCAACTTCTTCTAAAGCTAACCTGCAGCAAAGCTATCCAGGAGACCCAGTTGCTACCCATCAGGTACGCTCCCTCCCCAGTTTACTGGGAGAAACCTGGACACATCTCTCCGGATTGCAATTCCTGCAGACAGACGGAGAGAGGCGAGGGGATCTGGAGGGCATGGTGAGAAGGCAGCGGCCCCCGGGGAAGAGAGCTGGGCACTCCCTGCCCACAGCAGACGTCTCCTCCGCAGGGCAGCGGTACCCGCCTGGTGCCTGCTCAGGGGAGAGCCCCCGAGGAAGGGGCACGATGCGCTTAACGACCGTGTTTTGGCAGAGGGATAGGAATGAATTGCTCTTATAGCAACTCAGGTATGTATCTGGTCATCACCTGAAACTTGACTGTGAAAGAATATTTAGTTGTTAAAACATACAATTTGGGTTAACTCAGGCTGCTTGGGATATGAGTACCGCAGGAACTGGGGGGGACTTGGTTGGTGGGTTGGCTTTTTCTTTTTAATTACTTTTCCAGTTCAATAGTGCAGAAGCAAGTAGTGCTGGGAGAGAGGATGCTTAGCGACATCTGTTATAGTTAGGATTATACACCGTTATTAAAAAAATGATTTTTTCAATGCTTTCTAACAACACCTTTGCCACTCCCAGATAGAATCTTATGCATCGGCCTCAGCCTAACTCCAACTTGGTGTAGAGATTTGAGCAAAATTGGTTTAACCTTTTTCAAAAATGAAGACTCAGCAAAATAAAATATTAACATTTACTGCTGTGTTTAAAAAGCTCTGATCCTTTAAAGCAAAAAAAAAAAAGGGGGATATCTAGGAGAAGTGTCATCTTTACACTGCAAGCTACATCATTCAAGTCTTCTGCAGAGGCATTTGACTTGATTGAACTAAAATGAGGTTAAAATCATTTAGTGATTCTTCTCTAATACTGAAATACTGTCTCCAAAGTTTCCAGGTGCTACAGAGACCCGAAGAGAGATGCACGTGCAACTGCTGTTGCAATGTGTGTGCGCTGAAGCAAAGCTCCAGAGGAGCCTGACTTCATTTCTGGCCTGCACAAGCAGAAATACCTGATTCACTGCTCACAATTAAGAAATTCCCTTTACAGAGGAAAAAAAAAGATACCATCTTGTTATTAAACACCACACCGTAATGCATGTGCCCGGGGGTAGAGTGAAGTTTCCCTTATGGCACGTCCTTTTGCTCTGAGAGTCTTTGACCTTGTATTCAAAGAGTGGGCTTTCTAGGCAAATATTAACCAAGCCCTCTGCTCGGCATAAGCAGGGCTGGAGACCATTTCTGTGTCACCCTCTGTTTGTGCAACCCCAGGTCCGTCCCAGGGTGCTGCAGCACTGCCAAAGCTCGCGGGTTCTCACGCAGCGCAGCGGCGAGGCTCAGCCGTTCCTCACCCGGCGTGTCTGCTCCCATCCACACTCCCCAAATCTGGCTAAACTCAGCCCCTGCTATCGCTCCCACTCTCGGCTAATAGGCCATGCCTAAATACATCCATGGTCAAATTCATTCCTTTTGTAAGTGTACTAATCATTTTAATAAAGATGAATGTAGCATCCCTCCAGGGTGATTTATTTCCCAGAAAGTATGATTGACACTGGTGTAGTTTATGTGCCCTTACGGTATGGAACAGGTCTATTTAGTGGTGCGTGATTGGGTTTTTTTGAGCATTAGCATGTGCTGCTATGTCCTGCGAACTCCCTCCATTATGTTATGGATGGCAAAAGTCATCTGTCTTTAGTGTTGCCACCTGTTAGGATTTACTGCGTGACTTGCGAGAGTTGATGTTTTCTTGTAGCCCTGGCTGCCTAGGTCTGGTGGTTGCCTGAGCCCCGCTGCTCTGCGGCGTTTTTAGGGAGGTGTGTACCTGGCCCCTGGGGTTATAGGGGCAGAGCGGGAAAAGTGAGCTGCAAAATTTCAAAAAAATCAGGAAGTGCAACACACATAGAGAAATCTATTTCAAATCTCAGTACTTTCAAGCCTATCAAATGACCATATTAGCGTTGACTAACCTGAATATTTTCCAGTCCACTTTCATTCATTGGGGTTGATTCTCCTGGTGCAGACCAATGGGTTTTGAAAAATTTACCCTTCTACGGAAGGCAGCTACCAACGAGGGCATTTCAGGGTGTGATCCACTGACCTACTGATGATTTCCAACCTGGGAAATTTCACGCTGCCCTGTTGCCTCTGCCAGACACGAACTCTGCCTGCACAAGTGAGCTTTTCCATCTAGCCCCTGTGCTATTTTTCATTGCCCAAATCAAACCCGTGCTGGGCACAAGGAAATGTCTGGTGCATCTCCTCCTTCAAGTGGGAAGTAAAATGATGTCTCTGCTGGTTATCTGGTGAGAAAAATTATCCTAAGGCTTTTGGAGTTGGCAGTTAAAAGTTTGGGATCCCATCTTGGGATCCCTGTTGCTGTCTGAACCAACCCAAAGACCCATAACGTCTGCCTGTGTTCGAGCTGCTCTCCCTGCCAGGTACGTACCCCTCCTGCCCTCTGCTTGCTGCTGTGCCTGGCTCTCTGCTCTTCAGCATCACCTCGGTCACCTGCAGCCCAGGACCACCCGGTGTTGCTCACCGGCCAGGTCCAACCCATATGGATCTTCCATGATTAAAAAAGACATAAAGTTGTGCCTGCTCTCATCCCTCCCTGCACACGTGGACAGGGAAGTGCAGTGCGATGCCCAGGCTGGATGCAAGGGACTACGCACAAACTTCAGCACCTAACGTCCTCACCACCCACCGATCTACACTCCCGACATCCCAACCCAGACAGGTCTCCCTTTCATTTTTACTACCCCCTATGCATTTCTTCTTCCCCAGGTCCAACCCTGGCGTCCCAAGACATCTGTGTGTATCACTCTCCCCTGGCTATGCAACCTCCATGCTCATATGGCTGCTCTTCTTCTTCAATCCGAAACAGAAAGATTGGCAGCTGTCAAATCCTCTAAGTCTCCTCCCGTATGAACGTGGAGGCAAACAAGGTCCTTACATAGTGCCTGCTTTGGAAGCAGATTCCCGTGAAGAGCGAGGAGCCAACAGCTCTGTCACGGTGGAGGTGAGCCCCGGGGTCTGACCTTCAGCAGAGAAACAGGGGAGAGGCAGAAAAAAAGGGGGGGATTAAGCTCTGCCCCTGCATGCATCATGCCAGCTGCCAGGACCCTGAGGGCACCAAAAAGCTTTGATTGCCTTGAGCAGCCTCATCTGGGACCTCCACCCACGCACCCTCTGGCCGTTGGCCCAGGAGCTGTATTTAAGGTCAGGCCTGGGCTCCTCTTCTTGCTTGGGATGTAGTGCAGTGGTGTTTATCACTAGTTTTACTATTGCTAGTCCTGTCTTCTGGCTGGACATGGTGCTTGTGCTGTAGGTAGCTGGTTTCCAGTTCTGCCTCTGACACCATCTTCTGTTGCTCCTGGATGGACCCAGGACCTGACTCCTTTGCCGTGTCTGGGAGTGTTGATGGACCCTGTTACCAGCACCCAGCCCTGCCTTCTGGGTTCAGTTCCCGTGGGGCTGCACCCTTGTTGGTGAGTGTCCTGCTGTGCTGGGCTCACCCTTGGCTCCTGGCTTGTCCCCCTGCATGAGGCAGCCCTCGGCTCCCTGACGTTAGCAACCGCAGATATGGCTCTGCCCTGGCCGCTCCCCCTGCCTGCCTTCTCCTTGCAAGGGCCCCCCCCAAAAGAGTCAGCTGCTGCAGTTGGGTAAGCCAGTAGAATCATTAAGGTTGGAAAAGACCTCTAAGATCATTGAGTCCAACTGTCAACCCAACACCCCCATGTCCCTAAGTGCCTCATCTACACGTCTTTTAAATCCCTCCAGGGATGGGGACTCCACCACTTCCCTGGGCAGCCTGTGCCAAGGCCTGACCACTCTTTCAGTAAAGAAAGTTCTCCTAATGTCCAACCTAAACCTCCCTTGGCACAACTTGAGGCCGGTTTCTCTTGTCCTATCGCTTGTTACTTGAGAGAAGCGGCCGCCCCCCCCTCGCTACAACCTCCCTTCAGGTAGCTGTAGAGCGCGATGAGGTCTCCCCTCAGCCTCCTCTTCTCCAGGCTGAACACCCCCAGTTCCCTCAGCCGCTCCTCATCAGACTTGTGCTCCAGGCCCTTCCCCAGCTCCGTTGCCCTTCTCTGTTGCCTTCTGGTAGATGGCTGGCAGAAGCTGCTTGTTTTCCTTCATGTTCCTTTTTTGAACTAGGGCTTAAAAATGCGTTCTGTGGCCTTGTTGCCCCCTTCGAGCTGCTGCAGCATCCCTGCGCTGCCTTGCTTGCCCTCTGCCAGCCCCTGTCCCCTGAGCCTTGCTTGGGGCAGGGCATGACTTGAGCTGTCATGGCCAAGGAGAAGCTGCCCTTGCTGGGACAACCTTCAGCCCAGGAGCTGAAGATGCCTTCATGGCAGCAGCACTCTGAAATGCTTTATTAGCATCAGGCACCTTAGCTGGGCATGAGGGAAACCATGAAAGGATGGGTTTAGGAGACACCTGCTTCTTCTCACTACCAGTGCTTACCATCAGAGGGCAAGCTCAGCCCAGGCGAAGATGCTCCGTCCCCGGTTACTGCAGCCTGCTGCTTCCCAGACCCATCTCTGCCAGGGCTGCTGCTGCCAGGTAATGACAAAGGGAAGGGAGGCCATTTACCGTCCCTCTCGCAGGGGACAGATCCAGCTTCCCATCTCTGCTTGCTGCCAGGAAGGGCTCTGCTCCCTAGTTCCCCTGAGAGCAAATCTTGCTGGGCAGGAACGCCCCAGCCTGCAGCGAGTGGCAAGGATGATGCTGTCAGCTCCCCGTCAGATCAGTTTAATACAGAAAAGATTCCCAGAAAGCAGCAGGTTTGTGCTTTAGCATCCCAAATACAATATAACCTTCCCCAGCCTCGCCTCCTCCAGCAGAAATTGTATTTATGGCTGAGAATAGACTTCGAGCAGCATGTGGAGAAGTTGTGCTGGCCGGTGCTTGCTTTCTATCCAGCATCTTGCTGCTCTCCAGAGCCACCAGTGAGCGTGGCTGCACAGCCCCAGCAAAACCAGTGGTATTAAGGTAACCTCTGTGGGACTGGTGCCCCTCAAGTGCTTCAGATGCATCCTAGAAGAGTAAAGAAAACTGCTTTATACTACTGCAGCTCCGACCTCTCCCAGGAGCCCCATGTGCTGGCATGCGGTCCCTGCTGCCAGCCCAAGACCCTCCGTGCTTCCCAGGGCATTTGGTGAGGATTTACATCTTGCCAGCTCCCCCCTTTGCCTCTTCCAATGAATCTCAGTCTTAATCCACACCCCCGTCGTTGCCCAGAGTCTTCCTTTAAAAAGCCTGACGCTGGAGAGCTTTTCAGAGGGGAATAATGAACCAGACGCTTTCCCGGTGTCTCTCTTTGTTTTTACAGCCGTGGGTCTCCCCTGAGGACAGAGAGCCCTTTGTACTCCATGGGGTCCCCTTACAAAAGGGGGCTTGTGAACAGAGCATCCTCCCATTGGGTACCACATCAAACTGATTTGTTTTTTGGTTTTTTTTTTTTTTTTTTTCCACGGAAGCTCCTAGGCATAGCCGCTGTAAAAGCCCTTTCTGCGTGCAGGGGACTGAGCCAATAGCTTTAACCTTGGAGATGCGTGATGCATGTATGTAGGATCGCTCGGGGCCATCCTGCTGCCCACCCTCTGTCTAGCTGAAGGGTAAATGAAGGGTTAACCTGGTTTGTCATCTTCTCCCCTGCCCAGTTGATATTTGGAGTGAAGCCACATTTCATTCTTTAGATGACCGATAATTGAATAAACTCTGTATCTCAAGTGAATTTAAAACCAAGACAGGAGCTCTCCTCACCAGAGGTCGATAAGTTTTTTCCCCTAGCAGGGATTTTTGTCTGGAGTTAACGCTGCAGCTGCCTCTTCCAGGGGCTGGGGGCATGCCTGCGCGCTGTCGATTTTTGCCCGATATGGGGCTTTAAACTTAGACGTCTGTGTGCATAAAGGAGATTCCTATTTCTATTCGCTGCTAAGGGTGAAATTTAGGAATACAACCTCAAATGGCCTTAAAACTGTTAAGCCGTAAGTAACTTGCTGATGGTTTGGTGATGTCCCGAATCCTTGCCCAGGTAACACAGGGAAAGAAAGGCAGAGGGCTTCACACACTGGTGAGGAGCCTGAATCTGCTTAGATCATGGTGTGGATGGAAGAAAGCAATGTGATGTAGCTAATGAACATCATGCTAATTAAATATTGGGTACTCCTCATGTACCCTTGCAATAAATCACTCTCAGCTTCAGGTGGCAAATTCTCACACTGTCACTTAATATGTGGATGCACGGTGAGCCCAAGGAAAGCTGTCTCTTGTGAAGCTGAGACTGGTGACTTATTGAGCTATTTAAGATATTTGCTTCGGTCCTTCTTTGTGTTCACTTTTCACAGATATTCAAACAAATGCCTTTGAGTCTGGGAACCAGCAGCTTTTTGGCACGTGTTCATTTTGCAAACAGGGGCATTCACACCAGAAATGCGGTTCTAGGGTTTCATAGCCACGCGGTGGGTAGACAGAGATGTGCCATGCAATCTGTGCCCAATCAGAAATACCTGGCACAGCTCACGTTTCAAACTTCACTGAGCAAAATAATTGCATGGAGCTGTTTACTGTCAATCTGCTGACTGCATGTTATTAATAGGAGAGACGGAGTGAATAATTAGGACTAATGACTAAATTAGAGAAAGTTGTCATGTATTCATGAACAGTTTGCAGAGAGAGGCAGCGTTCAACAATTAAACTGATAGGCAAAAATGATTCATTCCTCTTTGCAAACATGCTCTACATTATGCCAATACATAAACACCCACACCTGGCCCAATGTTGAGACTTCAGCTTCCCCCAGTGCCCATTTTGGCACTCAAGCTGGTGTGATGTGATTGCCAGAGGTGCTGGGGATCCCCTGCCCCACTGAGCTTCCCTACCAGGCTTTGGAGCTGGGCACCTTTGGGAAAGCAGAGGCATCTATCTAAAGTCTAAATCGTGGTCTGAGGATCATAGAATGGTTTGGGATGGAAGGGACCTTAAAGATCATCTAGTTCCATCCCCTCTGCCATGGGCAGGGACATCTTCCACTAGACCAGGTTGCTCAAAGCCCCCTCCAACCTGGCCTTGAACACTTCCAGGGATGGGGCATCCACAGCTTCTTTGGGCAATCTCTTCCACTGTCCCATCACCCTCTTTGTAAGAAATTTTTTCCTTGTATCTACCCTCTTTTAGTTCAAAGCTGTTACCCCTTGTCCTATCACTACAGGCCCTGGTAAAAAGTCTCCATTTTTCTTATAAGCCCCCTTTAGATATTGAAAGGCCTCAACGTCTCCCCAGAGCCGCCTCTTTTCCAGGCTGAACAACCCCAACTCTCTCAGCCTTTCTTCAGAGGAGAGGTGCTCCAGCCCTTGGGTTGTTTTGGTGACCCTCTAACGGGTCCGTGTCTGTCTTGTGCTGGGGACCCCGGAGCTGGGCGCAGTGCTCCAGGGGGGGTCTCACGAGAGCGGAGAAGAGGGGACCGTCACTTCCTTGACGCTGCTGGTGATGCACCCAGGACACGGCTGCCTTCCTGGGCTGCGAGCGCGCGTTGCTGGCTCATGTCCCATTTGTCACCCACCAGTATCCCCAAGTCCTTCTCTGCAGGGCTGCTCTCAACCAGTTCATCTGAGTTTGGGCTCCTGTTTTAGATGCTGACAATCAGTTTGTGGAGTTGGAAGAAACGTAATGTTTTCAGCTGCCTCAGAAACACTGAAAAATTATTGTGTGAATATGGAAAAACTAACCAGCATGGGGAGACCGGGGACTGGGGCAGCTTTGCCAAAAGCAAAGACAACTGAGGGGAGGGTACAGAAACAGGCTCCAAATACAGCCAGAACTGCCAGAGAAGGACTAAACTGTCCCTTGAGGAAAAGGCAAGGAGTAATTGGTTTAAACTGCAGCAAAAGAATTAGGAAGACCTGAGGAAACGCCTTTCTGCCAGGAAAAAGAAGTGAAGCAGTAGGAGATGTTGTGGGGAGTCCCCTTTGCTGGCAGGAGGATCCAATCTTGCTGCTGAAGCAGCTACCGGAGAAATACCGAATGAGGTTTGTCCCATGAACTGGGATGCCCTGCCGGTCCCTCTCCTGCCGCTTCGTTGAAGGTCCTTTGTCCTTCCTCATGCAACTGTGGAGGATAAGGTGTGGAAGTGGATCTTGGAGACGGGGATGTTTGGAAAGCAGGGGAGACTTGCAAAGGTACGGGTGGGCACCGAGGGGCAGGATTCGCTTTAGCTAGCTTCAGCCATCCAAAAGCTAGTTGTTGCAGCAAAAGCTGTTGTCCAAGATCCCTCGATGGCCAAAAGACTGAACGAGCAACTGTCTGAGAGCAATTAATCCCATTTGAGCCAGTTGCCCCAGATACCTGGGATAAATCAACCTCTGGACTGAACTCTTGCTCATGTCTTTGCTCGCCAGAGAGGGAGCCTGGATGATATGCTTGCTTTAGACAACCGAGCAAACCAACCAACCAACCTTACAGATATCTGATGTGAGGTGAGATGAATTCAACCTGAGTGTTACAGGGGTTTTCCATGGAACCGCCCAGGCGAGGTCAGGTACCCAGGGTCTGCTGAACTTGCAAAAACCCTCTCTAGATTGCCCTAGGCTGACCAATGTCCATACACCAACCCTCATGCACACTTCCTTCTCCTCAACCACCCTCTGCCCATAAACCCATTTTTGTTGAGTCCGATTCTCACCAGACTGGGGAACTGCTGAAAAAGGTCATCCCACAAAAGTTCACTTCAAACACTTAAATCCATTTGTTCCCAGGCAGAAACTGCACTCGGGGTGCTCGCTATCCCAAGAGCTGTTGAGCCAACTAATTTTCTGGTGGAAAAGCCTGCCAGCGTGTTGAAGGCTGAGGGAATTTTGTGGAACACGTTCAGAAAGCAAATGATTGATTCATCATCATTGGTGGTGAAGAACCGATTCCAGGAATTATGCGTGTGCCAAGCTGAAGCCTGTCGAAGCCAGGGAAAAGGCATCCTTGAATTCGGGTCATCAGTCAGCGTAGGGAAACGCACAGAGGCCCTGGTACAGGAAAGTTTAACTTCCAGCGCGTGCTCAAGCCTAACTAACCTCTGTTAACGTCAACGGAGATATAATTAAACATGAGGTCAAGATTTTGGATAAGAATGGTTTATAGCCTGGAGGCTTACGTGGACGAGAAGGTCAGGCCGATGAGCCGGGGCGTTCGATATTGAGGAATCTAATCAAGGAGTTCCTGCGTAAGCCGCCGTGTGAATCAGGGAATAATTTGGGATAACAGACACATCTGAGTAATTCGTGACCTACTGGCAGACGATTCATGCAGACAGGCAACATCCATCAGCGATGTTATTCCTCGCAGAGGTCTTCTTGGGAGGCTTATGGGTCTGTGGGTGGCTCTACCTGGAGGGGGGGGTTCATCGAGGGAGAAGCTGGGAGCAGTGGGGATCACAGGGACATCCCAGTGTGTGTTGCTGCATGGGGGCAGAGCTGGTCCTTCACCAGTAGCCCAAGAGCCATGGTTCAATTTGGGCAAAGGGGGACCTTCAGGTTTTTCAAGCTGTCCTTGAGAAGAAAGAGATCAAGGCAATGTGTGGGGGGCATTGCTGTAGACACCATATCCCGTCCCTGCTCTGCCACACACCTCCTGCGTAACCTTGTTTGGACCTGCTTTATAACCTACTTTACCACCTGAAACATCAGTGCATGTCTCTGCTTTCAGCTCCCAACATGGTCTGTGAGATCCATCATCTATATTCTGGTGTTCACCAAGAGTCATGAAGCAGTCAACACCACAAATACAGAAAAAGCCTAGCTTGGAGCTCTAAAACTGAGTTAAAGTATAAGACTCAAAATCTGGAGAAAACCAAGCTTCGTAATCTCTGTTTATCACAAAACAACTAGTTTTCCAGTAGCTAAATACCTACCTCCAGTGCCACATTGCCATGGGACAAAATACCTGCCTCGCCTCTCCAGCAGGTGACGCACACCGATGCTATAACACTATAGCTGTATCTATGGTAGGATTGTGGTTTGCCATGCTGTATCTGAGCTATTACATCAGACAGGGAAAAGTTTGAGCCCGACACCATCAAATTCCTGTTTGGCAGTGCCTTTCGGGAGCTTCCTCCGGGTGCACCATACCTCCGCTCATCATCACGGACCGGGTGACTCCAGGTGCCCCAGAAGCAGGAGAGCCCTGTACCCCTTGGGAGATGTGGTCCAGATGTTCCACCTGGCTTGAAGACACAAAGGGGAGAGGGAAGCCCCAAGCTGTTGGCAGATGGGGTAGGAAGTGCGTATTATGGGATGACATGGCTGGGATGCACCTGGAGCACCAGCAGAGGGGTGAGGGAGAGCTTCCTGAGACCCCATCAGGAGACCTGCACCAGCTCCAAACACACAGGAAAATCTGCTCCAGAACAGTCGTCTGTGGGACTGGTGATCTGCCAGAAAGTCTTAAAAAAATAAAATAATTCCAAATACAGCTGAAACCAGAATCTATAAAGGATTAACAGGCAGAAAGAATATCTTCACTGCATTTGTGTTATCAGCATCAGGCCTGGAGATGCTAGAACAAGGAAGGAAGGAAGAAATCTCTTTTTTGCCATGGAAAGTGCAGGAAAGGGAGGCAGCATGTCAGGTCCCTGCTGGAGTTTGGCTGGGGCCTTGCTAACCCCGGGCTCTTGCAGAAGGTGTGAAAGGACTTGCAGTCATCCTGCTCGCCCTCTCCTTCTGCAGGATGCACCAGCACAGTCCCCAGGCCAGGGTGCTGGCACCCACCAAGCACCCAGCCACCCTCCCTGCAATGGGATGGAGCATCTTGCCTTTCCCCAAAGGGCTCCCACCCGGCCTTGGAGCTGAGGAGCAGCTCAGACCAGTTCGGAGCTCCCCGTCCTCACCCCAGCACGTGAACGTGGACCCAATTTTTGTGCATCTCTCCCAATTTTTGTGCATTGTTTGTGCCATAGTTGGTGCTTTGGAGGCTCCCGTGTGGGGACTGTGCTCTGCCCCTGCTAGCTGGTATCTGCCCGCACGCCCCAGCGTGGCAGATAGTCATCGAGCGGTTTCCACTTAGCTTTAAGAGTGGCTATAAAAAGAGCTTGACAAGATCAAATGCTAATAGAGAGGTTTTCTGAAGGTTGAAACTGATCTGCTTGAGGGCATTCGTGACGGGGAGATGCCAGAAGAAACCAAATAACCAGTGCATTGTGGAGTAAATCATTTGATTTTAAATACTCTCCGGGAAAGGATCCTACGAGGGGGAGAAAAAAAACCCTGCTAAGTGCTTGGAAAGCTGTTGCTCTTCTAAATCTCCCCTTTGCTGCAACGCATATAGAGCATTGCCATCCAAAGCTAGCGATGACAAATGGGTCGCTGTGGGGGACTTTCTCCCCAAAATTTGTCTGAACCGTGTGAAACTTCAGCACCCACAGCATCCTTTGGTGTCCATGGATGGTGTGGAAAGCCACCTCCTGCTGCCTGTATCCTTTGGTGCGCCCCCATTTTTGTATTTGGAGGGGCAACAAGCAGTCCCCTGGCCCCTCAATGGCTGGAGGAGCTTTGGTCGCATCCTTGAGTATCGGCCCTCCCCACAATGGGGGGAGAAAGGTCCTACCAGCAGAGCTACAGCTCCCTCCCACCCGGCTGCAGCACGGAGCCGTGCCCATCTCCTGCCATGGGGTAGCTGTGTGTCAGTACTGGTTTCTGGGGTTTAGCTCAGCGCAATTCCACCCAAAACATGACCCCTCGGAAGAGCTTCACAGGTTGGTCCTTGCTCTCTGAAACGGGGAGGAGGATGTTCTTCCAGGACAGGGATGGAGAGTTGTAGCAACAGCAGGGCAAGCCGGGAGCACCAAAATGGCTCATCAGAGCCCTGCCAGCATCTGTGTCCTCACCCCGGGTGAAGATGAATGTCCATGTGAACAGCACCCGTGTCACTGGAGCCGCAGGGCTTTGCCTCTCATGAGCATCTAGGCCCAACTCTCCATATTCCCAGTCCACTCTGGTGGACAAAGGCTCCATCTCCACTGTTTTTTTCACAGGATAGATGCCGAGCCCAAAATGGGCTCAGTCCTACTAGCATCACACCGCGGCTGAGCCAGGCAGCCTGTTTCTCCGTGGGTCTATCGGTGGGAGCACAGGGCCACCAACCCTGGTTACACAGCTCTTGGACCAGAGCTGACTCCTAACCAGCCACGACTGAGCACAAGTGGGGGTCCGGCCCCAAAAAAGCCATGCAGACGTGCCTTTAGGAAAAGCTGGTTCAGATCATCCAGCCCAAGTACCACCAGGCAGCTTGGTGACCAGAAATCCCCGGCTGTCCTGCGTGCGGTCATCCCCATCCCTGCGCTCCCACTCCTTCTCCCCCCGTTCCTCCTCTCCGCCGTTCTCTCTCCACTAATGCATCCAGCGCATAAAAGTGAGGTTTCCGAAAAGATCTCTGAACCCAAAGAGACAGCGGGGAGATGGAGAGAGAGGGAAAGAGAAAGAGGCTTTTTGAATATTGAATTAAGGCTGTCTCCAGTATTATTGAATTCCCATAAGAAGGCAGCCAGTGAGCCCACTGCTTTAGTGTCCTATGAATATTTCATGGCTTGACTTAAGCTCGGTGAAAATTGTTTCACTGCACAAAAGCACCTCTTTGGCTTGTGGACTTCTCTCCAAGTACGTGGTGATTGTCCCCGCGCTCACACCGGCTATGAAGTCACCCTGGCTGGCAGACAGAGTCATCCGACATTACAGCAAGCTAAATTAGTCAAAGCTGGGTGATCTTTTGGCATGACCCGGCCAGGAATTTCCAGAAGACAATGGTTCACAGCTCAAAACGTGTTGGTGGCTCGCTGGGTTGGACTGCACGAACGCTGCAGTGGTGTTGGCAGCAGTGATGCTCAGTACCTGTGTCTCCGTCCAACCAGGGCAACAGTGGAGATGTGGTCAGGGAGGTCATCTCGCCTCACTTTGACCTACCAAGTTGGCTGCAGAACTGGGGATGCCAACAGTGCATCCTGGTACCCAGTTGTGGGCACTGGCCTTGAGGGTCCGGGCCTGTTTGGTTCCCCAAATTTTAGATGCTTACCTGGAGCTTCTCTGGATAATCCAAACCTCATGAATTGCTCAGGCTGGAAATCTTTCAAAAACAGACTCTTTCACAAAAATTTGGTGACTCTTGCTTTCAGACAGGCTGTAAACCCCACTCACCAATGCTACGGAGAATCCTGATGCAAGAGCATTGCTTGCCCACTCTGCACAGATGAAAAAGGTGTCTCAAATACCATGAAAATACCTGCTTTTCCCTCTCCAGGTCTGTGTATTTTGGAAGTGCTGGTGCCCTACTCCTACCACCCCCGGCTCTTCCTCCATGACCCAGGAGCTTCCTCTGATGTTACCCAACCGTCGAAGGTCCTGCTCAGAGACGGCAGTGGCGAGAACCTTCTTCTTGTTTATTAGTTGAGCTCAGAGGTCTCCTAACCACAGCACTTCACTCCTCTCCTTGCTCTGCCAGATCCCGTCGCACAGATCTGGAGTGATTCGAGTCCAGAGGGGGCTGGCTAATTCCATTGCTTTCTTCTCCTCTCTTTTTTTCCCAGCCTGGAAATCCTCTTCAAAGGCAAAGAGGGCAAATTAATGAGAATTTTATTGTAGACAGGGTAGGTAACTCGTTACTGAGGTTACCCAATACTTCCCATTGTAGGGCTATGTTTCCCATTGCTTAGAACAATGCCAAAACGCAAACATTTAGGCAGGAATTGTCTGCCAGGGATTTGCCTCAGCATGAACTTCTCTGGAAAATTTCAGCCAAACTGGGTCAGCTTTTTCCAAGAGAAAAGCCAGAGGAAAGCCATTTGGCTTGCCTGTGGCCAAACACCCTTCCCGAACCTCCTTTGGAAAGCTGTGAAATGTGGTGAGGGCGGTCTCTCTTGATGGGACCATGCTCTCAACATTTTTTCAGCTGCAAACCCCTCCCGGTTTCCTTGGAGGAGCACGATGCCCACTGCAGCTTGTTTAAGCTTGTAGACTTGTTTTTCTTAGCTAAAGTTTCAGCAGCGGTTGCTTGACCTGCCGATCAGAGGTGCAGGCAGCACCGTGCTGGAGCGTGGTGGTGTGCGTGGTGGGCAACTCCAGTCCTGTCCTCCCCAGGCTGCCTGTCCTGTGGGGTGGAGATCCTCCATGTCTCCTGCACAACTGAGCCTCAGCACTCTCCCATCCATGGCCGTGGGGTTGAACAGTCCCTATAGAGCCCAGGATGGGGACAGACAGCGGGACAGGGAGCAGGGACCCCATTTCTCCTTGCTGGGCACCCGCCTGCTGCAGACAAGGGGCTTGCAGGCACCTTCAGCCTGTCACAACTGCTTGTCCCTGAGGAAAGATGAGATGAGAGGTGGCAATGCATTTTCTGAGCTAATTTCTCCTGGTCATAGATCATTGATCAGAGAATGATTTGGATTGGAAGGGACCTTAAACGTCATCTAGTTCCAACCCCTCTGCCATGGACAGGGACGCCTTCCACTAGAGCAGGTGGAACCCATCCAACCTGGCCTTCAACACTTCCAGGGAGGGGGGCATCCACATGGTGCTTCACTTAACTCCTGTTCTACAAGGTGGAGAACCTCTCTCCCCTGGGACACAGGAGGTCTGCAGCCTGCTATCGCCTGCGACATCCCCCTGAGGTCTGATTGCAGAAGGTGCTGTCCCTCTGCAACGTCCCAGGCGGGGACAGCCGGAGACCCTGGGCGCAGCTGCCCCTGTTGCGTGCTCACGTGGCACAGGAGCAGCACGGTCTTTTCATCACGAATGAGAAGATGCTGCCCTGGGATGGCACCGCCTGTCCACTTTTGCAATTTAATCAGGAGAAACAAGAAGTTCTCTGGGTTAAACAGGCTCTTTGCACGCTGATGGCACAGGGTCCGCGCGCTGCACGGCGAGCCCGCTGGCAGATCCGGACCCGATTACAACCGCAGGTCCTCTCAGTGCCTGCCTGGGGTCTGCCCGTCCTAGGCTTTAATTTTCTAGGAGGGTGACGGCGGGCGGCTCCGGTTGACGTCAATGCAATTGCGTTAGCGGTGCTGAAAACCAGGCCCGTGTCGTCTGCTCTGGCAGAGCCCGCTCGGAGCGCGGCGGCTTGCGGAGTCGTTTGGCATACATTAGGTTGGGTAAGATGGATTGCTCGGCTCCTAACTAGGACAGAGAGATAAGGATAATGGATGGACGGTCAAAGAGCAACCGTGCTTTAGGCAGATGAATAAATCACTCTGATTGTTCATATATAAACAGGAGATGCCAACGGGACTTGGCTTTCAAAGCGGGGTGCCTCCAATTTGAACCCTACGATTCTGTTTAAGGATCTAAAAGCCGTTTGAAATGGGCTTCGTTAATTGAGGAAACCCCACTCATAGTGCTCCTGCGACAGAGCCAGGGTCGCTTGGCTCTGGGGGCTTGGCTGACAGCCCCAGTCCCTCTGGTCCCTTGGGAACTTCCATCCTGAGATGCCACGTCCCCGTGCCACCTTTCCTGGGGAAGAAGAGGTGCCCAGGAAAGGGAGAGGAGCAGCGTCCTCCTGCCGCGGGAGGCTGGCTGCAAGACCTGCCCTCCAGCTGCCGGCCTGTCTGCACCGACCACAGACCACCAGTTATCCTGGGTTGCATTCTGGGAGCAGGAAGGGTCTTCAAGAGGCTTTCCAGTGCGTGCAGTGCCCTTAATTTCAAAGGATGCTCAGCTCTGGCATCTCCAGTATCTGGAGATGGGGCAATGAGGTGATACAGGGTCCGCATGAGGGACACATCTCCAGCATCTGGAGGTTGGGCGATGGGGTGATACTGGGTCCGCATGAGGGACACATCTCCAGCATCTGGAGATGGGGCGATGGGGTGATACAGGGCCACCACTGGGGATGTGTCTCCAGCCTGGCCTCCTCATGCTGCAGAGCCCTGCATTTACTCACAGCAGCCTGTGTGGCTCAGTGGGATGGCACCCACCAGGCTCTCAGCCTGTGACACAGGGACATCTTTCGCACCCAAAGTGGTTGACAGCGTGTGCCTGGTTTCAGCTGAAAGAGTTTTTGGCACAGGAGCTGTGGCTGTTCCCGTGGGTGTCTGATCCTGTCAGGATCCATGTGGAAATGCCGCAGCAGCTGCAGATCAGAGAGGAGAACAAGACCTCCAGCCTGGGCAGGGATGGGGCAAGCTCTCAGAGCCCACCCAGGGCAAGGGGCAGCCCACGACCTGCTTTAACAGGAGCACCCGGTGTGTTGTCACCACAAGGGCTGTGCCCACCCAAAGCAGCTGGCCAGGGTGTCCCCGCAGATGTCCCCTCATGCCCCGCACTGGGCTGGGGCAAGTTCTTGGTGCCCACAAACAGCCCACACATCAGTGGCCTCCCTGCTTTTGCCCAGGTGAGCATGGCTTCATCAGGAACTCCCTCTGGTGGGTCTGGTTCACAGTGCCATGGCTGCTCCCACACTCCAAACCACAAAAGCCGGCAATTAGGCTCTATCTCAATTAGGCTTTGCTCACACCACCAGCTGCCAGCTTGTCCTCGGCAGCCCAGCTCCAGAGATGCTTCTCGCCTTCCTCCGAGGGCTGAAGCAAGCCCTGAAAGATTCCGGGAGCCAACCAATGGTGTCTATCACTTGACCCATCACTCCCACCAGCCCTTTAATTTCCCCCCAGAGATGGAGAAAGCCAGGACGATGCTTTGGCCATCCCCTCCCAGGGCAGCCGATATCCTGGATGCAATTCCACTCCCCTACCAAAAGCTGATCCAACCCCTTCCCGCCAGCCGCCCCCCTTCTTCTCTGTCTGCTCATTGCCTTAATAACCCTCCGATCAATCTCAGAAGGAACCAGCAACGTGGGAATGGCAGATGGGGAACAGAGCATGAATATTAATTAGCAACGAATTCCAAACAGAGGACTTTAATTACATTAAGAGCGCAGGCTCGGAGGCAGTGACTTACTTCCTGCTGTAAATCTGTTGACAGGTCATTTGCCGCAGCGGTGTCGGTGCTCCTTAATGAATGAATATATACATTTGAAGTGCTGGGCTATGGGGGGAAGTAGGGTCTTGCTTCCAAAAATGCAAAAGCAAGCCGCTGCGCCGGCGAGAGGGCTTCGCTCGTGGGGAGGATTCGGGGAAATAATTACTAGTATAATTACTTGGGAATAATACGCCCGTTCTGGGACCCAGGAGCTCTGCTCGTGGGGCTGGAAAAGTCCCGTGCGTGAGCCAGACCTGCCGCTTTGTTATATGTGGTCTGGTCACTGGGGGGAGACCAAGAACCGCAGCACCTTCGCCGGGCGTGGGGTGGGTGCCGGGGTCCCGCCGCGCCGGTGCGGGTGGGCGCGCGCCATGTGCCCGGACCGCTGCCCGCCGGGGACGTGGCACCCGCGGGTCTCCCTCGCTGCGGCGTTTCACCGGCTGCCGCGGGGCTCACGGTGGCCTCGTGGTGGGGTGGGGACACGTCTCAGCCGCCGGGTTGCTGGTGGTGCTTTGGCAGCCTGGCAGGAGAAATCAGTGCTGCGAGGGCAGAGGGTTAACCCCAAAACCCGCCTAGCCGGGACCCCGTCTCAGCCCATGGGCAGCGGCAGGAGGAAAAACACATTTTCCCCAGCACGGTTTAACCACCTTCCCCAGGAAGAAGGCAGGCGACGCAGGGGACCTTCTCTACCAGCAAAAGGTCTTTTTGTTTTAATCCCTCAAACTGGCATGGGACAGCGATGCTGCCAAACGGCCCCTTACGGGGACAACTCTTATCTACACGAAGGGATTTTGCTGGATGTGTTTGGCCTGAGGTTTTCTGCACTGCTAAACAGCTTGAGCTAAGCGGGTCACAGGAGTGCCAGCACGCTGGCTGAACTTGAGCCAGCAGTGTGCCCAGGTGGCCAAGAAGGCCAACGGCATCCTGGCCNCCAGCAAGATGAAGCTTTAGCTTTATCCTCCTTCCTCCCAGCTGCCTTTAGTCTGCAGAGCAGCACGTTCCTCCGCAGACCCCTGCAGCGGTGCTGGAGAGCCGTGCTCTGGCTAGGGTCAGCACCCAGCCGCCCACCCCTCCGGTGAGCCTGCTGGGCAATGGGTGATGCTCAAGGGACTGCTGCACCCTTGGAGCTCCTCCAGCTTGGCCCAGTGCCCCCAGTCCTATGATGGGGAGCAGTGTGGGACATGGCGTGTTTCCAGGCTCTCCAGGTGTGAAGGCAAGGAGGGAAGAGACCACTCTGGGCGACGCTGGTGGAGCTGCGGCGTTGGGCGCAGTGATGTGGGCTGCAGGAAGGAGATGACGAGGGGGTCTCCGCTGGGTGGGCATGTTGATCTGCAAGGGACTCTCGAGCAGCGGGTTCAGCAGCTGGAGGGTTGCACGGGAAGGACTTGCCAGCAGACACCCTCTCATCCCCATGCTTAACCAGAACGACCTTGCCTGGTGGGTCCATACCCACGATCCAAAGTGATCTTACTGATTTTGCTGGCTCACCCTGGACTGGGACTCCCACTCTTCTCCTGTGCCTCTTGCCAGCACGGCGAGGCTGGCAGAAGCTGGAAGTGCTGCTGGCCGGTGCCAATGGCAGCGCAGGAGTGAGCTCAAAGATGGCTCTGAGTAACTCCTGGCCCACCAGGGATCACTCATGCATCTGCAGCTCTGAAAGAAGCCACAGAAATGGTTGAGGGGAAAACCTGACCTAGGGATGAAGCTTAGAAGAGCTAACTAGGTCTAGCTGAGCTGAGATAAAGGCTGTAAGAGGAGCCTACAAAGACGTGATGGGTTTTAGCACCCAGGAAGGCAATGATTTGGAAGGGGTCCTGACCAAGGCTTTCATGCCCTTGCCTTGCTCTCCTCTGCTCAACAGCTGTGGTGAGCGTGAGCCCTCTGGATTGAATGGTCTTGAGGTGGCACCGGGGTTGGGATAAGGTGGAAAATGCAACAAACATCTCAGGAGCAAAGGTGCCAAACATCCTCAGAAGATGTCTCTGTGCTTTGAGGTGGACCAGAGAGGTGGGCCATGACCACAGCACCGTTGCACCACGAAGGCTGAGGGCTCAGGAGCATGAAGCCAAAGATTCAAGGGCTTATGTGAGCTTCAACTAACTGACAGAGAAAGCACAATATGGCAGGGTATGTCCCAGTGACGGTCCTCCAAGAAAAGGAGGTACCCGCTCTGGTCGCAAAGGCGGGGGGAACCGATGCCCCTGGTGCCCCCAGCTCCCACTGCTTGTGTAGACCCACAGGTACCAGGATGCCCCTGGCATGAGCGTCCGTACGCCCGGGGGTGCACGCCCAGGGCTGCCGTCACCTCCAACAACACAGGGGCAAAACCAAACTGGTCACAGAGTCACGCAACCAGTCCAGCAACCAAACTGAGAAGCAACTGGAAACTTGCTGGTTAATGGGTGGTGTGAGACAGCACTTCCCAGAGTTTGTCTCTGGGTCTCCTTCCTGGCCCGGAGAAAACCAGGAGGTGTCTTTTGCCCAGCTTGGGATAACGGCTTGTCCCTCTTGCTTGAGAAGAGCATGTGTATGCGCTCATCCTTTCTTCCACCGTGTCACCAGGGCTCCGACCTGCCCCGAGGTGGGACACAAACCAAGCGGGTGGTGCAGGTCCACGGCACAGACACGAGCTGGAGCCTCGGCAGCTGGCATGTGGCTCCCCCCCCTCGCTCCCCTGCCTGTGGCTCTCCTGGCAAGTCTATTTTTATTTGTCTCTTCTAAAAATGAGCGGGGAGGGCAGAAGTGTTTCCTTGTTGTGATGAACTTGTCCAAACCCCAAATACTTCAAACCCTGCTAGCCAGCTTTTAAAAGCTGAATCTGACTCTTTCACGCTTCTTTTTATTGCTCGCTGCCAAATTATGGAGCAGGTTCTCCCCGCTGGCTCGGGAGCAGGGTAGAGGATGTCACAATGACTGTGCTTTGGACCAGCAAACAGGAGGCACCACCACAGTGCCGACCAGTGCCAAAAATCCTGCTTTACTTTGAGGACAGAGGCAGCAAAGTTAAATTGCAGCCCCTTTGCCTCCACACCAGCCAACGGGCTCATTTGCTCCTGCTCCATTTCTTCTTGCTGTTCCCTGGCTGGGCTCAGATGGAGAGATGTTAAAACGAGAGTTTGAGGAGCTGCTGAGCTTTGCATCTGCAAAGCCACCGTGCTTTCCCCCTCCCCTCGTCCTTCAGATACCTGCGCCAGATTAAATATTCACTCTGTGTCTTATCGACCGGCTCTAGCAAAGGGCTTTTCTGCCTGGTCAACACGTGGAAAGCGTATATAAATGCAAGAGGCAGAGCGAAGGCTATCTGGAGATGGCGAGGCTTGTTTGTACAAGTAATTGCTCTGACACTCCTGCAAGGAAAGTCGTGCTCAACCAGGGAAGAGATGCTATCGTGTGAGCGGCACATCCGAAGGGGACTAACAAGCAGATGTTGACATGAGCACGGGGATGGTGAAAACGCAGCAAGGTCATGTAATTATTCCACCTGGATTTACCGCCGGAGCTGCCACCAGCGTGGTGCTCTCCTGGAGCTCCTGCCAGCAGACCTTGGCTCTGCTGGGGTGGGATTTTGGAAGCTTGAGCCGGTCCCTGCTGTGTTTGTACCAATGTGCTCCTCCCGCGGGTGCCTGCGGAGCTCACGTCCTCCTCCGGGATCCTACCTCTGCCGCTGGCACGGGAGCCGTGCGGCATCGTGCCTCTCTTCTCTTTGGCAGATGCTCCCCACCCAGCTGGGATACGGAGATGCACTTGAACAATCCTGACCTAATGGGGCTGAAACTCCCCGACGACAGTGGGAGAATGGAAGGGAAAGGCTGATTCCCTTTTTCCCCCTGCTTTTTCATGTGTGCTTTTCCTCCGTGGCTGCTGGAAGAGCTACATTATGTAAAGGCAGATAAGTCCCTGCCTTTTGTGAGCAGTTGGAATAATTTTCAATATCTGAGACACCTCATCCGGCCAAGGTCGTGCTCTGTTCTCTGGATAGTCTTAATTTAGCACCTGCAAGTTCTTGGTGAAGTGCAAAACTCCAGGGTGCAGAAAGACCCTTGGAGGCTATTGTGTAGGGAACGTCTTCCCCATGAGCATCTGCATCCTGCTCACCTCCCAGCTGGAAGTAAATGGTTTTTACTGGAGGCTTGCAAGAGCCCTTCAGAGCACAGCTCTGCCGCAGCTCGGGGTTCCAGCGTGACATCCAAAGCTGCTCCGAAATAGCTGCACCCGATGGTGGTACACCAAACCAGCTTCAAAGCATCTCAGTTAATGCACGGATGCCCGCCTGGCTCGTTGGCTTCCTCCACGGGCTCCCCCCGTCCCTGCCGCCGTCGGGGGCCACCCGCTGTCTGCAGGCTGCGCGGTTCGGAGCAAAGGTGGGGAGGCAGATGTGAGGTGCGAGGGTGATGGAGCAGACACATCCTTGGCTGGTTGTTCTTCGCTGTTATGTAAAGTTCATTCCTTGGCTCCGTTGCCGAAGGAGTCGAGGTTGTGTACATGGCTCGTTGAATTCTTGAGGCGGGTATAGCTGGATTCAGCAGAGGGGCTTGGAGAAGCTGTTGTCACCAAACTGACGGGACCAAACAGCGTAGGGGAACCCTACTAGCCATGACGGGGTGGGGGGAGCCCAGCCTTCCTATCAGACCTTGGAGAATCCAGGCGAGGGATTCTGTGGGAGGGCTCCCCGGTTGTCCCTGACGAGATGTCCCCAACTGCAGGGCACAAACACACAAGAGACGGGGCTCCGGACGTTTCGCTGCTGGATTTTCGGTGTGTGACTGTGGACTCCTGCCGGCGCTGGCACCGGCGGCGGCCGCACTCCAGGGCTTATCTCCAGACCTACCAGAAGCAGGAAATTCAGCGAGTTCCCAAGCAAACCTCTGGTGCGGGAGGCCAGCGTCGCTGACCTCCGGGGGTCCTGCGCCTTTGAACAGGCTCCTAATCTGCTTGGGAAAAGCAGGCGACCTCGGGAGGGAGAGGAGGGAGGGCTGGGGCTGTGCCCTGTGCGGGGTCGCTGTCGCTCACGGCTTTGATTGCTGAGGCTTGCTGTCTCGGGCTCCTGGGATTTGGCTGCCTGGCCACAAACAAAAAAGCTGGATTCTCCCGGAGCCTTTATTCCCATGTCGAGATCGCCGGTGGTTTCCCGAAGAGGAGTAGGGGGAGAGGAAGGCTTTTGTTGATGGCTTTTGACAGGCATGGGGAAAAGCGCGGCTCGGCCTCTGCTCCAGCTAAAATGCTACTCTGCACCTTCCCCCGGCGCGGGCTGAGCCTGCACTGGGAACCCCGCTCCTGTGTTGGGGTCACCCCACGGCCCTGGCTCAGCATCTCACTTTGAAGGGGCTCCCCCATTCCCCCTGCCTCCTTCCAGAGGCTCCTGGCTGGGGGGTTCGACGTGGCCCCCCTTCTCCTGCCCAGCGCCGGCAGCTGCCTGCTTCAGTCACCCCCCCCAAAATAACCCTGACTGCAGAGACCTGCAGCCCAGAGGGTCCAAAGAGCGGGGACATGCCAGGAAGGACAACCCGTGGGGACGGGACGAGGACTATCCAGCCAGACCTACCCTCTGCCACCACTTGCTCCTCCTCCTGCCTCCCCTCCAGCGTCCTTTCTCTTCCTCCTGAGCACCAGCAGACCCGAGCTGCAGCTGGACCCTGCCTGGGACGAGCATCTCCATCCAGATGCTGCATGCAGGGACCCCTGGGAGATGCAGGGCCCTTGCGTTCCTCAGCCAAGGCAGCCGGGCTCTGAGCTGGCACCTCCAGCAGATGCCCACCCCGCTTCCCAGAAAGACAGAAAATGTGCCGAGGGCGCATTGCCACCACTCTGACATCTTCGAGTCCCGTGCCTTAACCCTGGGGCCAATCTTTGCCTTACACGCAGTGAAATCATCCCATTGGACAAGCTAATTGCCCCTTTTTTTGGGAAAACAAAGACAAAACTACCTCAAATACAGGGATTTACTCTGCAGCTGGCAGCGGCGCTGGGATGGGAACAGCATCTCAGCATCTCTACTCCCCAGACGCTGACCCAGCCTGATGGTCCTGCCCTCCTCATCCTCACCAGCCTCCTGCGGGCCCCACCTTGGCAGCGGCTGCGAGGGGAACCTGCCTGCGTGTGGATGTAGAGCGTGCTGGAGCCAGCGCCGGGTAATGATTCATACGCTCGGCTGCCTGCTCCGGTGGTTCCTTAAATGCAGCCAGGCTCGGGCACGGGCAGGCAGGGCAGGGGGAACCTTCCTCTGCTCTCATCCATCTCTCCTCCAAAAAAGGGGTCTCCTTGGTGGGCTTTCACTCCTCCTTTGCAGCTCCTGCTCCACACCAGCCCAACAGGCGGCAGAACTATTTGTTTGCGGGTGTCATTTTGTCAAGCGAGCGGCTTAGCCCGGGCCAGAGCCTATATATAGAGGCCTCGCTTGGGTGCATTTTTGGAGGGTTTTATTGCTCCGATGCTGGATTCATCCCAACCAGGCTGTCCCCAAGGAGACAGCGCTGCCGAACCTCTCGGATGGCAGCACACGCTGCTGAGGGTCTCGTGGTCTTGCTTCTTTGGAATACCGGATAGGGCGGGGTGTTGTGTGGCGAGATGATTAATAACCGCTTAATAAGGTCACCACCATTCAAAATAAGCCATCCCGTGGGATTCTCTCTTATCAGGCCCTGGTAGACAGGGCTATCAGGAGCTCGGTTCATTCCTGAATGAATACGCACTGTAAGCAACGCTTGCTGGCGGTGGCCCCAGGACAACACTCTTGCTGGGCCACCTCACCAGCGCCAAGCGCCGAGCTGGGTTATCTCCACATCCCCTCCGCCGGCGGACGGGCACCGGTCAGTTAGCGCAGGCAGGTTAGCGCAGGCAGGAGAGCTGGAGGCTCCTTCTCCCCACCTCCCCGTCAGCGATGGGTGTTCGTGTTGTGCTTGGATGTGGTTCACGCCCCAAAGGTCCTCGGGAGCTTCTCGAGCTCCTTTGCATGAGCCATCCCGGCTCTGCCTGGCCTTGTTCGCCCTCCGCGTGTCCTCCCTGCCTCTCCAGGCACCTCCAGCCCAGCCTCGCCATGCCCTTACTTCTCGGTATGCTTACACCTACCTTCCTCCTTCCCGTGGGGTCGGCGAAGCACTGTGCTCACCCCTCGAGTTTTTCCAGCACTATTTTTTCCTATCTCCCCCCACTAAAGTACCAGCCTCTCCCCCCCCCGCCATCGCCCTCCCACCTTCACAAGACAAAAAAACTTCAACCCCAACCCCACGCAGCCAGCTCCTGCTGTTTGTTCTTAAATCCTTTCCCTCCTGCCTCGCTGGTTTGAAAGCCTGTACCCTGGAAGGGGCCTCCCAGCTTTCGCTGGCAACCCTGCTTCAGACTGACCGCCACAGATAGTGTTCGGCAGTGAAAAAAAAAAAAATATATATAATATAATAATAATGAAAAGGAAAAAAAAAAAAAAATATCTCCGGGCTGAAGTTTTCCTAGTCTCCCGCGCCGCGTGCTGGTGCGACGGCATCTCGGGAACCAAGAGGAAACTTTGGGGGCTTGTTTTCTCCCCCGGCAGCGCCGGTGCCGTACCCTCTGGCAGGGCGGTGGGTGAGATGCGTCTCCCACCGCTGCCTGCTCCCTTGGTGCATCGATGGGGGATTTTTTGGCTTTTGGACGTGGCTCTTTCTCTCTCGCCCAGATAAGGTGCCTTCAGCCCACCTTTCTGCACGTGTCAAACAGATGGGATCATTGTTCGGGGAAGAAAAAAAAAGAGAGAAAAAGCAGCAAAATCTCTGGCTGAAGGGGGACCCTGGGTCTCTCCGCACACGTTGAGCCTGAGACCACCTCTCCCCTGACCGGGGGAGGACTGAGGGGGGGTGTCCCCTCCTTTCGCCTTCCTTTCCTCCCTTCTAGGTGATAGAGACGGAGGATGGAGGTGAGGTGGGGAGCCAGATATCACACCCTGAGCTACCACAAGAAAAAAAAAAACAAAAACGCGGGCACGTTTCTTTGAAAGAAAAAACAACATTAAAAAAAAAAAACAACAATTTAAAAAAACAGAAAGGAAAAGAAACCAAGTGCCGGATTGCCAAGCAGAGGAATGAGAGAGGCAGCGAGAGGGGCTGTGGGGAAGGCTGATGGACCAAGCCAAGAGCAGCCCAGGACAGGGCAGGTGCTGCCGGTGCTGTCCCAAAAGCCCGGGGGCGGGGAGGGGATGCGGAGGGGACCCAACGCCCGGAGGGCGTTGGGTCCCCTCCGCATCCCCTCCCCGCCAGCATCCTGGGCGGAGGGAGGAGGGAAGGGAGGGCGATGCTCCGCTCGGGGTTTATTAGATTGGACATAATCATCTTTAAATAAGGCAGCCCCCCCCTCCACACCCCTCCTTGGGGGGGGGGAGCTGGGCGCCTCGGGGCTTTCTAGATAAGGGCGTCTAACGCATCCCCAGCTCCCGCAGGCAGAGCCGGGCAGCGCAGGGAGCCGAGCAGGGAACCCCCGGCTGCAGGCAGAAAAAAGGGGGGTGGGTGTGTGGGGGGGTCCCCGCCGCGGTGCTCTCGCCCTTCTTCTCCTCCTCCTCCTCCTCTTCCTCCTCCCCCCGCAGGAGCAGAGGGGAGGAGAACGGTGCCGGGGAAAAGTTGGGGGCAGCGGCTGCGGCGGGGGCCGGGGGAGGATGCCCCGGCGCTGCCGCCCGCCGCCCCCCTGAGCTCCCCCCT
>VZTQ01004467.1:9160-28405 GCA_013400755.1 Pelecanoides urinatrix
ACGGGGAGCGGGCAGCGCGCTGCCCTGGAGCTCACTTGGTCGTAGTTGTCGTGGCCGTGGAAGAAGGGCTCTTTCCGGAAGATCATGCTGGCCAGCATGCAGCCCAGGCTCCACATGTCCAGGCTGTAGTCGTACATCTGGAAAAGATCCGAGAAGAGACGGGGGGAGGTCAGCGAAGCTCCGGGAGCCACCAGGCTGCTGGGACGGCCCAGGACGGGGGGGGGAATACACGGGGAGCCCCCCGCCCCGAGAGGGCGGCAGCGCAGAGGGTGGGTTTCTGGAACCGCAGCCGGCAGGTCCGCGCTCGGCTTTGCCCCCGCAGCGTCGCAGGCTTCAGGTTCAGAGCCTGAGCTGCCCGTGGTCACGGGCAGAAAAGCTGAGCAGGCACCTCAGGGGCTGTGTGGAGGACGGCGGATACTCTCTTTTATTGTCACCTTCCCCCGTTACCGCATCCCTCGGCACAGATTCACCCCGGGCAGGTTACACCGATTGCTCAAGAGCCTTTCCAGGCCGTAGCTGGGCTGTCCCCGGGTTGTCACCCACCGCGCCCAAGCGTCTTCACACCCGCCGGCACGAGGGGCCGGGCCCTGCCGGGACGTACCTGGTAATCTACCAAGAGCTCCGGTCCCTTGAAGTACCGCGAGGCCACCCGCACGTTGTACTCCTGCCCGGGGTGGTAGAACTCGGCCAGCCCCCAGTCGATCAGGCGCAGCTGGAGGAGAGGAGAGAGCAGGTGGGCGCAGGGACCCGCCGCCGGGTCCTTCGGGCGTCCGCAAGCACGAAAATGCCTCTTCTCACCCACCCCCGGCTGCTTCGAACCGCAGCCGAGCCACCGCGGTGGCCACAGCAGAGCCCGGGGGGAGAGGAGACAGCAGCGTCTCGGGGGTGACACCGCGGCGAGCGAGCGAGGGGGGTCGGTCTCTGCGCCCAAGGAACAGCGATGGGACGAGAGGAAACGGCCTCAAGTTGCGCCAGGGGCGGTTTAGGATGGACATGAGGAGACATTTCTTTAGTAAAAGAGGGATTAAACCTCGGGACAGGCTGCCCAGGGCAGGGGTGGAGTCCCCATCCCTGGAGGGATTTAAAAGACGTGGAGATGAGGCGCTTGGGGACATGGTTTAGTGGCCAGGGGGGGGTTGGGTTGATGTTGGACTCGATAACCTTAGGGGTCTTTTCCAACCTGAGCGATTCTGTGATTCAGGTGGTTCCACCGCAGCGTCCTCCCCCCGCACCCTCACCCGGCTCGGGGCCCGTCCTGCGCCCGCCCCCACGGCATCTCCTGCCTCGGGTTCAAGTTTTGCATTTGCCCCTCCGGAATTTCACCCCGTTTTTCCGCTCTTTTCTCAAACTCGACAGGATCGCTTTCAATTCCAGGGGAGCTGCCGCCCTCCCCAGTTCCGCTCGTGAAACCTGCGGACGACGCGCGCTCTCTGGTCCCTCAGCCCGGTCGTTAATACTGACGAACACCAGTTCAATCCCCGTGGAACCTGTGCCGCGCTGCCTTCCACTCTGACAGCAAACCACCGCTAATTACTCTCTAATTACAGCTTTCCAGCAGCTTTATACCTACCGTACAGAAAACGCATCTAAGCCCACGTTTCCCTGGCTGGCTCATGCCAGAAGAGTTATTAAAATCGAGATGTATAACATCTACCGTCCACGAAGAGCCTCTCCAGCGGTTTTAATATTAATGTGGGGAGAAGGGAAGATATTGGCTCGGCTCCGGTGTCGGCCAGCGCGGCGGTGACAACGGAACGCAGCCGGCGAGACGCGGGGCGACGCCGGGCTGCGACGACAGGGAAGATTTCGAAGGGCACGGGGCCGCGGCGGGGGGTTTGGCCCCCTTGCGCTCTGATAACGGAGGCGTTCACCGGCTTTGCCACGGGGAGACGCCCAGCCTCCCGCCCTCCGAGCCTTTTGAAGCCCTTTTTATTTGAGGTCCCAGCTGGCCAGTTGCTACAGAGGTGCTGGAAGAAATCTAAAGTAACGTTTACAAGCCCAAGTTACCGACAAGCAGGTGGCAAATAAAGGGAATTTACTGGACACAGGTGCGGGTTTTACGGTCACCTCTTGTGTTTCCAAACAAGCAGCTGCAAATTCAGCCCCCTCCCTGCACTGGGGTCTGAATCTAACGAGGGGGCTCAGATCTAACGAGGACCGAGCGGGATTTAAAGGCAACGCTCTCCGGCTTGAATAAGGGCTCGGGAGCGCTGGTGCTGCTGGAGACGGGCAGGACCACGCGGCATTAACTGTGCCGGGGGAGTTTCGCTCTTGAAACCGCAACCGTCCGCAGCAGCTGAATGCGGGATAAGCCTGCGCTGGCCCTGCAGCAGCAGGAGCACGAGGAAGCGGGTAAAAGCAAACTGCTGCTTCTCTGGCCAGCGAAAAGGCTGGTAGCCAGGAGCCGAGCGGCCGGGAGAGGAGCTCAGGGTCTGCTCGGAGAGCGGGAGCTGGCAGAGCACGGCTGATCCTCTCCCCTGCCAGAGGCAGCGGCAGCCCCGCCGCGTTCCCCTCTCCCCGGGGAGGCGGATGCGGGGCCTGGCCGTACCTTTCTGTGCTCGTGGTCGATCATGACGTTGTGCGGCTTGACGTCTCGATGCATGACCCCCATGCTGTGACAGTAGTCCAGCGCCTGCGGGGAGAACGGGCGCCGTCAGAGCCTCCCTCCGCGCGACGGGGGGATCGGGCAGGCGGCCGGAGGCGAAGGACAGAGCCGGAGGCCGTTCTGGGACGGAGCCAGCCCAGCCGCCTCGGGCAGCAGCGAGGTCAGTCCCCGCTTCAGCGACGTCTCTCCTAAAAGCTACGGCGCGGCCGCGTTCCCCAGGGATCACCTCGGCCCTCTTCCAGACCCAGCGCCGTCACCTCTAGCGCCGACCCTCCCCGCTGTCCCGCACGCACCCTCGCCTCTCCTGGCAGGAGACCGCCAAAATCCCGCCGCACAGGACCGCAGACCCCCCGCGCCGGGCTCTGCCCCCGCCAAAACCCGGCCCAAACCCAACAGCCGGAGCGCGGCGGCGCGGCGGCGAACCCCATCTCCCCCTCCAGCCCCGTCGGAGGGGACCTCGTGCCGAAGGAAACCTCCTTCACAGGCTGCCGGTTCCCCGCTCCGACCGCAGCCCTGCCGCCGGGACGCTGCGGTCCATCCCGGCCAGTCTCTGCCGGCGGGGATGGCTGGGACAGGCAAGGAGAGCTCTGGGAGAGGGTTTCGGCACCCTCGGACCCCCGGCTGACCACCCGAGCGGGCTCCAGCACGGCCCCGGCCCCAGAGGCAGCTCCCAACCAAAGCCGCTTCCAAAAGCAGGTGCCAGCGCAGGCCCAAGTCTTGCAAGAGGCGGCGGGGGAGGTGAATAAATCAGGCGGTTTTGGCTTCTCAAGGACACGGTGACCTTGCCCTCCGCGCCGCTGGCTAGCACACTCCACAGCCACCTGCCTCGGAGCCTCCCCTCGCGCGGTGGCCCAAGAAGCCATCCCACGTGGACGGCCGGGCAACCGTCCAGCAGGGTTCAGTAGCCAAAAGAACTCCACTCTCTACCTCCCACTTCTACAGGCAGACTCCCCGGGGGAGATTTAGCAGCCGGTCTCTGCTTGAGTGAGGATTTTCTTAGGGACTGTGGATTTCTCAGCCGTCGCCGGGAGCTTACCTTTAGGATTTCGTACATGTAGAACCGTATGTCAAAATCGGATAGCGTCTGGTACAATTGCTGGAAGAACGAAGGCAAGAAGCAGGTTAAAAAAACAGCACGTTTATCCCCTGCTGCTGCGTCCAGGACCCGGGCTCCTTGTGGAGGCACCAACCAGCCAGACAGCGCGCGGGGCGGCAGCTTTGTACCCCAAATTTCCGCACCTGGGAACCCCCAGCGCAGCACCGGGAGCGTGCACGTGCCCCCCCTGCTTCCACTCGGGAGCCCCGAGACCCCACCGAGACCCAGCGCCTGGAAGGATTCCCTTTCCCATCCCGAGGACAGGGGGTGAGGATGAGGGAGCATCCCTCACCGCCCTCGCAAAACCCAGAGAGCAATTCCCCGGGCAGCCCAAAGCCAAGCCCTGGGGACAAGAATCGGGTGGGAAAAGGGTCACATCAGGACTTACAGGGCTTTAATTACTCATTGGAAACAGCCACAGGCAAAGCAGCTGCTGGTTTAACCCTCCTCAGCTCCTTCCACTCAGCCCAGGCTCCAGGGACACGAGGCTCACGGCTTCCAACGTTTCAGCCAGCAAACTGGCCAGCACCAGATTGCAAATACAAGCCAACGTGGCCAACCGCTGGAGCAACGTGGCCGGGAGGAGAGACCGGGGGGACAATCCTTAACACCAGCACTGTACCCCCGGCTCTTCCCGTAACTGTGAAGTGTGGAAAAGAGCAGCTGGCCGCAGCCCCAAATCCCCTGGCCCCTCTGAGGCAGCGGTGCCAGCCATTTCTGCGACGCTGCGCGCCTCCGAAATGGAGGACCGTTCCCTCCCCACCGCGAGACGGCGTCGGAGCCGGTGGGGAATCCCTCTGGCAGGCGGGGCGCGACGCCCGCTCTGCCGCAGAGCCCAGGTACATCCACACCGTCGCCGGATTCAGGAGGCGTCTGCGACGGCGGCGGCCGCTCACCTTGAAGTCTGTGTTGTTGACATGCTCAAAGACCAGGGCGGGCGTCCGAGACTGCAGGGCAGCGGCACCAATTCGAGAGACAGAAAGAAAAGAGAGAGGTTTAGTCTTCCCCGAGGCAGGAGAGTGCAGAGGGGGGGCCGGCAGCTGCCTCGTGTCCAGCCCAGGGCCCTGCGGCCCCCGCCGGGAGCTCCTGCCCTCGGCACACCGGGTGCACGGCGGCAGGAGCTGCTCTCAGAGCGCTGCCGGCGTTTGGAATCACTGAGGTTGGAAGAGACCTCGGAGATCATTGAGTCCAACATCAACCCAACCCCCCCATGCCCACTAAACCATGTCCCCAAGCGCCTCATCTACACGTCTTTTAAATCCCTCCAGGGATGGGGACTCCACCACTGCCCTGGGCAGCCTGTTCCGAGGTTTAATCACTCTTTTATTAAAGAATTTTTTCCTAATGTCCAACCTAAACCTCCCTTGGCGCAACTTGAGGCCGTTTCCTCTCGTCCTATCGCTGTTACTTGGGAGAAGAGACCGACCCCCCCTCGCTCCAACCTCCCTTCAGGCAGTTGCAGAGCGCGATGAGGTCTCCCCTCAGCCTCCTCTTCTCCAGGCTGAACACCCCCAGTTCCCTCAGCCGCTCCCCATCAGACTTGTGCTCCAGCAGCATCCAGCACTACATCTTTACACCGCCGCCCGTGCTTTGCCCGTCCCATTCCGGCGATCCGATCGACGCTCCCACCTCTGGGTGCTGACCGGGACCCAGCAAAGCCGGGACAGGGCGAGGCGGGAAGCGAGGGAGCTCTTTAGGTCTGGTTTATACGAGCGAGCTGCGCTTATCCCCCGGGAAGGGGCTCCCAGGTCTTGCCCCAGCCGGCAGCAACCCGATCTCACACAGACTTTGCAGAAACTCCGGCAGAAAGGAGAAGGAGCTGCAGGGCCCCGGCCCCCGCGCCCCTCCCAGCAGGCCCGGCCGGGACTGCCCGAACTGCCGCAGCCGAGCCGCGTTTTCGGAGACACGCAGCCCCCCCGGAGCCGAGCGAGCTGCTGCCGCGGGTCTCACGCCACGTTTTCTGGCTTGTTTTTGCAGGGCTCGGCTTTTGTAGGGCTTGGTTTTTGTAGGGCTCGGGTTTGGGGGGGCTCGGTTTTGGCAGGGCGCGGTGTTGGCAGGGCTCGGTTTTGGCAGGGCGCGGTGTTGGCAGGGCTCGGTTTTGGCAGGGCGCGGTGTTGGCAGGGCTCGGTTTTGGCAGGGCGCGGTGTTGGCAGGGCTCGGTTTTGGCAGGGCGCGGTGTTGGCAGGGCTCGGTTTTGTAGGGCTCGGCTTTTGTAGGGCTTGTTTTTGTAGGGCTCGATTTTGGTAGGGCTCGGTTTTGGTAGGGTTCGGTTTTGTAGGGCTCGGTTTTTGTAGGGCTCGGTTTTCGTAGGGCTCGGTTTTCGNCGTTTTGTAGGGCTCGGCCTTTGTAGGGCTCGGTTTTGTAGGGCTCGGTTTTTGTACGGCTCGGTTTTGTAGGGCTCAGATTTGTAGGGCTTGGTTTTTGTAGGGCTTGTTTTTTGTAGGGCTCGGTTTTCGTAGGGCTTGGTTTTCATAGGGCTCGGTTTTCATAGGGCTGGGTCTTTGTAGGGCTCGGTCTTTGTAGGGCTCGGTTTTGTAGGGCTCTCCCCACCCCTTCCCTTTGATCCCCTCCTCGCAGCGGGACGCTGGACCTCCGGGCAGGACCCCCAGGGTCTGTGTGCGGGGGGAACCCCCCCTCCCCGTCTGCGGGACCCCTCGTGAACACCCGCGGCAGACCGGGTCAGCCTTTTCGGCCAGAGACCACCCTCAGCAGCCCCCCCCCGCCCTCTGCTCCCCGAAACGGCCGCCCGCCCCGAGGCGAGAGCCTGCGCCCCAGTTCCCCAGAGCACGGCCCCGCTCCCCGGCCGCGTAACCCCCCGCTCTCCTTCCCTACAACGCGATCCGTCACCTCAAACGTCCCCGGCGTTGCGCACCCCGTCTGGAAACGGAGCGGCGGAGCGAGAGCCTGTCCCCGGGGCCCCCCTCGCCGCTATCTCCCCGCAAACAGCTGAGAGGATTAAGCCTGGCTCGAATACGCCCTGCTAATTCATCCCAACGCAGCTCGTTAATCAGAACGGCAGGCGGCACGAAGTCACGGGCCTTGGAGAAACTCAGCCGCGCTACATAAACACGGCGGCTTTTATCAGTCCGCCCGTGTAAAGCTCTCGCCTCCGCGGCCAAAAGCGGGTTTCCCAAAACCCGCCGGGTCCTGCCGAGCACCCCCTGCCCCCCCGCGGGCAGCAGAACTGACCCGGACCGGCAATCCTGCCCGGATCACACCGGCCGGACTAGAAACCAGCGGGGACAGTGGGATACCCCGGCTCCGCAGGGAGAACAGAGCTGCCACTGCCCCCGCACTGGGGAGGCCGCACCGCGAATCCTGGGTTCAGTTTTGGGCCCCTCACTCCAAGAAGGACATGGAGGGGCTGGAGCGTGTCCAGAGAAGGGCAACGGAGCTGGGGAAGGGCCTGGAGCACAAGTCTGATGGGGAGCGGCTGAGGGAACTGGGGGTGTTCAGCCTGGAGAAGAGGAGGCTGAGGGGAGACCTCATCGCGCTCTGCAACTGCCTGAAGGGAGGTTGGAGCGAGGGGGGGTCGGTCTCTTCTGCCAAGTAACAGCGATGGGACGAGAGGAAACGGCCTCAAGTTGTGCCAGGGGAGGTTTAGGTTGGACGTGAGGAGAAATTTCTTTAATAAAAGAGTGATTAAACCTCGGAACAGGCTGCCCAGGGCAGTGGTGGAGTCCCCATCCCTGGAGGGATTTAAAAGACGTGGAGATGAGGCGCTTGGGGACATGGTTTAGTGGGCATGGGGGGGTTGGGTTGATGTTGGACTCGATGATCTCCGAGGTCTTTTCCAACCTTAGTGATTCTGTGATTCCGTGATTCTAAAAGCCACCCCTGGGCAGGAGCCAGGAGACCGGCCAGCGCCACAAAGGAAACATCGTCTGTTTTTGGGGGGAGTGAAGGGTCTCAGCCCCCCGCTGAGCACCGAGGCACGACGGCGGGGGAAAGCCTCCCTCTGCCTGACAGGTCTGACAACGGCACAACCCCAACCTCCTCCCGCTCTCCGCCGCCTGTCCTTCTCCTCGGCCTTCCCACAGGCCGGCAGCGTCACCCCGCAAACAGAAAGCACCTGCTGCTGCGCGAGACCCGGGTGGTTTGAAAGCCAAAAAACCCCCGGGGCAGAACACATCCCTTGCTCCCAGCCGCTTTTTCGGGACCGAGAGCAGACGGTGCCGCAGGCGCAGCCCTCCCGCACCTGCTGCTGCTGGCTCAGCCAGAAATATCTCCTTCCGTTTCTACCCTCTCCTCTAACCGTCTCGGCAGCGCTGGAGCGGGGAACGGGCGCAGAGATCTCCCCGGGCTGATTCCAGCTGCCAGGCGGATGCCGAGCGGGCCGGGGAGTCAGCCCGAGCTCGGAGGGAGACTCGGAGACTCCGAAGGATTCCCTCGCACCTCGCCAGCTGCCGGTGTCCGAGCCGCCCCCTCCCCTTCCTTACCACAGGGTCCTTCACGATGTCTAGCAGGCTGATGATATTGGGGCCTCCTCGCAGATTCTCCAGGATCTTAATCTCACGCTTGATCTTCTTCTTTTTCACAGGCTGATAAAACAGAAAAGGAGAGCCGGTTACCAGCAGACAGAACCGCGCCGGGCTGCGGGGACGGCGACGGCGCGCGTGGTTCTTCAGTCGTGACGAGCCGGCACCTTCCCCAGGTCCGCACAGCCCGCGTCCGACCCCCCCCGGCCCTGCCAGGGCACCCAGCGTCACCCGGCTCCCCGGGAGAACGGCGGGAGCGCGATTCCGTGCCCGAAATCGCCCAAATCACCCTGGAGAACGGCATCCCGTGAGCTCGTCCGTCTAACAGCTCTCCGCTTCCAAAAGAACGGAGTTTCCTGCAGATTGGGAGATTCTTTTACTACCAAAAAAACCCGGTTTTAAAGAGCAAGCTTAGCTTCTCCAAGTCCCAGGTTAAATCTTTGACTGCAACTCTGGAAACAGTTACCCAAGAAAAGCGTAATCCAGTGGAACAGCTCTAGCAGCCGAGCCCGTCCCTGTCTCCGTGACTCCTCGGCGCTGCCTCCCACGCAGCCCCCAGCCCCGGGAGATCCCCCAGGCTGCAGAGCCAGCGCAGGGACAGCGCTGGGTGTGCTCAGAGAAGCCGACCTCAGTCCCCCTCCTGCCTTTTCCGCCTTTCGAGCTCGCTTTCTGCTTCTCCGTCGCAGGCTGGGCGAGGGCAAATACGTTAACGGGGACATTTCTCGCGCGTCACCTGCCCCGAGCTTTTCTTCACGTGTATTTCTGTGGTGCTCCTTACTGCCATTCTCCGTCCACCTTCGCTCTCTCTCTTGCAAAGGCAATAATATCCTTAAGACCGTCCCCACGCTTTGCAACTCATGCGTCCTGCAGACTATAATTACACACGGCTCGGTGACACCACAGAAATTAGCTCGCCACAAGCTGACGAGCCTAAACGCAGCTTGCGAGCCTAACGAGCGACGAGACGAGGGGACCGCACACGTGCTGCAACGACCTTCCGCTGCGAGACGCCGGTCTGCTCATCCCGGGAAAGATCTCTGGGCTCCCGCGTCCTCGCTGGGGCAGGGAGCTGCGCTCCACGAATCCAGCACGGGCATTTTAGGAACGTGGCTCAGAAGAAGTGCTTGTGCTGAAGCGGTGAGGTTGTGCCCTGAAAGGGGCCCAAGGAAAGCCCGTTCCCTACAGCTTCCCTAACTCCCGCGGCCGCCCGGCAGATCGTCACCCACCGCAACCCGGCAGCGGTGACACCGGCGGGTGACAGAGAGGGAGGGCAAAGGGGACGCAGGCGGAACATCCACGTGAGGACTTTCCTTCTGCCTCCACGGCGCGGCGGTGATCCCCTGCCTCCCTGCTCCGATCCCTGGCTCGCTCGGGAAGGAGACAAGCTAGCCGAAACTTGTGCCTTGGGGACTGATGTTTGCCTCAGCTCAGAGGAGATCCCCCAAGTACCAACGGAGCGCTTGAAAGGGAAAAGGGGAAGGAGGGGAGGAGGCAGAAGCACCGGCAGAGGAACAGAACGCTGAGCAAACACACCTACCTTGAGGATTTTCACAACCACTTTCTCGTTGTTGGTGATGTTGATGGCTTCAAAGACTTCGCTGTATTTGCCGCGGCCGAGTTTCCGCACCAGCTGATAGTCGTCTTGGTTGCTGTTTGAGAAAGAGAGAAATAAGAGGTGAAGAGATTGCAGCCGGCTGAAAAGAGAGCACTGCTCGCTTTCGAGACAAGCCTTCTCCCCAGGGAAGGTCAAGATCTGGGGCTCAGCCTACGGCAAACGGCGAGCCGGCAGTTTACCGCGGTGCCCAGGGCGGGAGCGGAGCGGCTACCCCCGCCGCGGGACGTGCAAACCCAGCGGCGAAGGACCGGGGAGCAGCGCCGGAGCCCAGCGCTGCCGGCGGCACCAGCGGCCGAGCGCGGGCTCAGCAGTTTCCAGGTGGAGATGGACACCAGACCTCACGGGCGTTACGGGGAGCTCGGGGACATCCCCCCGCCCTACCCCCCACCCCGTAGCACCGCAGCCCTGCCCGCAAAACCTTCCGGCACGCCGAAAATGCCTCTGCCAGCTCCCAGCACTGGCACACTCCCTCCCAGCCTCAGCTCTCCTCCCAGCTCTGCCACGGGTGGTGCGGAGGCGATGCCTTTCCGCCTTCCCCTCTTCTCGGTTACGAAGAGGAGGAGGCGGGTGGCAAGGACCAGCTCAAACTGGCAGGGACCAGCTCAAGGACCCGCTCAAACTGTCAGGGACCAGCTCAAGGACCAGCTCAAACTGTCAGGGACCAGCTCAAGGACCAGCTCACACTGGCAGGGACCAGCTCAAGGACCAGCTCAAAGTGGCAAGGACCAGCTCAAGGACCAGCTCACACTGGCAAGGACCAGCTCAAAGTGGCAGAGACCAGCTCAAGGACCAGCTCAAAGTGGCAGGGACCAGCTCAAGGACCAGCTCACACTGGCAGGGACCTGCTCAAGGACCAGCTCAAACTGGCAAGGACCAGCTCAAGGACCAGCTCAAACTGGCAAGGACCAGCTCAAGGACCCGCTCAAACTGGCAGGGACCAGCTCAAGGACCAGCTCAAAGTGGCAGGGACCAGCTCACACTGGCAAGGACCAGCTCAAACTGTCAGGGACCAGCTCAAACTGGCAGAGACCAGCTCAAGGACCAGCTCAAACTGGCAAGGACCAGCTCAAGGACCAGCTCAAACTGGCAGGGACCAGCTCAAGGACCAGCTCAAACTGGCAGGGACCAGCTCAAGGACCAGCTCAAACTGGCAAGGACCAGCTCAAGGACCAGCTCAAACTGGCAGGGACCAGCTCAAGGACCAGCTCAAACTGGCAGGGACCAGCTCAAGGACCAGCTCAAACTGGCAAGGACCAGCTCAAGGACCAGCTCAAACTGGCAAGGACCAGCTCAAGGACCCGCTCAAACTGGCAGGGACCAGCTCAAGGACCAGCTCAAAGTGGCAGGGACCAGCTCACACTGGCAAGGACCAGCTCAAACTGTCAGGGACCAGCTCAAGGACCAGCTCAAGGACCAGCTGAAACTCCAGAGCCCACCAGCAGTTTGCTAACGGCAGAGACCGGCAAATTGCCCCACGTAAAACGTCCCCTCGGCCCCCTCCTTCACGCTGCGGCGTCAGGGATCTCGCGCGCCCGAGGATTTGCAAAGGTAAATATTCCGCACAAGAAATCCGAGGAAACTCGCGCACCTCTCGCCCGTGAGCCCCTGAGACCCCCGTGGATTTCAACCCACTGAGGTCCAACCAGCGTCACCCGAGGGGACCGCAGGGAGCAGCAGAAGCATCCGCAATTATTTCTGCTGCGCCAAGGAGGGCGGGACAGGGCCCCGGGGGTTTGATAGGGATAAAGAAGTGGAGGAAAGGAAGGGAATTCCAGGCCGGCGAGCTCGACTCCACAAGTGGCTCATTAGCAGAGACACGGCAGGAGATGCCTCGTCACCTGAGGAAAAGAAGGGGAGTTGAAAGGGGCAGCACAGGCGGCTCCTTCCCCTCGGGCTGCGCGGGGCAGGCGGAGAGCGGGAGCCGCAGATGGGGAGGATTAATTCATCTTCGCTCAGAACGGGGCGGGAAGGCTCGGGGTCAACGTTAGGGAAAACATTAACGGCAAGGATTGCTCGGGTGAAAAAAAAACCCCAACACGAAAGCGCCGGGATGCTCGCAGGAGACATGGAATTACCATCCCGGAGAGACCGCGCTCTGCCGGGCGCGGGGGATTTGGAAGCGGATAAAAAGCTTTTCGTTTCTAGGTCAGCGGTACCAGCGACGGGCGCGCGCTGCGGCTCGCCGGGGTTTGGGCGGAGGGGAGGGAGCGCACCGGGGAGGAGGGCTCCGGATCCGGCCCCGGCAGCGACCCCGCTGACAGCTGCCAACCGCTCCTCGGGGCCCAGGCACCGGCTGACGCCGCGGCCTCGGGTAAAAGCCTTGTTTTATAGATTTTACCGCAGCTACGGAACAAAGAGCAGCCTCTGTCCCCGGCGGGCAGCGCTCCTTCGGCCCGAAGCGCTGGGGAAGGAGGGTGCTCGCGAGCAGGGAGCGTTCCTTGCTGACGAGCGCTACATCAATACCTGCGAAGTCAAAGCCGGCCCCTTCGCCCAGCCCGTCGCCAAGCCACAGAAAACAATCGACTGGTCGTCTTCAAGTTCTGAGAGACTCAAGTCCTCAGGGGAAACTCCAAAAAAAAAACCAGTCACCAGACTTTCACCTTCGTCCTTTCAAACGCCTCTTTGCTCCGGGGACGTTCCCACGCTTCCCACCGTTGCTCCCGTCAGCGCGGAGCATCCTTCCCAGCAATAAAAACCGAACCCTCATCACGCCGCTTTAATTAAGCGCTTGCTTAAAGCCAGGCACCCGGCTCTAGCTCAAAGGCTTAAATACAAGCGGCTCCACTTGCAAAGCTGCCAAGGAGCCGCAGGCTCCAGCCCGGGGCTCCCCGGGGAGATCAGGCCCCCGCTTCCCACCCCAGGCAGCGCAGACCCCCGGGCGGGCGCCGGACGGCAACGCCGAAAACCAAAACGCCGGTGCCCTGCTCCGCCGGGGGCCACCCTCGCACCGCGGCGGCCGGAACGGAGGCTCCGCGACCTGCCCCGCTGCCGTCGTCCCCGCGCTGCGGAGGAGAGCGGCGGCAGCGCCGGCGCACGGGCCCTGGCGTAGGCCCCCCTCCTATCTCCCAGGCGTACCCCCATTCCACGACGTGCGACTCGTAGTCCCAGTACTCGCGGGGTCTCTGAGTGTTCACGTCTGCATAGACCCTGGCCCGACTCGGCACTGGCCCCGACATGCTTCCACGGCCAGAGGCGCAGTACCTCAATCACCCTAAAAATACAAACACACATGAGTTGGGATGAGACCAAGGCACACTGGTGAGAGAAAGAGGGGAAAGAGGGGGCGCGGGGGGGCTGCCGAGCGGAGGGGGGGCTGCAGGCAGCGAGCCAGCTTCTGACCGGCTCCCCGGCGCGGCTCGGCCCCGCGGGGAGCAGCCGGCAGCGCCGCAGCCCGAGCCACCGGCCCGGCGGCAGGTCTCTGCCGGCGTCCGCAGAGCCACCAGTCGGGCCGTGCTCTTTCGCGCCCCTTCCCAGCCCGGTCCTCTGCCCCCCCCCCAAACCGCGCTGCCCGCCCTGGGGGCCGCTGAGGCCAAGGGCAGAACCCCCCCGGTTCTCCAGCTCCGAACCGCCCCGGGGCAGGGAGCAGCGAGCCCCGCAGGTCCTCCCCGGACCCGCCAGCCTGGGCCCGCGCCCGCTTCCCCAGCGGGAGGAAAACGGTAAAACGGAGACACCAGCGGAAGAAGTCGGCAGTGCCAAGACGGGGCCAAACGCCGCAGAGCCAGGACACACACACACACACACGGAGAAACCAGGTCCGCCCGGGATGGGGAAGGGAGCTCTGCCCGCCGGGAAGGCTGCGCCGCCCCAAAACGCAGCGCTGCGTCTCTCCCCCCCCACCCGGAGACGGCTCTCAAACCCCCCCCAGGGATTTCCCCACCTTCACCTCATCCCCGCGCAGCAACAGCGTGGGCTCAACTCCTTCCACCCGCCGCCCCGGGCCTCTCCCCGGGCGCCCGGCGGGGATGGAGGCAGCTCTCGGCGCCCGGCGGGGATGGAGGGTAGAGCCGGCCCTGGCAGAGGCCAGGCAGCTCCATGCCAAACGCCGTCACCTCCCCAAGGACACGAGGACAACGAGCGGGGACGACGCCAGCCACACGGACGGCGACACCTTGTCCCCCACCACCAGCAGCTCTCCAGGAGCCCACCGGCCCCGGCGAGACCTGCCAGCGAGCCGGAGCCCTCCAGGCACAACCGCGTCAGCCGGCCGGGCCACGGGGGAGAGGGCCACCAGTCCCGCCGCGAGCTAGCCCAGCCGATCCCCCTCCTCCGGGCAGCGCCAGCGCAGCCGTGGAAGAAACATTTCGGCTGAACAACACAGGAAACCCGGGCAGGTGCCGAAATGGCGGCTCCCATTCAAGGGAGGGCGAGACGCGGCGCTGAGCTGGCAGAGGTCCGGCAGCCGGGCCAGTGGGCTCGGGAGGGACGCTCTGCCGTCCCCGGCCCTCCCACGACAGCGGGGACTCGCCTGACAGTCGGTCTTTTACCCAAAATAGAAAATATTCTGACACAGCAGCCCGGGCTCCGCTCCCGCCGGAGCAAAATCACCCGCCAGGCACGTCGCGGGACGGTCGGCGGGTCCATAAATCGATACGAGCGCTGCGTATTTATACAGCCCTTCTGCATTTTTAATGTCCTGCGCAAGGGTTAATAAGCATCCCGAAAGGTCGATGCTGCCCGGCTGGTGCAGAGCCAGGGGCAGGCAGCTGCCTGCAGGCTGCCGGCGGTGCTGGGGCTGGACGAACAGGATCCGGCCCCTCCGCTGCCGCAGAGCCTGTCCTGTGCTGCCCGACCCAGAGGGGAGTGAGCAGAGCTCGTTAACCCAGGGAAAAAAGGAGGTTTTTGCCAGGTTAATGGGCTCCCACCAGCCCAGCCAGGACCCTGCAGCCCGGAGCGGGGTTTGGGGAGGTGTAAAAAGCGCTCGGAAACTGGGAAAAACCCCACAGGGTCCCACCTGCAGCTGCTCAGTGAAACAGCGTGCGCACGGATCCCGGCAGCGAAGCGACGACGTTCTGCTCAGCAAAGAGCAAAAAAAAACCAAGTTGTTTGGAGGTAGAAAGAATATCCTGCCGTTCCGCTCCCCGCAGCCAGCGATCCCCCCGGGAAGGGCACGGCCGGAGCAGCGCAGGCCCCCCACGGACCCGGAGAGCAGGGGCCAGGGAGAAGGAAGAGCCGAGGCCGCTGGCTTCGAAGAGAACGCGCCGGGGCGCAGGCAGCGTCGGCCGACGGACGCGGCGTTCCCGTTTATCCCCCCGCAGTGCGGCGAGGGAGATCAGCCGGCACCGAGAAGCCGGCGCCGAGGGGACGCGGCGCCCTCAAGGCCGGCAGCGGGCAGGAGCGGGGCTGCCCGCAAGGCCGACTCTGGCAGAGAGGTGACTTTTCTGCTGCGGCGTCGTGGATCGGGGTGGAAAGTGCTGACGGGGAGAAGAGAACAACCGCAGAGACTTTAGAGAGGGAGGAAAAACAGCGGGAAGTCTCCTCGGGGCAACGAGGCTGAGGACACGGGCACAGCACCGCAGGCTGGGCACGACCCTCCGCTCCACGACCCACCCGTGACGCGTGGAGAGCAACCGCACGGGCAGCTAACGAGCCTCGTGGAGAGCAACCGCACGGGCAGCTAACGAGGCTCGTGGAGAGCAACCGCACGGGCAGCTAACGAGCCTCGTGGAGAGCAACCGCGGGGGCAGCTAACGAGCCTCGTGGAGAGCAATCGCAGGGGCAGCTAACGAGCCTCGTGGAGAGCAATCGCGGGGGCAGCTAACGAGCCTCGGGGGCTGTGGTCATCCCACGCTCCGGGACGGCAGCGCTTCCCCGCTCCCCTCCACTGCAACGTCGCCGACGTGCCGGTGCCGGCGCCGTGGATCCCAGGCTCGCTCCCCGCGGCACGTCCTCTGGCGCCTGCGGCTTTCACACGTGAGGCTGGCGAAACGCGGCAGGAATCCCGTCATCCTGCCCCGCTTCTCAAATATTTTTAACCTGAAGAGCTCGGGGGGAAAAAAAAAAAAAGCCAACCTCTGTGTTCTGTGCTAATTTCAGAGGGTTTTTCCCCCTCTAACGGCGCGCTCGGGCAGCTTTCAGCTCCGTGCATCCCGGAGATGTCAACCGCAGCCGGGGCCTCCCGGCACTCACCGCTTTTAACCCCAAACCTCCGGCAGCAGCTCGCCGGCTCCCCGCGCTTCCCCAGCACGGCGTTGGCTCCGGCTCCCCTCCGCAGGCAGGGATCCGTTGAGGATTTTTAAACGAAAATAACCAAGATAAGCGGGACGCAGCGTTGGAAGGGTGACATCCTTCATCTTTTTTTTTTTGTGGTAGCGCTCAGCTGCCATCCCTCCTTCTCTCGGCAGCACGACCGAAACGTAAGGAGTGTTATCGGATGAAAGGAGCCGGCGCTCCAGACGCTGGTTCAGCTGCCCTCGGACGAAACGCGGGCAGAACAGGCAACACCCCTGCCTGGGCACAGCCTTTCCCCTCAGCACAGACACGTCCCGGGGCTGCCGGTTCCTCTGCCCCGGCACCCGTCCCCTCTGCCCGCTCCGACCCCCCCCTGCGCTCCCCAGAGGTGAGCGGGTGGCTGAGACGCCCCAAACCCCCTCCACCCGCACCCTGCGAACGCGAAGCGGAGCAGCCCGAAAAGCAGCGGCTCTCTGCCGTGCCCGGGAGGGGGACGGCACAACCCCGTCCCCCCGGACACCCCCCCGGGGCTGGGGCAGCGCTGACGCCGCCTCGGCTCCCCGACAGCAGCTCTGCACGCACGGGGGCCGTCAGGGCGAAGCTCCCACCTCTCTCGTGTCCCGAGAAGGGCAACGGAGCTGGGGAAGGGCCTGGAGCACAAGTCTGATGGGGAGCGGCTGAGGGAACTGGGGGTGTTCAGCCGAGGGCTAGGCGAGAGCCAGCAAGGCTCCTCGTTAGCCCCGCTAACGAAGGGAGCGGCTCAAGGCAGGCGGCGTCGAACGGCGCGGCAGAAGGCAGGGTGCAGCACCGAAATACGCCCGGCACAGAGCTTTGGCGATCTGGGGGCTGCTCTNGAAGCGTGCTCCGGCTTTCCAGCGGCTCCAGGGCAGCGGCACGCTCCATCCCGGCACAGGGTTATCCACAGGCCGAGGCGGGCGCAGCAGCCGCTGCCCTCGCGCTGCCGGGCCGCTCCCCGGTGAGACTTTAACCGGCACGGAGGCAAAGAGACCAACTGCACGTCCTGCCTTAAACCCATCGACGTTGGGAATGCTCTCGGGAGCATCTTCCACGCACCGTGCAAGGGAGAATCCATGGAAACACTGGGAACAGGACGAGCCAGGGAGGACGCAGGGAGAGCGGAGGCACGAGCAGGGCGCGGGCGAGGAAAGGCGGCTTGGCCACAGCTCCTCGAATACCCGGTGCTGGGGCAAACGGCGCTGGCCGAAGCCCAAGGGCAGACGGCACAGCGAGAAGAGGAAGGTGAAGGCCACCTTCCCCTCTCGGGAGGTCAGCACCACTCTGGTCTTGCCTCTTCCCAGCCTCAGGAGCTTTCAACTAGCCCCTGGACAGATTTAGGGGCCCCGTGGCACGCTCGCCCTCAGGGTTTGGGAGGACAGCACCTCTGCACGCCCCGGGGAGCCTCACGAGAGCCCGGGTCGCACTCAGGGGAATCCCGAAGGAGATCCCTGGGCTGCGGATGCTTCCCGACGCCAGCATCCCTGCATCGGGCTGCGAGACAGGCAACGGCTCAGGAACCAGCCGCTTGCCCCCAGGAAGGCGAGATTACCGTTCGGAGGAGCCTCACCGGTTTATACCTGAGCTGCAGAGGCAAAACGCAGCGGGGAAAAGCCAGGGCAGCTTTTTCCAGGAGAGACGCTGCCTCCCCGACGGGGCCGATCGGCTCCTCCTCCTCCCGACTCTCCGGCTCCCAGATCCCAGAGCGGTACCAGCAGGGAAGTCCCTGCCCTGCGGCTGGGGAAAGGGAGGGTCACCCGCAAAGGAAAAGCGCATTTGTTCTTCAAAGGGATACAGGGCTGATATTTAAGGCAGGAGTTCAGGATCCGGATCAGATCCAGCCCGTGGGGACAGAAAGGGACGTTCCTTCTCTTCCCAGCTGGCCCCACGCACCAGCGGCTGCGCTGGGGGCACGCGAAGCCTCCTGCTTCTCCCACGCAAAGGGATTGCGCCCGAATCACCATTTAAAAACACTTAAAATGGCCACAGCGTTTTTAAAAACTTGCCAAAGCCTCTGCTGAGCACCGGCTGCTCAGGAACGGCGGGTTCGGGGTACGGGTAAGCCCTCGCCGGGCAATTTCAAACCCCAAGGTGGGAGAAGAGCGTAACCCTTTCTCTCCTGGAGCTCACCACCCCCAGCCACCGCTGCAAAGGGCTCACCCCACCTCCCCGCAAGCTGCTCCCCGTTTTTAATGCCCTCACGGTCCTTCTGGGGTCTTGGGGGAAGCGACCGGCCCCGTCCGGTGGCGGGTGAGAGGGCCGGGACCCCCGGCTCCGAATGCGGGGTAGTGACCCCCCACCCCCCGCGCTCGGCAGGCCCTCGGGGACAAGCGGGAGAAGAAAAGGTGTCCTGTCCGGTTCCCACCCCATCGTCCTGCCCTCAGCAGGGGCTGTGGCTTCAGAGCCCTGTTTCAGCCCCAATTATTCTACAATTCAGCAGTGCTCAACTCCAGAAGGCACGGCCAGACTCCCAGGCCCGTCCCCTCCTCGCTCCTTGTCCCCTGCGCCAAGTGAAGCCACTTTTGTCGGGCTGCAGCTTTCGCTCTCTGCCCGACACAAAATTTTGCAGCCACAGCCGGAGAAACCCGATTAAGCTGAATCCCACCGGAGCCCTTGTCCCTCCCAGCGCGTCTCCGGCCCCATCGCTTCGAGGAAGGGCAGCGGCTCTCCCCTCGCTCCAGCCACTGTTCAGGCATCTACGCCGCAGGCGCAGGCAGGGCGCAGGCAGGGCAGCGCCGGCAGAAAGCCCGGCCTGCGTCTCCTCCCCAGGCCCCGGGCAGCACCACTGGCATCGGGACGCGGGACCGGGAGCCGTTTGGCCGATCGGGACGTGGGACTGGGAGCAGTCTGGCCGCATCAGGATGCGGGACTGGGAGCAGTCTGGCCACACTGGGACGCAGGACTGGGAGCCGTCGGGCCGGATCGGGACGCAGGATCCGTTTGGCCGCATTGGGACGCGGGACCGGGAGCCGTCTGGCCAGACCAGGACGCGGGACCGGGAGCCATTCAGCCGATCGGGATGTGGGACCGGGAGCCGTTTGGCCAGACCAGGACGCGGGACCGGGAGCCATTCAGCCGATCAGGATGCGGGACCGGGAGCCGTTTGGCCAGATCACAACGCGGGATCGGGAGCTGTTCGGCCGCATCGGGACGCGGGACCGGGAGCCGTTCGGCCGGATTGGGACGCGGGACCGGGAGCCGTTCGGCTGGATCGGGACGCGGGACCGGGAGCCGTTCGGCTGGATCGGGACGCGGGACTGGGAGCCGT
>VZTQ01004468.1:0-58145 GCA_013400755.1 Pelecanoides urinatrix
CTCATGATGAAAAAGCTTTTCCTTTTACTCAATCTGACCTTCTTTTTTTCTCAACTTATCCCCCTTGCCCCTCATCCTCCCACCATACACCACTGCAAAGAGCCTGGCTTCATCTTCTGAATTATCTGAAGCTGCTCCTTCTCCGGACTAAACAAGCCCAATTCCCTTAACCTCTCCTCACAGGGCAAGTGCACCAGTTCTGACCATTGTGTTGGCCCTCTGCTGATTTCACTCAAGTTTACCAATATCTTTCCTGAATGGAAGGGCCCGAAACTGGATGCAGTATTCTAGATGTGGTCTAATAAATGCTGAATAAAGGGAAATAATCACTTCCCTTGACCTACCGGCTATGTTTCTGTTGTACAGCCCACTGAGCCCACTCCTCCAGCCTGTCTAGGTCTCATATTGTTATTCAGACCAACAGCTTTGCCCTTGAGCATGTCAACAGGTCCCTTCAGTTTGCCCTGGAATGGGCTGGACTGCACAGATGAAAGTTAAGGTAGATCAAGACTCTTATTTTTAACTCTAACAGAGTGGGAGCTGTTCTCACACATCCTGCAAAATGGGAAATCCTAGATTTTTAGAGGATGTAAGCAAATGTTGCCAAGTAATTTGTGAATGAAGGCTTCATAATTTAACAACTTTTAGCAAACTGTTCTTACCAAAGCTACCAGTGCACAAGCCACTTTATGAACAGTCAGAAAGATGTTAATTTTCAAACTTTGTGACTCAAATGGCTTGGCTTAGCTTAATTGCAATTTTCTCTAAAACAGTTCCACAACTGCTGCAAAGCATACAGGGACTTTTGTGGTGTTTTATGTGTGTGAAAATACATCTCCATGGGAAAATCAAGACAAGTCAAAAATATGAGATTAGACTGGAATGGAAATCTTAGTGAAATAGTTGTGATTCCATACTGAGCGATTAGGGTAGAAATAGAGCCAGAGCACTGTGGGGCCTTAGCATGCATGGAGCCTCTTTTCTCTGGTGTTAATAGCAGGAAGTTCTTCACAGTCCCTGAAAGTGGCCTACAATCAGGCATTGTGGCTGTAGATGTTTTAACCACCAGAAAACATGACGAAAGAGTGTCTCACATGTTAGGTGGGTGTTTCAGATGTAGGGCACATCTATGTTGTTGGTATTCTGTATTGGATGCCATTCTTGCTAAGCAGTATGCCTACTTGAAAAAGCTACGTGCTACAGTCAAGGGAATTTGAACTGGAAAAAGATTACAGATTAAATATTTAGCAGAAAATCAAGCTGGAGAGTGAGAGGGATAAGCTGTAAAAAGGTAAGAAGGGAACATTGGGAATATTTGGAAGGACTGTAGAGTTCATCTACTGTTTGGAAGGCAAGTAATATATGCTACTGCTATAGATATATTCATAAAGGCTATACCTTGATAAGGTATTGTATGGAAATGTTTTCTGATTGATTCAGTTATGTCAGACATGTCTGGACTATATCACCTACCTTTGTCTTGAACAGAAGAAATCTGCGTGATTCTTCTCAGTAAAACATTAAGATTTAAGATAGCAATATTTCTGTATTGATTCTCATAAAGACCACTCGTTACAAACAGAACCAGTCAAAGTCCAGAATATTGTTAATACTGCAAGCATTTATAAGGCTAAAATACAGAAAAAAGAAAATTAAGCTCATGTCTTACGCAATTTGACCTTCAGGAGATTGGTAGGCAGTATCTGCTGTAAATAAGGTCTTTTAGTCATGTCAGCTTTGGCACCTAAAATGATCAGTTAGTTTGAAATATCTTGGCCACATAGCATTAACTTATGTGTTTGCTCTCAAGCTTGACAAGAAAAATCTTGTACTATATTCAATGTGATTTTTATTAATTATTTTAAAAATGCAAATAATACATCTTTTGGATCAACAGTTCAGCTGTACGGAGTTACTCACTGTGCTCCCTCAGTAGTTTGCTGCTATATCACGATATTCAAACATTGCATCCATACCCATCTGTAAATATCACTGTATAATGTGAATGGAGCTACAGGGATATATCTTGTTTACCCCTCTGTTGGGAATGGTACATTCTGTCTCTGCATGAGAATGACCCCATTTTCATGACAAACCAAAGCCTGTAGCTATATGCTGATACATTGTAGGAATGGGTTGATTTCTTGAGCTGTCACTAAGCAAATTCTTGATTGCTTCAAACTTTCCTTCCTTTGCAATGTTCTGCATAATGGTAGTTGACATCAATAACTATTATTCATAGTTTTTAGTTAACATTTGTTACAGAAATTTAACTACCTAGCATGTTAAAGTCTGTTGCTTTCTAGCCTGTTATGTATGTGATAGAGTATAAATTGTCTTTTTTTTATCATCTTCTGTTTACTGTGATTGTTGCACAAAATACTTTATTAACTGGGGAGATGCATGACCATTTAAAAATGAATGAAGTGTGATGATCCATAGATGGTGAGCCATTTTGACTCTTCCTGTGTGTGAGGATAGGAAAGTTCTTCCATTAATACAGTATTTGGTATTTTCCACTGAGCAAATGTCTTCTAACTTTAACTTGGTCATTTTCTAGTTAATTTTTTATTGCTTTTCCCTTCATGCACATTTCTATCCAAAACCTTTCTTCCTGTGATTCTCATCAAGTGTGACCTCATCAAGGTGATGAAATTTCAGATTTTATGCATTCCTTTTTTCAAATTAATTTTCCCTTTTCCCCACCAAAAAAAAAAAAAAAGTTCTAAGTAAGGTGCAGTCCATTTTACTTAAGTAACTTTGCTTGACCCATTTCTGTCCTTCCTGAATGATCTATCTGGCTTTTGAAACCTGGGCAAATATTATTTAGAAGAACTAAATGAAGGCGTTTTCAGATACCCATTATTAAAACAGTGAGGTTTCTTGCATGGAACATACAAAGCTGGAGATGCAATTAAGCTCTTTTTTTTTTCCCCTGTTGGTGTACTGCTTAATGGAAACTCATTCTGGCAAAGACAGAAAGCTGTGGCTAAACAACTTTAGTAGATGAGTCACATAAAGAGAACTGGAAAGAAAGGGAAAGAAAAAACCCCTCTGCTGCTTGATAAGAACCAAAATAGGTCCAGATGGTCTCCGTAAATCTTCCCATACTTGCCTGAAGAACAGCGGACAGGGCTACACTTACATTTTCAGTAGTTCTTGTTTTCTTGGTACAACGGGAACTTGCAGGCACATGGGAACCCTCTTCATCAGGTTTCTGCACAGATTAAGATCAATCAGGCCATGCTGAGCACCACATTGCTTGCAGAGGTGTTGATAACAGCTTGATAAGGATTATAACTATAATTATCAGGAATAACAGTTCAATGACTAAAGACTTCACTAATATGAATAACTGAAAATACAGGAGAGAGGGACAACTTCATTCTAGTGCCCCGACTTTGCAGAGACCAGTGCAACCCAGAGCTCCAGTTGCAGAGGATCCCTGCTGAATCCTTGGCCAGATTCCAGAACAGATGAGTCTCTGGAGTTATGACGATGAGGCAAATCCCAATAAGCATGTGCAGGCTTAGTGTTTCAAATGTTTATGTGTTCAGTGGGTTTTGTTGGGTTTTCACAAGGAAAGTGAAATATGTTAGGCCACGTCCTGTCAAATTTCAACACTTTGCTCCCTAGCTTGGCGATGCAAAAGGCTTTCAAACAAAAAGCATTGTTCTTCTCCTTTGCATCATATTCAGAAGTGACAGAACCGTTTTGTCTAAGATTCTTCCTTCTCTTTCCACTGCTTCCATATCGATGTGAGATAAGAGAGTTTGGTCTTGGATAATTTCGACGTAAGGAGCTACAGCTGTACAAAGCTCCAAAAGTGGAACTATGTGATGACACACTTGGCGCAAATGTGGTAAAGATGATGCTACCAGTATGGTCTACAGTGTATGTGTGTGAGTCTGTGTTCAGAGCAACATGTGTACTTCTGTATCAGCATTGTAAAAGCATTATGCTTTCCATTGCTTTTTTTCCACCAACTGTTATATATATAAGGAGTTAAGAGTGTCCAAGAAACTGTGCAGTGCTACATATATAGTTCTAATGTATATAGATTAGAACTTTTGAGAGCTGTTGGCTGATGAAAACTCTGTCAAACAAGACCCTTCAAGTTTAACTTGCAGCTCTGCATAGCCATTGGCTGCTGCGGTGGCCAGGCATCACTCGCCACTTACTAATCAGTCCATTGAAATTCAGTGCAAAGGTGATGCAGACTGGAATACATTTTCGAAGAACAATAACGTTAGGAAGCATAACTTTTTTGCAGAAGCCATTGTGTAAACACAAGTGTAATCACCTTTGAAGTAGCTCAAGTCAACAGGTTTGGGCCTGAAGTTCTTGCTTGAAATATTTCTTGCAGATTAGTATGAAAAAGTATTAGGTGCAGGCCAGAATGAAGTAAAACTGCTGGCAGCTGCTCTTTGAATTCATCCAACTGAGGTTGCAAACTGAAAACTGATATTGTAAGACACTGTTTTAGCTCATCAGAAAAAAAATTGGAAAAGAAAAAGAAGCCCTGCTAACTAGGGAAGGAGTGGATGTGAGCACAGCTGCCTAATCTTTGTGATGCAAACCACATAAAACTTCTTTGAATTCACGTCACATTGTGGTGAACTCTGGATTCTAAACTTTGGCCACCCACTTTCTCCTCACCATGCGCCCTAAAAGCTGCCCCCTCTTCAGCTTTGCAAAGGGAGTGGGCAGAGCTGTGACCTGGACAACACCACATGAGGGTTTGCAGCAAACTGCTGGGTCTTTACTGCATTTTGTCCTAACTGTGCTGAAGTCGGGGTGGGAGTAGTGCAGTTAAGCTTGCTTCTCCACAGCAGAGATCCGCCTGCGCATGTTCTTCAGTGCTCAGCACAGCCAGCTTCAATTTTGCAAAGGGTGGCACAGTAACGGTGTGCCTTGCTGGAACAGTTATTCTGATAATTTTTTCTTTGGATTTAGTCAGGCCGTTTGATTTCAAAATGCAACGCAAATTCCACAGAGACATAGACTGAAATAGGAGAAAAATAGATTCAGAGAGCCCTTAGAAACTGAATCATGAGTGTTTCATTAAACTCAGTGTGAGGAGCACCACAAAAGGAAATGGGGTTTAAATTGGCCTTTAAACCTGACTTCAGAAGTGAACATCTGGGGTTTGTTGTTGTTTTGGTTTTTGTTTTAACTTGATACAGGAGAAAATCTTAGGTGCAAAAGAGGCTTTTGCTTAAAAAAAGCTTGATTGTTCTAGGAGAAAATCGGGGGCGGGGGAGGAATTCAGAAGGCTTCAACAAAATGACATGTGCATGTCTGACATTAAGTTCATTTTATGTTTATGTTGTTTATGTTTATAGATTGGAGATGTTTGACAAAGCTGGTGTACATGCACAACCATTTTTTGCAACAGTAGAGAGAAGCACATCAATTGAAAGTGACCCTCTACTGTAACACAACTGCATGAAAGAAAAGTTTCTTTAGTATTAGCTTCATTTCCAGGTTAGTTGTTTTGTGCATGTTTTGAAAAAATTCTTCTATGCTTTCTTGATTGCTTCCTTAGAGTTATCACAGCATTGCTATGCTTCTTGGAATGCGATTTGTCAAAAGGAAGACGAGGAGAAATGGGCTAGACTTTTAAACTTCACAAGGTCAGCCAAAAACCACAATCTGTAAGTTCTTGTCTGGTTGCTTAAAGGTTAAAATGGTTGCTATGGAAGTATTGTGAGCATTCATACTCAATAAATGATTCAATCTCAGGATCAAATAAAAAACTTACAAATGACAAACTGATTTTTATAGCCTTTTGAAGCACAGTTTTGGGTTGTTTTTGTGATGGTGGAATAGTCATCAGGAAGTGATGGAAGGATCATAATTTGAGATATTTAAAGAATGAAAAAAAAACTGGTTAAAGTACCACTGAGAATAATCCAGCCCTGAATTTGGCTACCTAAGTATTCCATCAATAATATCAGCTCCCTGGTCAAGAGAAAGTGCTTTTTGTGTCCGCTGGCTGCTTGTAATATATTCCAACAAGGAAGCATGAGATGCAGAAATGCATTTTTTACATAACTCAAATGCTGCTGAGAAACAGCACTATGTCATTAAAGTTAGCGTAGATTGCAAATACCACAAGCAGCAAAATCTTCTCTTGCTTAACGTTCTTTCTGAAGAGTTGTGTTGCAACACATTATCAATGGTAGGAGCAATATTTGTGGGATACAGGGCACATTAGGTTAAGAAATATAAATTAAAAACCATGAATGACTTAAAGTGAGTCACTCTGAATTTGTGCAGAGGTAGACATGGATCACCCACAAGATCTGTTCACGTTGTGGATAGATGATGGTTTACTTCCAGCTGACAGTCAGCATACAGCTGAACTCACACAGCCTCTCCACATGTAAAATGCAAGTTTTTTGAAGCTAGGTCAGTCTGACTGCTGGCTGCTGTGCTTCTGCTCTCACCCCTATTTCCAAGAAATCCTTCCTCTGAGATTTCTCACAAGCTAGTTGGATCTTGTACTAACTCAAGAAAGACTCGCACCTTGTCAGCAATGTCAGCAAGGGTCTGGAGAGTTGAGAGGCAGCAGGACCGTGCAGCCATGAGCAGGACAGCAGTCAGAAAATAGTTGGATACAGGTGCCTGTAGACTTTTGTCTTCTGTATGTGTTTGTCACTCAGCGAAGCTTGTTGATCCTATCTCAGAATTCATCAGATGTCATTAAAATAAACCAAAATTTTTAACTTTTCCAAAGAACTTTAAAATGAGCTAATGTCATTGCCCTATCTCTAAGACTTTGTATTGTGCAAGAGATTGCCAGACATCATAACCTCTCTACAAGTGTAGACTACAGACAGTGCTGAAGAGGGGAGACAAATACAGAGGGGAGGGAGAGTAGATGTAAAAATCTGTAAATAATGTTAGAATGACAATCTGTAGAAAACTCTTATGCAGGTTCATCAAATGATAGGATACAAGATTGGAGGAATGGGTCAGGTTTTCAAAATTTACCGCTATTTAAATTTCAGTTTGTAAAAGTGGTCAAAGAAATGACCAACATGAATTTTCTAAAGGATGATCAAACTGACACAGCTTCTACAAAAATGAAAGTTATGATACATTGACCTGAAGGAAAGTCTCATGGGAATTTAGGAGCAAATAATGATTTCAAAGCAAACATACACAGATCTTCTGAAAAAGATTCATGAAAGACAGCTGGGGAAGGTATTGTGCAAAAATGAGTCAGAAATTCCATTTATTTGGCACCTAAGGAAGAACAAATAATGCAAATGTGATGGGACTGTGACATCTGTGTGAAGAATGAGAGCATAATTGAAAACAGCTAGCAGTGGCTGGAAGCAGGTAGCAACTCATTTAATCCTTCTAAGAATAAAGCATAGGTGTGATGATGATTACAGTCATCTTTTCAAAACTATCTTAACTTATTAGTCAGCACTCTGGCTCATTTTTGCCTAAGCCAAAAGCAGCTGAAGTAGTTTTGTGATGAGCCCATTTCAGATAACGGACCATTAGGAATTTTGAATATTTCCAAGGGCCTGGTCTTACACACATATACATTAGCATGGTTCATATTACCATTATATGTAAGTGCTGTGCAAGCATGAACCGAACAAAATGAGATATTTAAAACCTCTGTCTCCATTTTATTTGTTGTGGTATGTGTCTTTGAAATTCAGTGCTTCATCCCCTCAGATAGTCGTGTCTTTCTATCTGCAGGTGTTTGGATATACAGCATCTTCTCATGCTCACAGTTGCAAATTGCTACTAAAAATAAAAAACATCGCATAACTAGTAAAACAAAATTATAGTAACGTGACAGAGTATTCAATTTTTCATCAGGAAACTACACTATAACAATGTAGAGTCTAAATGGTCTGTAACAGCCTTGAATGGAAAGAGTGGGCCAAAACAGCCATACATATGCAAACAAAGAAAGCAAAGTACTTCAGCAAAACTGCAGACTGATCCTAGTCTCTTTAATTGCAAAAGCTTATGAGAATGCAGCCGGTGATGCTTAAAACTAAGCGAAGGACAAGAAAAATTAAATCCCAGCTGTCTACTGGGCACATGAATCATATAAATATCTACAAGTACAAGAAGCAACCGCCACTCTACATAAGTACAAATCCAGAGTGTGAAAGATCTTATAGACGGTTGTTTATTTTTATCCTACCTGGTATGATTTCCATTGCTCTGAGTAATCGTGTATAAGGTGGTACATTGATATGCTTCTCCAGCACACAAGTTGGAATTCGGAAAAGCAACGGTGCAGATGTTGGTATGCCAGTGTTACACATTTAAATCCAAATTGTCCAGACTTTTTTATTATTACTTTATTCTGGGTTACTTTATTTCTCTCTATTATAAAAAACAAGCAGTGTTTATTTTTAAACAGCTATCAAAATAGTTAAGTCCTGAAATAGGCAGAGCAAAACAAGGCTTAATGGGAATTCTTGGTTAATTCAATCATGCATTCTAATGCTTATTTTGCGCTAGGGGCTGTTCCACAACCGGTTTTAGGGAGCATGAGTATTCCCATTAATACATCTTAATATCAATCATAAAAATCTACTTCACTTGAAAGGTTCCTCTGCAAAAAATCAATGCCATGAGCAATGGCTCTATTTTACAAATGTAAAATTAGAAATATTTGGAATTATTTTGAGGGCATAGTTAGAATAGTTATGTTTAAATCCTATCAGTTTTGGATGTCATAATACAGTCTTAAAATCTGAAATGTATCTATAGTTTCTAAAAAACAAAGCCAGGGAGGAGGGGAATATGAGAGGGGATAAAAATGCCAGGTAAGAATGAAGGATCAATTTAGCAATGTCTCACCCTGATAAGGAAATGCTACTGTACCAGACATGCAACTCTGCTGCAATATAAACGTTTATCTTTCCCTGGGGACTCTGTTTTTCTTTCTTTTACACCAAATCTAGTGCTTCTGTGGGGCCATAATTTATTAATCGAAATGTATTCAAACTTCTTCACCAAGAAACAATCGTGTAAAGGAGAATATCTACCTTTTTAGAAGAGGAAATTATCACTATCAATTTGTTTTCTTTTGAAGTCTAATTAGTCTTCTCATAGGCTAAATTCCTTTTTCCTAAAAGGCCATTTTTAGAGCATATTGTACTCTCATGAGATCAATGGAATTAGCTCATTGGCCCATGTGGGTGATTGATTCCATGTATATGTTTCACTTCAACTTTGTGAGTCATATTATGTAACTACTGGATAAAATTAGCTTTCAAAAACTCTATCTCAATTTTTGCTTAGTTAAATTTGGAGACTATTAAGAATGCTTAATAAAATTAATCAAAAAACTCTGCAAATTTTTCTGGTTTAATCATTAAAATAATTTCCTAGAATTGTTTAGAAAAACAATTTCTGTTTCACATGGCAAAGCAGAAACACTATTCAGAATTTGTCCGCTTTCCTTTTAGAGTGGAAAGTTCTCATGATCTCCTAGATGATTTAAGAACATGCTATACATGCTGTGCATACTGTAGCAGCAATCATAGTTCACCACAAAATACATGGATAAATAGGTATTCTCTGGATTCTAAGAAAAAGTCCACTAAAGAAAAAAAGGAAGCAATAATCACCAAAATAATATGAGTGTTTTTTCCTTTTTCTTTTTGCTAGGGGATCCGAAACCACTTAGATTAGAAGCTTTCTGGCAGGCCAGCTAAGTGCTGTTCACACTTGTGTGGTACATGTGATGAGATGTTTCACCTTGAAGTATAGGGAAGAAAGGGCAAAAACACAAGATGCAGCTGACAGCTTTTGCATAAATTTTTAGTGAGGAGTGCAGAAGAGTTTTCTCTGAAGAAAGTGTGTTCTGAGAGATTCAGAAGAGAGTGTGAATGTTAAACAGTAGGAAATAAGGGAAGAGGCATCTCAGATTTAGTATCCCTAAGGATCATTAGGGGAGGAAGAGGAATGGAACCCGTTCCTCTCTAGTCACTACGTGATGCATACTGACTGCCTCTCTAGACTAGACTCTTTCCTTACAACTGCATTTTAGCCTAACCAGAGTTTGGCAAAAAATGAAGTGTTGGAATAAGTAGAGCCCAAGTTAGAACATCAGGAGAGAGGACGTTTATAGCACTTTAGTTTTAACAAGAAAAAAGCTAAATTTGATGGAAAAAAAATGAACAAAACAGAAATGACCCAAACAAAGAAAAGCAAGGCCACAATATGTGTACAGAAAGAAACATGACACTCTGTAGAAAAAAATCTTTAAAGAAAGAATCAGTGATTTCACATGAGTAAAACGAAACATGTTATATTTTATGTTTTATGTTGAAAGAAAAACTAAGTAGTACTCAGATTCCTATTACTAAGACTTCTGAGCCTCAAAATGGCTGCAGCTAACCATTATGCCATTGCAGTGAGTCACCCTCTTCCTTTAATACCTATCTCTTAACGACTTGATTATTCAGCTTTCTTTCTGAATGAAGGAGAATCCATCAGAAATTTAATTACTGTTTTTACTTTAAAATAGTAATGGTTTGAAATACAATATGCAAAAACGTCAAGTTCTCAGCATACTATGCAGCTTTAGGAATATATGTCTGTCCATACATTTCTGTAGCTTTCAACAACTTTAAACAGTAGGGTACCTGTGGGTCTGATTCAGATCAGACGCAAGATGAGTATCTGGAACTCAAGGTAGTTTGCCTTTTAGGTCTGCAATTCTGAGAGGATATTCTGCAGTTAATATTACAGATTTTTTGCTTCTAATAATTTCTACTTCTCATTTTCTACCCTTTCCTTTCGCCCTACCTGCCGCTATGTAAGTCCTTGGCCCAAATATTTCTATGACATAATTGATGGTACAACTTTTAGGTCAGGAATCAGTTTGAAAGATGCAGGTGTGTAATTCTGATAGCCTCTATAGGTTCCTTTGGATCGTTAACTCCAAAAGTAAATTAGTTAAGTCACTGTGTATTGCACTGTTACATACAAAGGAAGATACTCACTGCTGTACTCTGCTACTAATTAATTTTTATTTCTTTTTCATCCTTTCCTTTGGTATATAAATTTCATCTAAAAGAGTATTGCAACAGTATCTTTCTCTGTAGTGGAATAAGAAATCTGGGGAAATTAGAAATATTACTGGGGAAAAATGACATCACAGAGCCTAACATCTTTAGTGCAAGTGGCAGGACAGAGCCCTCTTTGGAGTGCCCACTGAAGGCAGTGGAATTATAACTGGGGTGGATAGAGTGGAGTTAAAACCAATGTGTTTGCTCTGCTTACTGTAATAGAAGATGAGCTGGAAAGGAGGAGACCTGGGAATTTTAGTGGGTTGTTTAATGTTACGTTATCATAGGCAATTGTCTGATATATTTACAAAAATAAAAATATTTGTCTTTTTACCTTTTCTAGTGTTAAATACGTGCTGTAAATATTCTAGAAACACAAGTAAATGATGATTCCATATAAGGTATTAGAAGTAGGCTCCTTTTAATGAATGAATTGTTTTGCTTAATGTAACAGGCAATGCTTGACATGGAAGTTAGGAGCACCCACATCCATGCTGTTCAGCTATATATGCGTGGCATGCAGGAGGAGCCATTAATGGCATTTTGCCATAGACAGTTTCCAAGATGCTGAATTTAAATTTTTTATTTGCTTCCCAAAATATTCTACTTCAAATTTCAGTAAAAATGCATAGTGAAGAATCATGAACTTTTCCAGATTTTAATTGATAGTCTCAGAAGTAAATTACAGATATCAAAGTATTTACAGTACAGCACAAAAAGAAACAAGGTTTGGAAGGAATTATATACAGTTGTATATAAACAAACCTTTGGCAATGACAGATTAGGAAGAAAGACTAATTTTATGGTTTGTTATTCTGTAGCTGCTCTGCAAGAATGTTTTATGCTATTCTTAGAAGCAAGTGATACCAGCTACTATGGGAGATGGAAGTCAGAATAGTCGGAGTTCTGATCCAATACAGCAGTTTTGTTGTATGACCAAAACCTGTTCTTCCCCATTTTTTCTTATCTTGGATATAATGTTTAGCTGTGACCCATTGGCCAAATATACAATTTCTGCAAGAGTACAATAGGAAGGCAATATATCTTCATGAATGAAATGTAAAAGTTACATTACACAAAAAGGCAGACAGTTACCACTTAACCCAAATTATTTTGGTGAATGAAAATTGAGAAATCTTAAGCTTGTTTAATTTTTGTAATTAAAAAACCTTCAAAGAGCTTCCTGAACATGCAGATTTCTGGAGTGATAAAAGATCCCCTTCCATTTGTGACTAATCCATAGACTGATTAGTTGCACAATGAAAAGTAAACACAGTCTAAGTTTGGAACTTCTGCTGCCATTGCAATTTCATGTTTGCAGAAGCTGCCTGAGAAAAGATAAACAGTCCTGAGATATAAAGGAGGAAAAAAATCCTTTCTATTAGGCTGTGTAAGATTAAATCCTAAAAGGTAACGGCATGCCTAACATCTGCCTGGCAATCCGTAAGGCTGGGTCCTAGCCTTACATTACAAAGTATGCACTAGGAAAGACCCAAGAGTAGCGTCACAGCAAAACTTTTCCCTGAAAATAACCTTAAGTGTTTACAGGTTCCATCTTAGTCTGTGAAAATATAACTCTTAAATACTCTTTCTAATGACTTCAAAGGATAGCACATTTTTTGCAAAGACTTTGGGTGTGATTTTGGCTGGTCTTCCCAGTTATGGCCCTTCTTCGTTAGCTTCTCATTTTTTGAAGGCTTAAATTAAAATTAAGGTCCAAGTGAAGATGGGATGGATAGTCTATTTGAGCTCCTGAGGGGCATTAATACAGAGTTTTGCTGCACAGGATTTATTTTACATATATTTAAACTAACTATATATGAACTAATTGTACGAATTACACTGCAGTTTGGACAGACCCAATGTTGAATATTATTCAAATTAGAAATTTTAATGTAAAAAGCCTTTGTCTTTTCAGAGTTTAGTTTTCTTTTGCTTATTTAAGACAAAATGTAGGGACTTCATACAGTTGGTTTTAGCAGCTTATGGGTAACTGCATCTGTTTAGATAACCAGAACTTATATTAATGCTGTTAAAATAGGCAAAACTATAGGACTGAAATAAGGTAGGGTAGAGTGCCTCTGAAACTGGAAATTGATAGAAGATCTCTTTAAAGATTTTCCTTTTTTTTTCAGAAGTAATAAATAAATTCATTAACTGGTCTATTTTATTGTGGAGCTTGAGGAATTTTAGTTGTGGATTCGGTTAGGTTTTCCATTTTCATGCATTTATGCATTGGGTTTCAGTTGGAAGTTCAGCATATTATTCACTGATCTATAGTTGTTATGCCATATGGATTTGTAACCAGGTGCTTCACCATGTCTGAGTTACTGTCTCTCCTAAATACTGTGTGGTATTACCATTATCCTGCACACTTTCTACATCCTTGCTGATAGTATCAGCCATCCGAGTCTCTTCTGAGAATAACAGTGAGCCTTCACATTTGTGGGAAGAGCTGTGCTTGAGATTATCCACAGCATCTTCAGCCTCCAGCTGTAATGGATACTTGGTTCAATCCTGTCTTTCCCTCACCTGAAACAGCTGAAGGAACATCTGTTGCATTGTATGTATTGCTCACATTTGTACATAGTTGAAGGTGATAACTTTTCAGAACAATTTTGAAGCATCACGCAAATCTCTTAGCCTGCAGCCACTGTCCTCAGCATAAGGAGATTTAAAAAAATGTACCTGTATGCCCCTTGGTTTAAATGAAGGATCTTTGGTACTTAGGTGGAACTGCTTGACCTCGGGGTTGCATTTCCTAATAGATGTCTACCAGATCAGGGATAGTGGCTGTTATAGCCCGAGTATAGCTGCTATACTATAGCTACTGAGTCTGAGAGATGCCTGATGTACTATGGAAAAGTTGACACTACCTAGTCCTCGCCTGGCCAAAATCCCCTTTTTTTGTGCTTCAGGCCTGTGCAATATGGTGTTTATAGAGCTCACCTTGCAGCCTGCTCTGGCTTGTTCTGGGCTTCCATCCCCTCCTGAAGTTGCATGAACATGTATTGCATGAAATAGAATAAAAGTTGCATTTTGTCTTGAATCGTAGGGCAGTTTGCCATTGTAGTGTGCCCATCTCACAGAGAGTTTTGTGCACTATGGGAGCCCTGACTGTGCTGGAGGGAGGGAGTATGCTTTGGGGGCATTTTAGAGCCAGACCTGCCACCTTCAGTAGTGGTGGGAGGTGAAGGGCAAGCAAATGCTGCATGCTTTTGGGAGCTGCAGCAAGGTGAGGCTGCCTGGTCCTCACCTCCAAATTCCCTGCTGAAAGTAGTAAGTGTCTTTCATACCAGAAAGACTTTCACATAGTCTTGACCATCTGTGATGGTTGCTGTGTTACACACGATATGAGGTATCTTGAGCCTGTAGGAGGTTTAAGTAATGTCCATAGAAGCTATGACTCTTTCTGTGTCTTCTGGAACAGCTGTGGCTCACACTGCACATGTGCTCCCCGTTGTGCACATTTGAAGGTTGATGTTGGGTTCTGTAGTCAACCTTCTTAGAACTGTTTTTGAAGCATCATTTTCAAACCCCTTTTCCTTTTATGTCTTTCATTATTGTAATGTTGATCTGATATTTGGAAGTGGAAGCACAGAAACCTTATAAAATCACTGAAAGTTAAGATCGATCAGTATTATTGAATGTTACATACTGGTGTCGTGTTAGGCACAAATCAAATAGGGCAAATCCTCATGAATTAATTCAGATTTTCCAGCTTTACTTCAAGTCTGCTTTTACTTCAAGGAGATTTTGATTAAACACAGACCAAATAACAATGGGGGGTGGGGCTGGTGTTTACTTTGACTTCAATAGAGCTGAAGCCCCAGTTTTATTCAAAGCCATAGCTAAAAAGTATCTTGAACCCACTATATGATATCAACACATTATGCTGTAGAAATAACAGGAGGTGCTAAAAACATTAGCAAACGTGTCCCCAGTGTTCTGCTGGCCACAGGGAATTTTACCTAATAGGCAAAGATTGATTTAGCTTTTATACTTATTTCACTACTAATTCTGCTGTTGCTTTCATTTTATCCATTATTATAAGCCTTTGGCAAAAGAAGCAAAACAAAATAGTTCCCCACCCAGTATATTACATGTTCTTGAGGCAAGAGAAAGGAAATAGCCTTGCTGTTTGCACAGTGATAGTAAAGGCTGTGCGGGGTAACACACTTAAATCTTTAACATTATAATCAACATGCTATGTTAGTGTTAGACATATGCATAAACAGCATTATTAGTATCTTTAAATGAAGTGCAGTTAGGTTAGGCATGTTGAGAAAGTTGTCTCTGTAACCCTTTGAACCCCTTAAAAAGCATGAGTAATTTTCCATTCTTTTCCAGAAAATGTATTATGGACATGGTATTCTGTTCATCTAAATGTGCAGTGTGACTCATTGAAAGTAATGTAAATGAAATTTGAATTACAGCTGTGTTGTGTTATAATGAATAACGTCTGCTTACTAAGACACTGAGTCAAGGACCTAGTTCTCTGTGGAAGGAAAATATTTGTGTGTTGCACTGGAAAAGCTGACAGGCATACATCTGTGTGCTCTGCTTCACATGCTGAACACTAGAAATAATGCAAATCATTGATGTGGCTAGCAGTAGTAAAAACATAGTTCAAGAATCATACCACTTTCTGCGTGACTAATTTTGAGGAGCAAATGCAAAGTCTTGAGCACTTTTTTTTTTAAAAAGTCTGTTTAGTTTGCCTTTCATATTTTGTATTAGTTGTGATATTAGCTTCAGTCTGGAATGTCTTAAGCAAAGTTGAACAAGTAAATCAACACTTATTTTTATCCAAGATAGATAACTGATTAGCAAAGCAGGATATAAAATAGAGTATCCTATTATGGTCTGAATTTTTCATGTATGTGCATGCAGCTTTAAATAAACAATTCAGCTTCCTGAACAAGCAACTCTTGTTACAGAGTTTGAGAGGTTTGTATGATTTATAGGAGGGCTGTTCTAAGAGAAAGTTGTCTGGTTTTCAATTTCACTGCAAGGTCAGCTCTGGATATCAGCAAACCTTAAGCATTCCTCTGTTCATGTGTTGCAGTTGCATAAGCTATTTGGAGTATGCACAAGAGTTCTTTCAGAGTCATATGATAATAACACATCAAAATTTCTAAAATGTCATTTAATAAATGTAGACTGTTTTGCCTCTTTAATTTGTGTATTATATATGCTCATATGTCTAATACTAGTTTTAAAATTGTAGGCAGACTTTAGAAGACATTTGAAAAAGCATGCAAAAATGTAGAAAACCTGTGTGACCCTGTAACAGACAGTGATGCGATTAATCAGATTAAAAAATGAGAGTTTTGTATGAAATAGGAAGGAAATACTTATTCATTAGGAACAGTTGCACGCTACCTAGCCTGCTGCTGCCAGGAGGAGGATGAAAGACTTTTGGGTACTGAATCCTGCTGCCTGGCAGGACCAGAGGAGCCCAAAGTTTCACCAAATGAGCTAAATGGAAACAGTGCCAGAAGTTCAAATTGATGCTTCTCGTGGTGCTATAATTTTCTCAAGCATTGCTTGCCCGACTGTGCTGATGGCTTAGGGTCATATGCATCAGAATGTAAGTCTCACCTTAAGTAGTGCTTAGAACCCCAAGAAAGACCTAGATAAACTGAGCCTTCTAAGACCAAAACTCTACTTTAAAAAAAAAAAAAAAAAAAAAAGAGAGAGAGAGAGGATAAAAGCTGCTGTCAGCTATCATCTAGGCACCTTCTTGTTTGACATTACAATTCCTTATGTACCCAGAGCATGTCCAGAACTGCCTTTATCTGGATAACTCAGAGCCTGTTTCCTACCCAGACTTGATTTTGGTCCAAGAACTAGCCAGCTGAACAACTAAACACAAGGCAGCCCCAGTGCAGTACGTGCTCTAGGAGCATATATATACACGTTCTTCGAAAGTTGATAACTTTCTAGTTGTAATAGTTGTTGTAATTTAAACAAGGCAGAAGAGTTACCTATTGCTATACGGAACATGCGTGCAGAAGCACACGTACGTACTGCAAGGGACCACTTTTGACTTTTGTTCATACAGGTTTATCTTAAAAGCTCTAAGCAAAGCTCCGCTGTAAGTGTTCGGTAGGCCATTGCAGATGTGACTTCCATTCCCTTATTAGTCTGAAAGGAACTACTTTCACCTTGGGTTGCTTAGGCTTTTGTAGTGCTTTCAGTGCTTTCATCAGCACCACTGTATACCAGAGACTCTGGTCTCCACAACTTTGCCATTTGTGCAAGCAGGAGGACACCTTTGCTGAGAGACTAATGTCCATTAGCATAAAATGATATTTTTTAGATTAATCATATCTGAAAAAGTAGTGTTATGTATATAACAGTTACAGAAGGAACATTAAGTCACTGCAATGTCAGTCATCTGAAGTTACATAAGTCATTATTTAAAACAAAAGCACTAAAAATTTTATCATGGTCCACCTGTCAGGCATTTAAAATGGCAATAGACAAAATCGGTCTTAATATAGAGATAGAGCATTGTGAGGGAATTTAGTTTTCAGAAAATTTGTTTACTTTAAAAGAAATATTGATGCAGTCCATATATACAGGCAAGCAATTCCTTTTTGTAAATGATATTACCATTCAAACTCAATAATCATACTTTGTTTGCTCTCAAGCTCTTGCATGGATTTTGTTTGCACACTATGTTTTTAGTCCAGTTTTGGCCTCAGTGGTGTCAATGGACCCTAATGAAATCCAGTGAAATCTTTTATGAGTGGCTGAAGTAAAATTTACATAAAAACAAGATTCAAAGGGCCTAGGACCTGGTTTCCCACTGCAAGATACAAACAATTTCGCTGAGAGTTTTTCTCACCCAGCAGTGAGAGAAGTGATTGCTTAGATCCTTTGTAGTATTTTATGTTACTTGATCAGAGTTACAGAATCAACTCATTTCCCTCAAGCAATGCGTGTTCTCTTTCTGATTTTTTTTATGGTTTTGCTTGAGATTTTTTTTTTCTCTGAAGTCTATGTAGGTAATCAAGTAATGAGAAAAAAGCATATTTCTGTACTTTAACTTGGAAAAGATCTATTAAAGGGCACAAAATAAAATTCATTTATTTATCCCTTGAATTAATAATACTTCAAATCTGTTTAGGTTTTTTTGTTACTGATTCCCCTTGAAATGAGGTCTGTCTGGTGTAAGTATATGTTTCAGAGCTGCCATCTAGGAGACAAAGGTTCATTCTCATATTCTGCAAACTTTTAATAAATCAAAAGAATTTCCTATTTGTTTACATTTAAATATTTCATAGCTTTCTACCTGGAACAAAAGTTAATTTCACTAGATTATTTTAAGTGTACGTCAATATTACAGAAGGGTTTATAATTTCAGCCATAAACCAGACATAACTACCACTTAATTTAGACCATTGTCTAAGTGTGCTTGGTTTCCTTCTCTCCTCTCTACTTTTCTTCATTTCTTCTTTTTCTCTTACCCAGTTACACAGTATGATGCTTACAGTTAAATTATTTGTCTCAGTAATTTTGTTCAAATTTTGGGATTTTTGGTATATGTAATGTTGTATTTGGACACTGTGATCAAGTTTCTCTCTCATTTTTGCTTCCCAAACATGCCATACAAGTCATTCCTTCCAGGTGCATGCATCTGTTCTGTTTTACCTTATCTTTTCTTGATAAGTAGTTGAGAAAGGAATAAAAGGACTTTGATTCATGTCCTTTCAGTACTTCAGTCTTACTTAGGTGGCCAAATTTGACTGAAACCAATATGACTTTGTCCTAAATACTCAGAGCTTATATCTATTGAAACCCAATTTAAAATTTTCTCTGAGAATCTGTTGGGTTTTTTTAATATGGACTAACAACTGTACTTTCTTGCAGTACCTAGTCTGCCTTCGTATGACAGTGACACTTTGAAATGAGGCTTCTTGATTTATGTTGGCTCTAGGCAGGCCCTATGAAATTCCTCTGAAGCAAGATGGAAGATAAGCAAAGACAAAGCAACAACTTTAAAATATTTGAGTGAAAATAGGCATCTGGGAAGAAAAAAGAATAGTCTGAGGTTTCATCACTTTAAAAACATTCTTTTCTCTGAGAATATCCCAAACAAATGTCACACATATCTCTTGATTTCGTATTATTCTGCTTTCATTCTTCATCCCACCCCCCCAATTTACATCAGAAGTAAACATAAGGGGAAATCAGGCTGAAGCTACAGCTGCTGCTTTGATATGCTGCCTCAGACAACATAGTTCTGTCAGATCTGATGTTCTGAGGCAGTTTTGCACTTCCATGTAAGTGGGAACAGAGGGGGGAATGGACAGATGTGAACATTAATTTCAGCCTTCACAATGCCTTCATGCTCAGCACCACTTTAATTTGCATTAAGCCTTTTTACTGTGCACTGGTTTTGGCTGGGATATAGTTAATTTTGTTTGTAGTAGCTAGTATGGGGCTATATTTTGGATTTGTGCTGAAAACAGTGTTGGTAATATAGAGATGTTTTTGTTATTGCTGAGAAGTGCTTACACAGAATCAAGGCCTTTTCAGCTTCTCATGCTCTACCAACTGAGAAGGCTGGAAATACACAAGAAGCTGGGAGGGGACACAGCCAGGACAGCTGACCCAAACTGGCCAATGGGATATTCCATACCATATGACGTCAGGCTCAGTATATAAACTAGGGGAAAGCTGGCCAGTGAGCCACTGCTCAGGGACTGGCTGGGCATCAGTCGGTTGGTGGTGAGCAATTGTTTTTCTTTTACATCACTTGTCTTTCTTGGGTTTTATTTCTCTCTCTTTTTGTTATCTTCCTTTTCATTACATATTATTAGTATTATAGTATTTTATTTCAGTTATTAAACTGTTCTTATCTCAACCCATAAGTGTTCTCATTTTTACTCTTTCGATTTTCTCCCCCATCCCACTGAGGGGGAGTGAGTGAGTGGCTGTGTGGTGTTTAGCTGCCTGCTGGGTTAAACCACGACATACTGCAAAGGAGAAGAGATCAAACCCTAGTTTTTGTCTTCATATGGACTATTGTGTTGTCAACTGAAAGTCGTGGTTCTCTTCTGCTTCACCGTGAGCTGAATCACAGAGCTAAACATTCTCAAATTTGTATGGGAAAGAACTGAAATATAACACAGGCGTGAATCCTGTGGCTTAAGTCCACGTCTGCATGTGATTTCTCAGTCACTGCATCTTTTATTGCTTTTTTGCTATTAAAAGTGACTGTTGCAGAGGTATAGGAAAGCTCTTACATCAGCCAAGTATAACCATCAGCTCTATTCTCTGGTTTTTCAACCTTTAACAGTTATCGTGATTGGAGAATGACAGACGCATTTGGCCAAGCAACCTAAATGTAAAAAACACACTTTAATAGCACAGAGTTGTAATCTGGCAAGCTGAGTCTCTGTAAGTTGTAGGCCAAATGGGAGTGAGACAGAAACAGCAGCACTTGCAGAAGAGCAGTCACCTAGGTCTATGCCAGAAGGAGGATGCTACCAGGGCAGGCGTGCGTTACTTCAGCAGCCCTTGACAGTATGGTCATGAACCTCATTCAAAGGCATGCACCCAGAATGCTCTGGATACAGTCCAGAGCAAGAAGACACGAAAATACTGTTTGCTCTATCTCCAAGAGACTAACTTCAGCTCTTGCATGGTAGCCCTTCCTGCTTCAAAGTGGTCTACACAGCATAATACTTGAGAGATTGTGAAGAATCAGTCAAGGTATCCATGAATGCCAAAAGTGTCATAGCTTCCAGGCAAGTATTTGGATTGACCCAGGTATTTATTCAAGGAATGTGCAAGGATTTGTGCTACAGCAGAAGTCACACTCACTACCAGGTTCTGGTTATCTCCTGGTGTTTTTTCTGTGTGTCTCTAAAAGTACAGCCATAATGAAAATGTATCATTAGTTTTACTGCTCACTAATTTCCTACTTAAAATTGTCAGTCTCATAACGAGAAACCAGAAACACCCAGTGGTGATATTCCACTAGAGTAGAAATGAAGCACTCGAAGAAAATACTTTGGAAGAATCCTACCCTCTGAAATCATAAATCAGGATCAAATGCAAAGTGCTCAGGGATGTAAAATTGGTCAAATCTTCAAAGGCAAACATTTCTATTCTCTTTTCTCTCATTCGGACACTCTGTCTGCAAGTAATATAAGTAAGCATGCCTGAAGAGTGGCTTTTAATGGGTTTTTTTTGGTTCTGCTCTTTTTTAAAGCATAAACGACATACAAGGTTTCGTGATGCATTATTTTGTAATTTAGGAGACTATTTTCCAAATTCATGAAAATCATAATAATTCTTGTTTTAAAATACCTTTTTCTTTTAATACTGCTTATAATTATCATGTGTCATGGCATGAATCTCTCTTTCTTGAGTACTTACATACAGTGTATAATTTAAGTATGAGCCAAATCTCTGTAAATGCCATCAAATAACCTGGACTTCTATAACTAACTTTCCAAGTAACACGTTCTGATTTACTGCTTTGGTGGAAAACCAGGAAGAAACAATAGGACTAGAATTTCTTTCAGGGCTGCCTTTTAACAGAGGTGGTGAAGCCTATGTATTGAAGCAGTCTTTGTAGCATTTATCATCTCTCTCCAAAATTTTTTTTTAAGTCTCAAACTGAATTTAGTTCTTTGGTTCATGTATTTGGCTTTATATACGTAGCAAGATTTCAGTGGGCATAGGATAAGGCTAAAGTCTTGCTTCACAAAGTATGACTTTCAGAAACTCTTGTTCTCTCTGGCATTTTCCATCCCAAGAATTCAGCAGTCAGTTGGAGAGAGGAATGAGAAGGGAAAATTTCTGGGGGCTGAGCAGCAAAGTTTAATATCCAAAACTGAAAAGACTCCCAGATGAATAGAGCAAACCAGACAATGCAGCAGACGTGAACTCTGGCCCATAACCTGCAGATAGATCTGTTTGCATGGACAATTACCTACACAGCCCAATGATGTCAGTGGAAATCCATGGAGAGGTAAGGATTTGTGGGCAGAAGCTTGGCTCTGCTCAGGTTAGGGAAGCTGTTCAGGTATTCCGTTTCTTTGTAAAGTGAAACAGACCTTAGATGCTTGCTGCCATTACCTACTTCTACAGTAGACCATGATTCAGTTCAAGGCACTCAGAATTTCTGGCTGTCAGGCTGAGCTGGGTACTGCATTCATCCTTCATTACTGGGAAGCTAGCTCCATATCTTAGACAAGGGCATGAGTGGAAATAAAATTTTTAATCCTATTATGATCTCCTTTTTCTTGCCACACAACAAAGCTTTATTCAATTTTGCCCAGTTTTTGGTCATGCATGAGGAGGCACAGACAAAGGTGAAATTGGACTTCTAGCAGAGTTTCATGGGACAGTTGACTATTATGTAACTAACTCAAAACAACAATGCTATAATTTTTGTACTTTCATGAGAAAATTATTTTCACAACTGAATTCTTTATGCCAGTTTATAAATGTTAAAGGTATTTTCTATGCATTCTTTGTTATAATCCACTCATCACTTATGAAATACAGAAGAAATGTGTTTTATTCATTTATTCCACAATGTTGTTATTCCGAACTTAGATACATATTTTGTAAATATTTTTAGTTCTGTTTCCTCTTATTGTCTACTTGCTTTCTCCTGTCCTGATTTTATATACTCTTAGCCAAAAAGTAACAGATGTCCCATTGATTACTAATGTAGAAGACTAAATTTACTCCCGGTAGTCTTTAGAGGAAAAAAGAGAAGTCCTCTGAGTAATTCAGACTTCCTTGTTTCTTTTCCTTTGCTTTATCTTTGCTTCTGTTTTGTTGTTTTTTTTTTTAGATGCCTGAGCTCCTTAAAATCATCTTTTTCTCCCTATGTTCAGAATGCTGATCTGAAAGTGTTTTCTCTCAAGAACCTAAGCTAGTTTAGACTAGCTTTTGATGGACCAAACCTAAAAGATACTGAACACAAACTTTTCTCTGAAATGTATAATGTATTTGTCAGGTTCAGACCCTAGTTATTAACTTCAGAAGCTAATTCTTTTAGTAAATGTCATCCTAAGAGAGTCTTGACAGACTTCTAGCTGAGAAAACTGACATACTTAGTAAAGAGTACAAAGAATTGCCTGTTTTTCTGAAGTAAATCATTTTTATTTATAAATAACTTTCTGGTATCCTGTAAAATTTCTGAATTTGTGAAGTTGTTCAGGAGGTACATAAGCTTTGTTCTTCAAATGCTTTAAGAATCCATATATGTGTATACTTTGTATTTTCCAAGGTTGCAAAGACAAAATTCGTACTGAGTGCAAATTGAAGAGCAAGGTTTCTGGCTTGACTTTCAGGTAGGCAGAAAGAAAAAAATAAGCCACATTGTTAACAGCAGTTACCTGAAAGTTTTTCTGAAGTCTCCCTGTGACTAGTTTAAATACCTTCTTTTTTCTTGTATCTTATATCTTTATGATTTTGTTTTATTTTGTCTTGCCTTTGCACGGTAGAATTTCCCACTCATCACCTCTTTGTTCCAGGAATAGCTAAGGGCCAGCAGTCATTTTGATTATAAATATAGTTGGGTAACTTTCAGTCTGTATTGATATCTCTATGTGAAACAACTGATTGCCCTAAATTCTATTTGTTGCATTTGTATATACATTCAACTGAGTTCCATAGACAACATCTTAGGTAGTTTCATTTTTTAATATAGAGTTGGCTAGGAACAAAGCCACATGACTGAGAGGAAGGAGCTCTGGCATCTATGCTTCTTGTTCTGCCTGGCATTTTGCGTTAACACAGGTATGCCGTTTAAAACCTGGTTCTTCCATTAGCACACCTCTAACATAGAAGTTTGGAAGAATTATATGTACGCATGCACTTTGAGATACTACAGTGAAGGCACACTGAAAGACAATGGAAGACCACTTTCCACTTTAGGCTCTAATAAAACATAGGCTAATTATACTGCAACGTTTTCAGTTCTTTATTAATACAATTTTGAGTTTATTAATTTTAGCTGTTATCTGCACTGCATAAAAATCATGCAAGGAGCATCACTATAGGGAATAAGGATAGCAGCTCAATATCACTTGGAGCACCACTGTTGTGGCTAGAGCTTCCCATATCACAGCCTTGCAATTCTGTATGAATGAGGCTATAAAGGGCTCTTAGCCTCTCCAATAGGTATTTCACTGCTCCATTCACTTGAAAAAGTACAGACTCCTCTGATTTTGGCTATTACTTTTCTCTGGTGTAGCTGAATTATTTTATAGGACACAAATCTTCCCACGCTTCAGCTCACGTCTCTGGCAAGTCAACTGACCCCTGTTCCTACGAAGCCAGAATGTATGGAAGGCAGCCATGCAGCTGACATAGGTTGATTTAAAAGACTGCGATCAGAGAGAGCAAAGTAATGAGTCCTCCAAAATAGGAGATCTCTCGGAAGAAACTATTGGTGCTGCACATGACTGACCTTTCCATGCATTCTTTCTGGTCTCTGCTAATAGCATCTTGGTCTTCACAAAACATGCTTCCAAAAAACCTTGGACTAAGTGGAGAGGAAAAACATTTTGTCTACTGTATGCAAGCTTTTTACTTCAGGTTTTCATTTGCCATTCAGAAATCCAGAGGGTTTAATTTCTTCTTCGCCACAAATTCTTCTTCTCTTTCAAGTACTTACCAAACTGGAACACAAGGGAAATCCTCAAGACCCTTAGACCATGCTATCTGCTCTTGCATTTATGAATTACCATACTGATAGTTATTGTAGTCCTTTATCCTAGCCCCCTTTTTAGTCTCTTGTTGTCAGGTTACACAATAAATAATAAATGATGTGAAAGGACACCTTTTGCTGGTCAGATTACGTGCTTGTATTGTACTGGTAATTGTGTTAGAGATAGCAAATAATGTCTGCATGATCTCGAAGAGAAACCTTTCTTGATAATCTGTGTTGTAGTCCAGCACTGTTGCCTCTCATGTGCTATGGGCACCCAAAAAGCCGAGTATTTCTTTAGGCTACCATATTTCTTCTTGCAGGTTTTCTTTTTTGCAGATTGTTCAGGTATTTAATATTAAGTGTAAAAGCTTTGCTGAACTAGGACCTTGTTTAACCATAATACCTTTCTTCCTTTTACAGAATTAGGGGGAAGTATGGGAAACCTAAACAAGACAACCTCAAACAAGATCTGTGCAACTTCCCTGGTATATTAATCTGTAGACAGAGAAGAGAAGCAAAACCAGAAGCAACACCTGAGAAATGGAATTCAAGGTGAATGTGAGTAAAAGACTTCTCTTGAAAGATACACAGAAAACTTTTGAATATGTCTAAGCCAGAGACATTTTTTGTGTTTCTTATTGACATTAAATCCCAATAGCCCATGTAGAATAAAGATACCATTTAATTTTTTTTTTTTTAATGATTTTAGCATTACAAGCTTCAAAAATCTCCCCTCCCCTATTTACCCACGCTGCAACTAAGGCTAAACTTCCTTGCAGCCACAGAGTAAGTGTCTCTAAAAAAAGTAGGAGTTAAGACTGCCACTGTATCCTATGATGATGGGCTCTTAATTTTCATGTAATAGATAGTAATTTTTCATATTTTTTCCTCTCCTGCAAATAAACTCCCTCTGCTTAAGACACATGAAACTGGAAGGTTGGTGTTATGATGCCTTTCCTGTGTGGGACTTCTGTATATTTTCTTTCCTATATAATTTTTGTAGTATCGTAATCTTTTATTTCCAGTTTTGGAAAGTAAGGCTAAAGTCTTCTGTAATCCATTAGACCCCATAGCATCTTTTCCTAATCTCAGTTACAAATAATTTCCTATCTTATTTTTCAGTTTTGAGAACAATAAGTGTAGTTTTCTGTTGCGTTTGCTGTAGACAACCTCAGTAAAAAATGCAGGAGCACTGGCTCATTTAAACAACTTTGAACTTTTGACAACTTTGGAAGAACAAGCAATTCTAAAGCTACACATCTCTTAGTGTTTAAGTTATAAATCAACAATCCATGTACCAACAGATACCTGAGCCTGATTATTCATTCAGCATTTTGAAATCCTTGTTATTCCTGTATATCCTAATTTCTAATTTGCCAAATGTAGAAAAATATAGGTCAACCAAGGTAGGGCTGGCTGACTTGTTTGTGAGAAGTCATGCTTTTGCAGCCTATGGTGATTCTCTGCTTCCTTAAAATTGGCCATTTTTTTGGCATCAACTATCATTTTGGTGTTTAAGCCTCTAGGAAAACAGTTAGCCAGCATATGCAACAGAGCCTGAAATGGACAACTGAACTGAAACAGATAAGGCCTGGATCTGAATTGTCCAAATCCCTTTATGAACACAGCACTTTAAAGGATGAAGTAAAGCTGAGGCAGTGCACAGATGGAAGGGATGATACCCCAGCTTTGTCATTCAGTGTGAATGAATTTTTCTGAAACTCTACCTCATGACCAGCCTGAAGTTTAAATGTTGAGCAATAAATGAAAAGTTAGGAAGTATTTTGAAAGAACAGAGTGAAAGAATTTGTTATATGATGCTGAAATACACAGCAGGCCACAATTAAATGTGTCTTGTTAGGTTTTCTTTTCAGAAAATTATTGTTTGTGTTTTGGTGTCTTCTGATGACTGTGTCAGAGGATTCCTTTTCAACCCAATTATTTCCAACAACCATAACCAAAACAGCTAATTTTTGCAAAAGAAAACATTCTGGACTTTCTAGTGATTATTGTCCACAGTATCAAACTGCTCACTCTTTTTTTTAAAGGTTTTGAACCGTTATGCAACATAAAGGTTTTGAACAGTCATGTGACCTTTATGGTTATGCAATCTTACATTATAATTTTTAAAGATTAAATAAAAATCCAAAACAAAAAAACAAGTCACAAGGAACAACTGAAATGATTCTGAAAAGAACAAGTTCAGGTACAGTTTACATGAAATATTCTGGCACTTCTCTGCCCTTTCTGACCCAGCTCTCACTGTTGCTTTGGGTAAGTTCTAAGTTTATCTCAAAAGTCAGATTGTAATTCTCATTCCTGGCATGATGATCAAAGTGCTGCCCACCAAACAGTGACCATACAGATGACAAGCTGAACTCCTTTGGGGAAAAAGGGAAGGGAAACGTTCTGTTTCTCCCAGGTCCCTGTTGCCTGACCACAGAGCCATTTCACACCTTTGTCTCGCAGTTGCCAGAGGAGGCTTTGAGATCACACATTGTCTAGAGAACAATGGTTTGACTAGCACTCCTCAGCCTGAAAGGCAAATGATTGGAGGAAGATTTTGTAGTGGTTTATAAAATAACAAGAAGAATGAAAGAGATAAATAAGGAATGGTTCTGTGCTGCCCTGGGCATCGAATGAAACTAGCAAGTGGCAGTATCAAACTAGGCAAAATGATTATTTCTTCACACGATGCAACACAGTTCAAATTGCCAAGCCCATGGGCCTTGCCATGGGATGCTTTGAATGCTGTTTGTATAGGTTCAGAATGCTCCCAGAGGACTCACAAGGGAAAAAAATAAAGAAAATCACATTTGGAAGCTGTTAAACACAAAACACCAGTTGTGGCTTAGGAAATCCCTTAGCTGTAAATCGCTAGAAGCAATTTTACTCCGGGAGAGTATCAGTTTGTAATTGCCCTGCTCTAACTCTCTTCCCAAGGGATCTTCTGTTGGTCACTGCTCCAGCTAGAATATGGGACTAAAAGGGCCTTTACTCTGATCCAATATAGGGAAAATAATGTTCTTGTTATAAGTAAGTGATTCATACTCTATTTTGCAGAAAAATCCTTGATACACACTGGTTCATTGTTAAAAGGGTAGTGTTAAGTGAAGTTAAATACATTTCTGACCATGTAACACATTCAATGAAGGAAAGAACATGGGGTAAGGAGTAGTGAACCAGCAGTCAGACTAATTAACTCAGTGTTAAATAGCAACTGCCTGATAATTCTGTAGAAACATGTCTTAACATAACTCATGAGCTGGACATACCATATCACATATTTACAAAGATGTTTTGCCTAGGAGAGTGTCAGTTTTCTTATCTGTGACCTAGATTCCCTGTTACGTTTGTTCTTCCTGAAATAAGGCCACACTGAGAATGCTAGTCTCTGTGTTAGTCTTAAATGGCTAGAAATATTTATGAATCAGGTGATTTCTTTTGTAAATCTCCAGGCATCTAGTATTTACAGCTCATTTAAATTTACAAGTGTTAATAACCTCATGGGGCAACTATAGGACTACGCGGAATTATAAATAAATAATCAACAGTTATTATAACAAAAAGCATTCAAGATTTTGGATGTCTGTCTGAAGCACAATGAAGCAGTCCGTCTCACTACTGAGTTCTTAAAATTGAAATCAAAGTCTCATGACAGCAGATTATTTCAGGGAATACTGGGAGGGAAATGGGGAGGGAATAAAGGAAATTATTTATATACTATAGAGGCTACATAACTATACAATGTATTAACCATATATCTATGATTGCAGAAATAAAACATGCACTGACTTCATAGGTTTTGTAGGGCTTTGTCTACATCACGGTTAACAGTGACAAGAACAAGACCAGGGCATCTAAAAGGTTGCTGTTACTGTTATCAGTGTGCTTAGATGGGAATAACACATAGTATTTTTTTTTTCACAATTACAGGAATTTGCAGAAATCAGAATATGTAAAAACAGAATGAAATTGAAGCTCTTTCTCTTAAAGAAAAGAGGAGACTCATTTTTAATAATGACTTTGTGTCATCAGCTTAGGACATGAAGAAGTAGTTTGCCTGCATAGAAGCCAACAGCAGATGAAATGTGCTATGGAGACAGAGAGAGCAAGATGCAGACCACATAAATATGCACAGTATGTTATTTTAATTCATTCCAAAGGCTGTAATTCAGAAAAGATTTTCAGCCTGTTCTTTTAATTTACTGAATAGACCAGTTTCATACTCTTCTTCATTCTGTACAAGACTAAAGAGCCAATGATGATTTGCTTTATTTGTTTTCTTTGTTTCTAACCAAGTCTTTGGTTAAATGATGTGCAGTTGAGAATATGGAAGTGTTAAGCCCCTGCAATTTTCACAGTAGAGTAATCCTGCTCCAAAAAGCTAGTAGTCAACCATTCATAGATCTCATTGCTTTCTGAGTTAGTTAAGAGTCCTATTCTGTTTCCTTACCAATTAACTGATCGGTACATTTTGCTTTAAAACTTTTATCTAATCTGCCTGAGGAGAAGACACTGAATTGGCTATTTTTGTTATTTATGTCATGTCCGTGTTTTAAAATTAGGTCCATTTCTTTTGATAGACTGACATAAGCCTTATGACTAGTTAATACTGAGTTGTGACAACAGCTGTTTTTTAAGGGAATGGGTTTTGCATAGTCTGACGTTCCCTGCTGGTTACATATTCTCTTCTCCCATTGTCAAGTTGTCATTTCACCGTCACATCCGGTTTAGAGTTGCTTAAATCTACTCCCAACCTACCCACGTGTACTGTAATGCTGTGTGGAGTCAAGCATCAAAAGTGAGACAAGGTATCTCCTTTCATTTTCTGTTACACTGATACTCAGTTTAATGCTTTGCAATATCACCCATTGGATTTGTTCATGTCTTTTTACTCCATTATGGAGATTTGGATACATAAGTACCCATGTAATAATGTGTAACAATGTTTATTTACTTTTAATTCCTCATTCCTGGACTATGAAGTGTGAGTAAGAAGATACACAGTGAATATCTGTGTGTGTTTTATAAACAACTTACATCCTCAGTGATCATAAATAAATACTGAGATGGTCTGTGGTGTAAAACGTACATTTACTAAAATCTTATTCCTTGACCATCCTTGTGGAGAACTATTCTCTAACAAAGAAAGCAACATCAGTTCGTGGAGCAGTACTATGTAGCAAAGCTGAGAGTTTTCTGTTTTTTTACTGGCTTCTATGACACAGAGCTTTACAAAAGGTTCAATATAAAATCTAATGCTACCCACGCCATCAGGAAATATGTTTTCCCTTAGGTAGCATCTCACATCCCCTAAGAAAACATGTGGTCTAAGAACTACAATCCTTTAAGACCACATCATGTTGCCTTAAATTCATCAAGAGCAGCCTTAATTTAACTTTTTATGTTTATAGGATACATGAGTTTATAACATGGTCCTATTACTTTGAAACTTTGAGTCTTGATTTCTAAATCAACATCTTTTAGAAATCTTTTAAGTTAGTAAATATGTTTCTTGCCAAACCAAGCAGCAGCAGCTGCTTCCTTCATGATATTCAATGTTGAAAACCCACCCCTCAGTCTGTATAGAGGATACTTCTACACCATGCATTATCATAATCCATAGCTGCTCACAGCTGCAGAACAGCCCCATCTGAGAAGACTGGCTTTACACAGTCATCTTCCAATCCAGAATCTGTTCCACAGGGCCCAATGATGGCACAGAACTTAAAAAAGCAGGCAGTTTTGTGTTAGGATCTGCAAAAAAAAAAGGAACCCATTCATTGTCTCTGGTGAAGATTTTTGTTCTTGCCAGCAGCATATGGTGTTGTAATTGAATGTCATAAAGCTTGCATGTGAAAAATGCTAGCAGACTTTCGGTTTGTAGTATTGTGAAAAAAAGTAGCAAATAGGAACTAGAAATGGTAGTGCCTAATAATTTATTCACTCCTTTTGAGCCCAATCATGTACAGAATAGCTCTAGTGTATCCTAATATTAGTAGTTCTTTTCTTGCCCAGTCTTTGAGGAAAGATCAGACTTCTGACTGTTGTACCTTGGAGTACCATTACATTCAGTTCATATTTCAAGTACTACATAGGCAGTAGAAAGTATTAGTGGAAAAAAGTGGAAGTATTATCAGTGGAACATACTGGATACAAGCAGTTTTTAAGGATCCCATTTTAGTAAAACTCTGGACGTTCGGAACAAAAATTGTGGCACTATTTCCTCAACAGCCATGCAGTCCAGGTAGGAAGCAGGTAGGAAGTCTTCAGAGAAACAAAACATCTATGGCACAAAGTCTGACTGAATTAGAGTGTGTTTACCTAAAAAATGATTATCATTCTTAGAGTATGGTAACACTGTTCACATCTTTCTGTGGCCTGCTCATGTCCATCAAATTTTCATTGCTTTCACTCAAGTACCACATAGAGATATGTGCTGGGCAGAGCCTTCCTTAAGTGTTAGCCAGCTCACATCAGCACATGGTAGTGGTTGGGACTACTCAGAAATCAGGGGACACACAAACATTGAAAGAACTTTATCTAAGAAAAATTTCAAAATCATTTAACAAAGATTTCCACATCACTTACTTGCAATGAAAATCATCCAAAGCAAACATTAGCCAATTTCCCAGTAAGGCACATTTCTTTTGAGGAGCAAAATACATACCATGCAAGAAACAGACTTGCATCTACCATGTAATAGTTCCTGAAGTGATTAAATCAGTGGATTCTAAACCAGGCCATGAGACCAGCAGCAATCCTGAGTGTAGTCGGAATAGTACAGTTGCTCAAGAGCTTCAGTAAAACAATTAAGCTAAATGTAACCAGATAGTTTTATTTGATTTTACACTCCAAATCTAAATAGTACACAAATCCCTGTAAGGTATTCTGACCCTTTTTCATTTTCATCTTGTTAGTATGCTACAAAGAAGAGGTGCAGAAAGAAACATTTTAATAGAATTTGGCAAGTAGTTTAGCAAAGGATTATTTTGACTGGTCTTCACATGTAACAGTATGCTAAAAGTATAAATTTCTAATAAAAGTAGAAAAGTGAAGGAGAGCATTGCAATTGTATCAAATATTACGTGAACCATTACAAAATGTTATGCAGATTACTGAAGACTGAAAAAGTTGATGTGTCATGCTGTTCTCCGTTGTTCCATCCCTGGCATATAGGGGGGAATTATTTATTAGGTTTGCTAAATGCTGTAGTCAAAACAGCCCTCTGGTTTGGCCTGCCTGTACACATTGCCTACTGCTCTGGATGCCATCAAATGCTGTGTCAACAGCTCACAAGCCTGCATGGAGAATTATTTCTCTCTTTTACAAAAATTGATAATTTTCCAAACAAGCTCATCTTCAGTTGGCATTTTAATAAAAAGACTACTCTCTTGAGTATACTCACATAATCTTGGAGACTAGGAGTGGAAAGGGCTTATTAGGTCATCTAGTTTACCCATCTGCCAGTGCATGATTTTGCAGTTTTTAATTCTTTGGCTACCAGCATTTTCTGCCATGTACAAAGCACAGCAAGATTTTTCAGTTTAGACAAAAATTCTGTGGAGAAGGGCCTCTCATTTGCAGATTCTGCATGTTTTGTTCACCTTAGCCAATATAAAGACTGGGAGATTTTGCATGTTCTCCTTTCAGACTGAGACCACAACCAGTATTTTTGGCTTAAAATCACATTGAAATTGAAAAAAAAAATTTTTTGAAGCTTATTCTTCAATTGTTCATGTAACTAATTTGCACCAGAACTTTCACAGTTCACTCTCTAGGTGGTAGAACAGGGTAAAGGGTAAAATTAAGAATTTAAACTGTTCAGAAACACAAAGTTTTCTCTCTTGTTTTTTTTTAGCACAGCTTTGCCTTTATTGACATAGTCCCCAGACCAGAGCTTTTCTTGTCTTCAAGAAGTCGTAAGGATGTGCTGATGAGGCTCTATGGGCCATCTCCCACACTACCTCAATCCTGATTCAGCTCTTTGCCTGAACAAGAGCTGATGCTTTTTGGATTTTGACTGATTTAGAATTACTGTGTTCCTGTCAGTGGAATCTTAATGAGATTCAGTCCTTGAAACCAGGCTCCAGTAAACCTTTCATCAATGTAGCACTTGGCAGCTGGTCACGAGCGGTGTCCCCAGGGCTCAGTTTTGGGCCCAGTTCTGTTTAATATCTTTATCAATGATTTGGCTGAGGGGATTGAGTGCTCCCTCAGTGAGTTTGCAGACGACATCAAGTTAGACGGGAGTGTTGATCTGCTCGAGGGCAGGAAGGCTCTGCAGAGGGACCTGGACAGGCTGGATCGATGGGCCGAGGCCAATTGTATGAGGTTCAACAAGGCCAAGTGCCGGGTCCTGCACTTGGGCCACAACAACCCCAGGCAACGCTACAGACTTGGAGAAGAGTGGCTGGAAAGTGCCCAGAGGAGAAGGACCTGGGGATGCTGGTTGACAGCCGGCCGAACATGAGCCGGCAGTGTGCCCAGGTGGCCAAGAAGGCCAACGGTATCCTGGCCTGTATCAGGAATAGTGTGGCCAGCAGGAGCAGGGAGGTGATCACGCCCCTGTACTGGGCACTGGTGAGGCTGCACCTCGAGTACTGTGTTCAGTTTTGGGCCCCTCACTACAAGAAGGACATTGAGGTGCTGGAGCGTGTCCAGAGAAGGGCAACGAAGCTGGTGAAGGGTCTGGAGCACAAGTCTGATGAGGAGCGGCTGAGGGAACTGGGGGTGTTTAGTCTGGAGAAGAGGAGGCTGAGGGGAGACCTCATCGCACTCTACAACTACCTGAAAGGAGCTTGTAGCAAGGTGGCTGTCAGTCTCTTCTCCCAAGTAACAAGTGATAGGACAAAAGGAAATGGCCTCAAGTTGCGCCAGGGGAGGTTTTGATTGGATATTAGGAAAAATTTCTTCACTGAAAGGGTTGTCAAGCATTGGAACAGGCTGCCCAGGGAAGTGGTTGAGTCACCATCCCTGGAGGTATTTAAAAGATGTGTAGATGAGGCACTTAGGGACATGGTTTAGTGGGCATGGAGGTGTTGGGTTGATGGTTGGACTCGGATGATCTTGGAGGTCTTTTCCAACCTAAACAATTCTATGATTCTATGAATGTCTTTTCCTAGTTGGATGTACATAGTAAGTCCAAAGTTTCTGCTGCTATGCTCGCAAAGTTGTAGAGGAAACACAAATGCTTTGGTGTATTAATATTTGCATAGATATCCAGGGTCTGCTCTTTCATCTTTCCTGCATCTTTTAAGGCATTTGCAAACAAACTGCAACTGATCTGTTCCAAAATGGAGAAAACACTAAGTTATTTCTCTAAATAACTGTTCAGTGTCTTTGTTTGGGGATTCTGAGCAACTTTTTCTTGTTTCAAGACTCAGTTAGCATGTAAGATCTCAGAAATTGCTCTCCTCTAAGTTTTGCTGTTTATCCACCAAATCAGTTGCCTAACATGTGGACACATACTGTGTACTGTTAACACCTTGTATCTTATATTTCAGTCTTCTTTAGCTATTGTGAAAGCCTCGGAGAAAGAAAAAATAATTGAACACAGTTTCTACACGGTTAGAAAACACATCGTATGTCAAAAGATGTTTATGCTAAAATGTACTTTATACACAGAAGTAATTGTTTGCAACATTTGTAAACACAGTATTTCCACAAACAGTTACATTTTTAATTCAGTTGCTCACAATCTCTCCTAACAGCAATTTCTAGGTTGCCTTGATTGCTTGGTCTCCATGAGAGCAAGTGAAACAGATTTGACAACAGGAACTGAGAGGTACTTACTTCAAAATACCTTGTTCGCCTTGAAAGACGTTTACCCAGAATGCGGGAGACCTTTCAAGAAGTCACTGAATCAAGAAAGTAATTCTGAACTTTGATTTTCTAATATATTAGTTTAATAATAAAAATGTCTTCTTATTTATATTTTAGATAGGACATAAATCCAGGACATCAAACTGCAAATTCTAGTCCATTTTTTTCAGGCTCTCGGGAAAGGGGTGGGAGCTCTTCTGGATGTGAGTGCCTTAAAAAGAATACCCTATAGTTGGAAAAAAAACCAACCACAAAAAACCTAAAGTGATTCATTCTCAACTGACTTATTTTGTTCGGCAGCTGAAACAGCTGAAACTTGTTTGCCTCACCTTATTTATAATATACATTTAATAGTCATTACAATATTGAAAGTTACTGACAGTTTAAGTGTTTTCTAGAAATAAGAAGTCAACTGTTCATTTTTTCCCAGGCTTTTACAGATCTTATTGCTATGTAATCTAATGTCCACAAACCCATTGTAAACACAGACTGATTTAAAGTAAACAGTGAAGCCTCAGTATCAGATAAACAGAACACTGAAGATTCAAAATTTTTTCTACACAAGTCTTCCCAACTTAATTTACAGCAAACTTCCCATATGTATCAATTTGCATGTGACTTTGTAAACTTTGCATTGTTTTGTTTGATGAAGTCTACAGTTTTGCTGACTATACAGGGGTTTTGATGATACTTTCAGTAGATGTGAATTCAGAAAGTAAAGGAGATGCTGTGTACAATAACAAAATCTGTATTATTTACTACAGAGGTCAAGAGGGAAATATTTTTCCCTTCTTCCAGAAAAAGAAAAAAATGCTTTGAGAGAAATGTCTTAACTTCTGTGAGAGCTTTGGTATGATTTTTGTAAAACTTTCATGCTTCTCTGACATTAAGACTTCCACAAAAGAGAGGAGCGTTAGTGGGAACTTTTGTAGATATGCAGAAAGAGTTGTGTCTAAAAATTGCTGTTTTGCTTAATTTCACAGAAGCTAGGAAAAAAGCCTGGAAAGCAGTTTTTAAGCTGCGTAAGGGTGCTAAAAGGGCATTTGATAATTAACACTGTAGAAAAAGACAGTGAAATGCTTTGTAAGAAAAAAGATGCTTGGCCAGTTGAAGATTATGGTATTAAGGAAGACCAAAGTGAAGAGGTATGAAAAAAAAAAACTGAGGAGTGATGACTAACTTTATGTCCAGATATGGGTGTTTTTAGGAAAAAAGAATTTTTAAGCATAGTAAACAAAATTATAATTTTATATATGCCAGAATAGGCAGAAGCTAATTTTGCAGATGCAATGTATGTATCTAGTTACCTGGATTTTTTAACTGGCTCAGAAAACTCAGTCAACCATAGTCTGAAATTTTCTAATTAGAAAATACCAGGGATATTTTTATTGAAAAGGTTGCAGGAAATGGTGCATTAGTAGTATTTTCTTCAAAAATACCAGTTACATTTTTGCTTGAGTTATTGGAATAGAAAATATAAAATAGGAACATTGAAGACAGAAGTAAAACAGTGCAGGACAGTGAACAGGGCAGAGGTGTAAAACTCATCCCAGAATGGAAAAGGCAGATGTGGCCAGGATAAAGGAACTGCAATCCAAACATTCCAGAGAAATATGCAACAGCTTTTGCAAACACTCCCCTACATAATTAGTGCTCAGTTTTGTGTGTTCTGATCATCAGAGGGATTTTCAAAGTTGAGAATTCAAAGACGTTCAACCGTGATGCAAATTCCTGACCTAGTTTCACCCTGATTTTAGTTAAGCACTCAGTAACTAATCAATCAACATATTTATTTAAGGTTTACAGATAAACTAATGTCTACCTATTGCATAACATAAAAGTTTCTCCACATTACTGTATATGCATATGTCTGCAGAGCCAAAAATACCAATTTATCCAGGTGAGTTAGAATAATCCCTGAGTTTACACACATTATTTCTGCTCTTGATAAATTTATGAAGTAATGTTGCAAAAAATACGTGCCCTATAAAAGAAATCTCCAGACAGTTTTTCAGTTAAGGCATTGGCCATAAATTTTCCAAAAACATCAAAGCAGCTTTTAAATAAACATGTATGTCCTTCAGGAAGATCATATGCAGAAGAACAGATTCACTGTAAGGTCATTTTATTCCTAGACATGCTAGAAATTTGCCTTATATGAGTGGATCGGTGAAAGGTTAGCAGACAGATCAATACCTCTCTGCTTCTGCTGCAGCAATGTCTGAAGTAACTGGCTGGTCATTTCATGGGTGGTTCTTTTGCTTTTCAAAATCTCAGCCTAATAGCTACGACTCTGTCCAGGCCCTGTACTTCCCAAAGTACACAGAGATGGGCGAATGGATAACTAACAACTGTGAAAATAACTTGGACAGCCAAATATGCTCTCCGAAGCAGTCATCTCATGAAACAGACCAAACCTTTGAAAAACAAGTCCAGTTTATAATAAAATACATTATATAAAAACATATTGTTTTAAAATATATTGTGTATTAAAAGGTTTTTAAAAAGCAGAGAGGACAGGTACACCTTAAAGAAGCTGAATTTTTTGAAAAAGTTGGTTTATGTCATTAGGATAAACAGGGTGGGAGTTAATGTTTTCAGATAAGGAATTTTAGGTTCAGGTAGATGAGTCAAAGGCAATTAAGAAAAAAGATCTGGTCCAAGAGAATATGCTAAAAACATGATATAAATAGGCTCGCAAGATTGCAGAGAAATATAACTGTTACTGACCTGTTCATTAAGAAAATGTTATTTGTCTGGTATTTAAATATATAATTTTATCAATATAAAAATCAATAGAATTAAAAAACACACCTATTTTCCAAGGTCTTTTTATTAAGAAAATTTTTAAAAGCTCAAAGCTTAAACATCCCTGAACTTCTGGATGCACTAAATTGCAAAGGCTAAAGGTCCATGAAGTGTTTTCGTTGTAGGGTTATCTCATTCTAGGTTGTGTTCTGGAGCACAAATGGGTCAGTCCTTATAATAATTCATTTCAGACATCATGCATTTCATTGATTAATTTGTCAAAATGTCTGACTCCAGCTCAGTTCAATGGGTTGGGATTGTCATGTGCTAAAGAAAATGTGCTGCTCTGTTGTTGCTGGCTTTGCCCCATGAGTTTGGAGGCAGGAGACAGCAGCAGAGCTGCTCCTGCCCTCCTGCATGCTCCCTCCCTGCCCTGCCTCTCCACTCGCAGAGCAGAAAGGCTCCGGGGGGGCTGCAGGGCTGAGGTGCATTTCTGCTTTGTCCTAGTGTGATCTGAGGTCGTAGTTTTCTTCCATTCACAGAGCTGTGACTCAAATGTCAACCTTTGCCTGCATAACTGCCTGGTCTGGTTCCTGCCAAAACCTAAGAGTCTTACAGTCCCTGCATCCCCTTTCCTGGTCACTCCAGCAAGACCCATCCTACCGCCTTGCTAGTTCGCTCCTTGAATAGCTGATGCTCTCTGTACTTTTTACAGAAAACTGTTTTGACAGGTAATTGTTTTGAAGGTTATCCTTAGTCGTGTTTGAAGGGAGAACAAAAAGGCAGAACTGCCCAGTTAACAGAGGTTAGATGGTAATTCATTGCAGACAAACATCCTTTCATGGAAACAGAGCTGTCTAAAGATACAAGATCACTAGTGAAAATATTAAAAATATTTGTATTAATCTGTGAATATATCACATGTGAGAGAAGCGTTTTACAATACTTACTTTACAATCTCATACGTGTGAAGACCATTTTACAATACTTACAGCTTAAAAATTACAAGGTGTCCTTAAAAACACAGATATTTCTTATATCTGAAGTTAATGCTAAAACCATGAAACTTGAGTAGTTAATTTGAATTTGACCTAATTGTCAAAGCAAAAGGCAAAGAAGAAATACTGTAAGCTCTTTGGGGCAAACCTTTCTGTTCATGCTACAAATGTACTTGCAGTGAAATAGCAGCACACAAGGAAGCACCGATTTAGATGTCTTTAATTTTTTGTGTTAAGTGGTTAAAAAAAAATAATTAGTGCGATGACTATGAACCTCTAAAATGGTAAAAGAAAGAGCAACTTCTAGCTCTTGATTCCCTCAAGATAGCTGAGAGCCTGCAGGGTCAGCCGAGTAGTGTCTTGTTGATGCAAAGTGTCTAGATTGTGCCATGCTGGCTGACTGTGGGATTGCTTTATAGCTCTCCAGGGACAGGGGTGAGGGGTTTGGAGAACAAGCCCTTCAGCTATCACAGGTCTGAGTAACTCATCTTAAACCTCATTGTTGGAGTTTTTCCTTTTGTCCAACTTGACTCCAGATGTTAGTGGTGCTCTTTGTTAATCAAATTGTGTGTAATTAGAGTGAGAACCAGATCAGAAGCTCCAAAAAAGAAAATGAAGTGAGTGAAAAAGACAGGTATGCCATTTTCCAAATGCTGTTGGGAGCCATATCTTTTAGAGGTGGCCACAGATTCCTACTGTTGGAAACAGGGGTGCTATATGTAGTCCCAATGGTCCCAATATGTATAGGGGTCCTATTTCTACCTCCTAGTAGATGCTCTCTTGAGACAAATTGATACTCATTTTTTTAAAAATCTTTTTTGTGCCTGGCAAGGCACAATTTGAATGGGTTTGAACTTGGATTCCCAAGGAGATCAATCCAGCCTAGATATGTAAGTGTAACTTTTGGGAAGTCAAAAGTGCTTCAACAGTAAGGAATGTGGTAAGTCTCTCTGTATTGACACCAGAGGGCTGTGATGTTTATACTGTGTTTGATGTATTTAGGGGTCTGGCTTATGTGTTATTCAGCTCACTGAAAAGAATACACTGCATTTAAAAATTGCAGAACAGAGTCTCTTCTAATTTTCTTCTACATCCAACATAATTTCCCACAGCCATTCCTGAAGTGGTAGGAATAACTCCACAGGGAGAGAATATTATTTCTTTCATGTGCCATTTTTGCCTGACTCTTCCACAGAAAAAGAAAGTAGAGCAAGATTCTTGCTTGTTTATGCTTTCTTTCCATTGTTCAGTTCATTAAAAAGACCTTGATGTGTCTATAAATGTAATTCATATCTACTTTAACGCTTGCATAATGAGCATCTCTATGTTTTGGACTTCTGATTTATTCTAAAAAGGATCTTCAAAATTTCTTTTCAGCTTGAAGCCTATCAGAATATCAGATCTCGATACCAGTTCCAGAAAGAACCAGATGCAGTGTTTGTTTCTGGGAAGGACTAAGCTATTTTTCCCTTTTGAGGGGTTATTATCTCTACACGAATAGATTAAAACTGGCTTGCTCATTGTACTCCAGAATGTCCAATGCACTAGGTCCAGAGGAAAACTAATGCCCATTGTTAGATTGATAACGTTGGAAGTTATTCAAGGTAAAATTCTTTGAATTCTTATGGTTTGAATTATTTTTTACTCTTTGCCTAGCAGAAATTGCAATCGACACTACCTGTGTACTTTTACAAGTACCACATTAGACATATCTCATGAATATTAAAGTATTGCTGCTGACAGCTTGGCAGCTTTCCAAAGATTCTGATGAGGTGAATTTCCCTGTCATTTATTTGAAAACAGTGTTTCAATAAGGTTTTTAAAGAAAAGCTCTGAAAAGACACCTCATTCTAACTTTGAAAAGGTTTTTAAAAAAAAAAAAAAAAAAAGAAAAGACCCCATTCCCCCCTCCTCCCATGCTTGCATAGAGATGTTTGATTTAAATATATGTTGTTTTTCACCTATATGACCTTTTATTCACAGATTAATAAAAAAGAGTATGACCAAAATCCAGTGTCAAAATTTTGAATGCTGTCTGTTAATCTTCATTAGAAAGTTCCTTTAAGCTAAAATTCGAAAATCCTCTGATCGCTAAAATGATGGTGTCATAACATGCACACACCTTGTATTACATGGCATAGCTAAGTAAGCTTGTTCATACTGTTCTTTATCATGAGCCTATGGTGAGCATGTTGAATAATGCCTGTATGCTCCAACTCTAACTCTTTGCAGAGTCGTGTTCAGATCGTATGTCACTTTATATATCTTGCCATCTTACTGGATGGCAAATTCTCTGGGGTCTGGGTCTCTGGGGTCAACACAAACAAAAACAATGCTGTAACTAGTGTTTTATTTGTATCATAATGTCATCTGCAGTGAGGGGTAGGTACACTCAGGCTTTACTATGATATATTTTGTGAGATTTTATTTTAAATGGGAGGAACTGACATTCAAAACTTTATGTTAACATTCCCAGGCATCAGTTTTTAGACTATACAATGTAGTAGTTATAAATTCTTACCAAATATATCATGGAACTTCCATTTTCTTGACCTTTCCTGATGATTTGTGCCCTTGCAGTTGGTTCTGTCGAAGCGCATGACCCCTGCAGCAGCCAGGAGTCTGGTGTGGCAGGAGGGGGTATCCGTCTCAGAGGCAGCTGCTAACATGGAAAGCAGGGGCAGCTCTAACTTGGAGGATAGTCAGGATCTTCCATCCCAGTAGAAATTCATAAACTTTTCTGTGGTCTTTCTTTGTCACTAAGTTTTAACGGTGACATGCAGTAGTGGCATAGCACACATACACTTTTCACCATTTTACAACAGAAAGTGACTATGAAATAGTACAAAGGTCTCGCAACAATGCTGTATCGTGTGACAACCCATTGCAACATGCAGCAAATTTGCAGCTTTTTTTTCCGTTAACATTTCAAGGTGCTGTTGTTCATTCCTGCACCCGCACAGCAGCCCTCAGTGGGTCTTTCGCTTTCCAGCCCCCAGTCCCAGAGCCAGGCACATTGCCACTTGGCTGTGCGTGTGAAGGGTGTGTAAGAGAAAGCTGCAAGGTTGTTTAAAAAGCAATGATCTTTTATTCTGTTTTGTGAGGTGGAACAAGTAAATATGCGTGTCAGTATTTTTTTCATAATTAATAACCTACAGGGTGCTTGTTTTGTATCATATTGTTCTTTGAAATCTATGTCACAGCCAGGCTAATGTGCATGCACGCACCTGTAGAAGGCTACTATAAAACTTCATCTTGAGGTTGCCCCAGGCTAAAAAGCAATAGAGCAGACACTGATAGAAAGCATCAGGCAAGATCCTTCTTTTTTTGTTTTTTCCCTAAGGCAGTGACCTTGCATCATGAAAATGGAAGGGACTCTGCTTACTGAGAAGAACAGGTGTGGGGCAAAAAATCAATTACCATTTGTAAGGAATTTTTTTTAATCAGTCAGTGAAATCTGTTAGATTGTTGATAGCTTTTGTATTGCAATGCCTGATGTAGCTCGGAACATAAACATTAACAGCAGTACAGCTGTGTGTAGGTTGTACTCATGAAAATTTTGAGAGATGTTAACCATTATAAGAATGTTAATCAAATGCATCCTCAGAAATTTGTTCTACACTGCATGCATTTATGAAATGTCTGAAATGTCTTTTTTTTCTTCAGAAGTGCAGCCAAAAGTGTAGAAGGTCTGAATCTGGTGACCTGCACTATCTGGACATTGGTAGAGGACTAACGAATCAGTAGCATAAAGCTTCAAAAGGATTTACTGTTTCACTCGCTGATGGCACAACTCTGGTTCCAAAGGTACGAAGAGTTTGATGGGAATGCCAATTATTTTTCTGAGGATTAATTGTGAGTGTCATTTGGCTGGCGAGAACCAAATTTGAGGGATGTGACAACCTCCATAAACTGTAATTCATTAAATATGGCACTGGATCAGGACCAGACTCTGCTCATACCTTTATTTTGTATTTTTAGAAAATACTCTCCTTTCTTTATGTTGTAGTTTCCCATTTGTTTAATGTAAAGATGACACTTGATAAAGTTCTCAGAGATCTAGAGATGGTATATGTAAAGCAATTACTCATTTTGAAATTTCATTACTCTTCCAAAGAAAAATCTTTCCTCCACTTTCTGAGTAGTTAAAATGGTCATGGGTGATATCTTGGGAGATGGAAAAATAACAGTATGCAGTGGTTTTGTTCACAATGGCAAAACATAAAGAGGCACAGTAAGGCATCTTATGGGAAAGATAGTATAATAACAACACTGACCTCCTGACCTTTATAAATTAGGAAGTGCAATTTCTAAATCAAAAACAGCACTAGAAACTCTGGGAATGGAAACAAGCTTCATTCTCTGTTGTGCAAAGAACCCGAGATTTCCATAACAGCAGGTCAGATTTTCAGTCCTGTGTACGTGTCTGCTCGTTTCATAAATTCCTGACAGCTGTGTGTTCTGCTGGCCTTGGGAACACGCAGAAGGCAGTGGGGGAGATGCAGAGTGGGTGGCTGGGATTGGCACTCTTTTCATGCCAATGAGATGCAGAGTTGCCCAGGAGAGGGGGGATTTCAATGCTCCTCAGTTCCCACTGGGAGATCTCTTTGCGGTCGAGACCCTCCTCTCCTACAATGTTTATTGAATTGGCTGAACACTGCCACTGCAGTAAACAACGTACTGCTACCATCGGAAAGAATGACCCAGACCAGATCTATAATCTTAAAATAAATACTAATCAGATATAGTGGCATTCACTGAGAGATTCTTTCCACGGCTGCTTTTTTTAATTTTCTGCATGCAAGATTTCTTCAATAGTGTGGGTCCTGGAGCTTGACTGGCTCTAGCAAGAGTTTGGTGGAATATCCCTTTGAGGATGGAGAGTTCAACTGGGGCTGGGAAGGTGGGGTTACATGTATTTTCACTTAAAGGCATACTCTTAATTCTTTGCTCTCAAAACCATGATTATGGGCCTCTTCTGTAATCACAATACTAGCCTTGTAGTCTTGTTTTTCAGTATATTCATACCAGGCTATTCACTGTTCTGCCATTTGAAAAAAGGATGTTTAATACTTTAAAATATGGATTTAATTAATTGGAGAAGACATTTTTCTGAATTTTCCATGTGTGTAGAAAATTATGTGCTGAGAAGAATACATTCTTATATTAAGGAGTAAGAAGATTTCACATCTCGAAGCTGTTTATTAAAAAAAATGTTGTTATAGTTTTCCAATTAAAAAATATATATTTTCTATTATATTTATTTCCACTTTTCCATGAGACACAATTGTTAGGCAAGGAGATAGAAAGCATCTCTTGTCTTTAGGAAACAAAGAGTAAGTGGATCTCGAATGAGGCATAACATTTTTTGGATTCACAGAATAGTTTAAATCCAATTAATTAGCATAAATGTTTCAAGTAAAAATATAAAAATAATTATATTATTACCACCCTTTGTGCCACAGAGTTTGCAGGGATGAAGAAGAATGAATGTGTGATATTTTTGTTTTCCAGATGATTGTTCCTAACTATTTAACTTGGTCACCAGAGTCCACCACAACTTTGTTATTACTACTTTGAGGTGGTTTTGTGGTATCTTTTTACTCAGAGGATCTAACAAAACTTTCCCAGACTTGCTATCATAGCCCAAAGAGTTCTTACCAACATACAGTTGATATGTTTGAACTAGGGTTTTCTGTTCTGTAATTAAAACAAAACCTGCAAGCCCATATAGAGCTTAGCCATAAAATGAGTTCAGATCGGTAGTATAACTACATACCTATTTATAATTTTTTTTTAATATATCTTCTTTATCTGCCATTATACCTGATGTTATTAGTACAGACTTTGAGGCTCTCAAATACCAGGTGGTGATTTAATGTTCTTAGGACAGGTTTCATCTTGAAAGGAAAGGTACTTTTAAAGCTACCTTTGAAAAGCAGAACAGATCAACCCATATATCTAAACTAAGGTCTCGAGTTGTTCTTTTATGCATGACATTGGACAGATTAATTCGTAAGTGCCGCAACTTACCAATAGCAGATGTATTATGGGCTCTATGACAATATTCTAGAGATAACAGCATAGAAAAGAATGTGACAAGAGATCATGGATCAGAAGAAATCCCATAAAATAATGTCGAGAGAATCCTTGCAGTCAGCCTCCCAGGCCACCCACCCACCGGCGCGAGCAGCAGCAGGGCTGGCCCCAGCGTGGTACACTTCCCCTCCTTCCAGAAAAGCAGCTGGACACTGTTTCTCCATTCTAGGAAATCAGTGTGCTCTTTGGGACACATGGAGCACTTACAGTCCAGAAGAGAGCGTCATACCTGCCTCATACCGTCAGCCAGTGAAAACTGGTCTGACACTACTGAAGACTGCTATTTCTTTTTTTTTTTTTTTTCAGATAGGGATTTCATTTTTAGTGGAAGACTCTCGTATTGCCATGTTCTATGACCTACTTGCACGTCTCCAGTGGGCTTCACTTAGAGTAGATTTTTTTTAAAAATTCAGTTGTTTTGCCATGGTAATTTCTTTTGCTTCCAATCATGTTAATACTGAACAGATCAAGAGTTAAAACATCTAATCCTGTGTTCTTCTGTTTTCTGTTTTTTCTAAAGGATGAGTCATATGAGTACGGATGGCCTTTTGTTATTCTTTAGTAAACTCAAACAAGAATATTTAGTCCCTCATTAGAAAAACAATAAATCAGCAAACAGAAAAATGTGAAACAATAATTTTAAAAAAAAGTTGGCTGTATCTTACAGTTATTGTTCAATTTTTTATTTAAAAAAGACAAAAAAAAAGTTCATAAAATGTGCTGGATTTCTAGTGCTGAAGCCTAAAACCTGGAACCTTTCTATGCTGAGGTCCTATGTGAACCAATGAAGTACAGTACTCTTGAGCCCTTCTGGAAACTACACGTACTGTCTGGAGCAACACTGATTTGAGCAGAGACAACAGAGACAGCAACTGGTCCCTGAGCAGAGCCAACAGAGTGACTGTTTGATTTGCATGATGCACTCCCACTTTCTACAAAAACCCCGTGGTAGAAAGGATGACCTACTTTTTTTAATGATAATTTGTTCTCTGACTGCTCTTCTGATGGATTTAACAGGTTTTTGTTACTTAGAGATATAGCAAAACATGATTTTTTGTGATTGTGTAAAACTAAATATAGACACAAATTCACAACCAAGTTTATTCTTAAATTCATAAATATTTTCTGCCATTTTATGTTATTTTGACGTCCAACAACCACAAGTTGTAGAGCACAAAAGTGTCTTTACAAGACACTCTCCTGCCACAAAGTCTTGTAGCCATTTCTACTGTAACTACTTCCTTAGGTTGATAGGACTGTGGTATTTCTTTAAAAAGTGAAGATCTGGGTTTTTTCCTTTGTACAGTGGAAATCCTGAATTAGGGACAAGAAGAAAGGATTCCTTGCAAAATAATTTTGACACCTCAGTGAAAAGGAGGAGCATCCTTACAAAGGCGTTGGGCCAATGTTCTAAATTAACAGATTCCATCATTGGCGACAAGAGTAGGTGCGTGTTCAGTACAGAAAAACCACGCCCTGGCCATAGATTTTGAATTCCCCAGCATTCAGTACACCCAAAGGTCATTAAACTGGTTTGGCTTGTGTCCCTCCTGCTGTGAAGAGAAAATGCTGTGGGTGCTGTCTGCTTCACCCTTATGCAGTCATAATGTTGGCTCTGCCTTAAGAGCCTTCACAGCTGTGCTGTATGTAACACAGTTAGTTCCCAACATGACTCAGATGAAGGATTTTATTAAAACTGCACAGGACTTCTGCAAAAAAGAGAATTTTCGTTTGTGAAAACCATTGAAGCTGTGCAAAGCTGAAAACAGAGCGCATGTGAACAAGAGGCTGAGTCTTCCCATTGTCTTAGGAAATAATTTCAGTGAAAATGGAAAGGTGGGAGACGAACGAAACTGTTTCATTGACTTGGCCACCTTAATTCCTGCAATTGTCCCTTAAGACATCAGTCATAATTTGCATTACTTCTAGCTCATAAACAGGAATGGTTAAAGAAGTGCATGGGTTTTTTTTTTTGTTTAGTGGCTCTGGATTCAGCTTTTCTTGTAGGTCAAATGTTTTTAAAAAGTGGCCTTTAAGAGAAAACAATGTCATAGATGCATCTTAGCAGCATGTGTTGGTTGACTAAGTACAATTTTGGGGGGGAAAAGTTTCTTTACACTTACCTAAACGCAGTTTTTTTTTTTTTCTTTCCTCCCTGTGCTTTTGGTCACTATTTGCACTATTTACAGTGTTTTATTTCTGTGAAACTATACACCCCTTTTTAAATGTCGAGATTCTTTACTATCATTAAACTCCACACAGAACAAAAAATAAATATCTTGTTCCTCACATAGGGGCAATTACAACAAAAACTGAAGGTTCTCGGTTCAGATTAAGCTCTCTTGGAAACAAGGGATAGCTGCCAGCCTGTTCTACAGGTCAGAACTTTGGGAACTTTTAAAGTAACACTTAGATCATTTGCTTAAGGACTGACTTTTTGGGGAGGTGGACCTGAGGTTGCCTGATACATATGTAAAAGCGTGTCTCTCATTTGTCTTTCTGAGGCAGAGTGTCACTAACCTCAAGAATCAAACATATACAAGGAATCCCAAATTGGAGGAGCAGCATGAATACTCCAGTCACCTCACTTAAAGGTTGGTCAGTAGTTTTGGTCTACACATCTTTCATGATATCTGCAGTAAAACGCAAATACGTTCAATAACTTTTACAAGTAATTATTCCAGGTCCCCCCATGCAAAAATGCTTCGATTCTGATATGAGTACCTTTTTCCAGTTTAGTCTAGATGCCAAGATGTTACGTCCCTGGGAAGGTGAGTGTTAACTAAGAGCTACTTACTAAATACTCCAAAACTGCCTGCAAGACTCAAGAATCTCAAGACTCAAGACAGCTGGGTTTCTAGAGGGCCTGTTTCTGTGCAGAGGAATTGTCCACGGATGTTCAAGGAAAGTTGTTGTGCCACAGTCTGTTCAGGCCAGGTAATTAAAACAAAACAAAATGGTGAATGCCAGTCAAAAGGAATTGACTTATGATGGTAAACGGCAGTTGCCTCGTGGTTTTACACTAGAATTATAAATTCAATTCTACAACCACTCTTATGTGAAGGTAGCACTAATGAGAAATTCCAGTGTAGCTGAGCATTGCCATTCATTATTTGCTGAACCACAGCAAATATACTGCAGAACACAAGGAAGATAAGGTCTATAGCTTATTTTGTTTTTTACAGGATATAAGCATTAAGTGGTATTGGTTATGCTTCTATCCAGAAACCTCAGGATTCATTTCTGTACAAATTCAAGCATACAGATTTATACTCCAGTGCTTATGGGAAATAGTAGGTCTCATGGATAAATCTGGGTTCATAATCTAGTTAAAGACTAGTTTAATATTCAAGGTGAACAATCCAGAACTGTTCTTAGAATTTCAATTTTACTCAATCAATCGAGTGTTGTTCTGTAAAAATTGAAGGGAAGCGTTAGTGAAAATAAGGGAGTCACCAAGGGTGTTCTCTTTTTTTTGAAAGGATAAACTTAAGAAATTGTCGTAGTTTCTCATACTAAATCCAAAACACAGCACTAGGGTGAAATTTAACTCTATCCCAGCCGAAACCAGGACAGTATCATAGAGAAATGTTTGTTGTGGTCAAAAGGGATGAAAAATTTGTAGAATTCAGTATGAAAGTGGCTTTAAGTCAAAGACCATGACCACATTTCTCTTATTTTTTCCTTGGCTGTTTAAATGTGAATGCTTACCATGTAACATTCATTAAGTTTCATGCAAATTAAACAATTACAGTGACAAATGTGGAGGCATTAATACAGAAAACAGAGTGGCAATAAAAAAGTGATCTGCACGCGATTTTCATAAATGGTTAATTTAGTTTAATTCTCATTCCATAGCTGAGAATGGTTTGAATCCAGTGTTTGTATATTTCTATTGAAGAGAGCCAAACAAATCAATCCAGGTGTTATTAGATATTGTGGTTCTCATTTATGTCCTGAGCATAACTCCAAAAGAGAAGAAAACCTTATAGGCCTGGGCATAAAATTTGAAGCATTTTGTCTTAGATTCTAGGATAGCTCAATGGGAGGTGGTTATCTGTTTGTTGATTGTAGCTACTTGAAGTTTATAAACCAAATAACCTGACCTGTTAAATAATATGATACTGGATGTGAAAACCAAAACTGTATGAAATAATTCCACCATCCCAACACAGACAATGTGGAAAATTGGGTGATATTTAATTCATGCACAAAAGTGGTGTGTAATTCCTTTGAAAAGTATCAAGCCATTCATACCTTATGAGCGTATAAGACACAGAAGAGACCTCAGGGTACGTTGAAAGTGGCATCGAATTATTTAAGATCTCTTCACACTTGCTTCAACCTTTTCCACCTCAGGTGACCCCAGCAGAAGAGGACCTTCCAGTTTAAGTGCCAATGTATTTCAGATAAATAGGTTTTGAAATGAGACCCAATACCTATCAGATTAAAAGGTAACCTTAAGCTGCTCTTATTTTGTTATGCATACAGAGATATGGGTCCCTTTTTTGGGATGACAGTTTATGACATTAATGAATTATTGATAGGAGGAATGGTTCCCTGGGTCTCTGTAATCTCAGCAAAACTTAAGAACAAATGAATAAGTGCTCCTGCAGTTAATAACCTGGATTAAATTAATTGACTGAGAGTAGCAAATAGTTTGGTCGTTGTTTTAGCAGAGATGCACAGCGTCACAGCTTTCTGCAGTCACTTTGGAGTCTCCCAAACTTGTGCTTAAAGCTACATTCTTAGCAAAACTACATTTATAACAAAAACTGCTTAAGCCATCTTATTTGGAAAATAAGTTTGTGTGTTCTGATCTTATTCTCAGTAAACTTTTGCATGGAATAAAGAAAGAACTAGGCTTAAAAGGCATTAGTAGTATCAAGATTTCTTTTTTTTTTTTTTGTCTGCTATACATTCTTTGAGGAGCAAGCAGTAAAGAAAAAGGTGGTACTTGTTCTGCATTCCTTTCAAATGTTGTAATGACAGCATCAAACTGAATTATTTGAAAAGTTTTAGTTTGGGAGTTTTGGTTCTTCTAATTTGGGATCTTCTTCACAATTGTTTTTTTATGTTTGCTTTCTACCCAGGTCACACAAAATTATGGTGTGAGGCAGAGATGGTGGGAAAAGCACTGAAACCGAAGTGTTGCAATTTTCAGGCCTCTCTTTCATCAACTCTGCTCATCAGCAGAAATACCCAGGTTTGCTCCTCCACTTCTGGGATTATTTCAGTTTGTGCAGCCACATCAGGTACTTACCTTTTATCTTTGTTAGGGAGCACTAAGAATTAAAATTCCTTTTTGGGCTGTACCCATTGCCTCCTAATTAACATGAAAAAATGCTTTACCACAGAGGCTTTACCATAGGACTTCTTTTTTCACATGCATATATCTCACAGCGCACACTAACTATTCATATACAGTCTCAGTGTGCATTTCATATGCACACAAAAGTTCCAGATGTGCTGTGTATCTTGTTTAGTTGACTTTATTCTTCTGTAAAGCCAAGAGAAATATTAATCATTCATTTACTGTTAGGGGATGGGTCGTCTTCTCATGTTTCAGTAAAGGGGGTGGAAAAGTAAAGTAAGCCAATTTTTTTCCTATTTAAGGCCAAAGCTGGGGAATGCTTGTGGCTGAGTTCTGTACATGGCCCGGTGCTGGAAGGGCAGGGAACAACCGATGTTGCTATTTTGAATAGATTTTTCTCCCCCCCCCCCATTTTTATTTTTGCACAGAGAGTCTCATGTCTAATATTTAGACATGATGAGCTTTGTGCAAAAAGTAACTTTGCTCATTCTTGCCGTGTTTCAACCCTCAGTTATTTTGGCACAACAAGACGGTGAGTAATTCAAGCTTCTTATGATTTACTGTTTTTATTTTATTTTTATTTTCACCAGTGATTTTAATCGCTTGTAAGAAATGTGTATTCACAAATCTCACCAGAACACTTTTCCTTCACTAATTCAGCAGAGTCAGATAGTTAATGCTGAAGCTGAAAGCTGCAGGAGTTTCATTACCATCCCAAAGGTTTCTCCTTGCTTTGCTTTCTTCTGTGGTTAAAAGGACTATACAGTGCTCTCTGCCTTAGCTGCATATGTTCTTGTTCTTACTTGTTTTCCTATTACAGACACTGGAGAGTTTTTAAACTATTTCTTTTAACTCTTGGAATAACATTTTAACTGTTAGCTCTGTGCAGCCTGGAAGTTATTTGTCAAAAGCAATAAGTCTTTGCTTCCAGCTTTTTTATTTGGAGTTCTCCTTTGTACTTGTGTGTTTTCCACTGGCAGCGTGGGGGTTTGTTTAAACAGTTTGCGTGCGGAAAACAGCCTTAAAATTCTAATGAATTTTGATGAAACAGTTTTTAAGAGTGATATATGAAAATATGTCAGCCTACGGGATTTTCACTTTGACATAAAGTAGGAGGGTAAATTAATTCCCTCAGCTGAAATAGTTTGAATTGTGCATCTGCAGGCTGTTTCGGTCCCTCATGAGACCGATTAGCAGCTGATGGTATCTGGGAGTCCATGCGAGTATATGCATGCATGTTTACAGAGAGCAAGAACACCAAAAACCAAATGAACATGGAATTTAGAGGGATAAAAATTTCTTTGTATACCATAATCCAAGTTAGAGTGAAGATAAGTGTGGTATGAGTATTTAACTTAAACAGAAGACATTCCACAAGTATAGCTGACCTTTTTTGGATGTGCTGTGTTCCTGCTTGCCAGACATTGCCAGACCTTTCTCAAGATAAAACATTTTTCTTTCTTGTAAATATAAAAGATCTGCAATGTATTTATTCCTGCATCAAGGCAACAAATAACTTTACAAATAACTTGATAAGCAGTAGCCAAATAAACTGTAGTGCAGTAAAGGAAAGCCAAATGCCTTTAAAACCACACCCTACCCTAGTCTGTATGATACAAATCATGAAAACGATTACTTTAGCCATTTCATGGCAAACCTATCTGCCCCAGCATACCTGGAAAGGCACCTCTGCCGAGGGGGTGACTGAGTCCACCAGCAGGCTGTTGGCAGTGGAGCAGTTGGAGCTCAGAGGGCTCTGTGCATGAGCAAATCAGGTAACATCATCTGCGACAGCAGCGTGCCCAAATACCAGCCTCCCTTACCTAGCACAGACACAGGCTAAGCCGTGTAAAGTATCTGAAAAAAACCCAATGCATATAAAGATGTTCTGTAGAGGATAAACATAATATACTGTGAACTGATGCTTTTCTGTTTCTGCTTTTCCAGTATATAAACTGTGTCTTCAGTAATCCTTAGTGAAGAAAATATAAAATTTGAGCAAACGTGTGCTATGAGTTTTCTCTGCTTACAGCAGCAAATAATATACATATTGCATATATTTAATATGCATTATGTATATTTTTATATACATATATATATCTTCAGATGGATAAGAACAAAGGAACTATCCAATATAAAAAGAAGGAACATCAGTTTTATTTCTTCCAATGAACAAATCCCCCCTGAGTGCCAGGTCTCTTTCCCTCACTGTGGTCATATCCCTGGACATTTCTAAGGTGCAACACATATTTGACTCAAGAAATGGTAAATTTTGGGTAGAAGAACATATACAAATGAAGTGTGAGGGAGTATTTTCATTTCTCTGCCACATTCCTGTTTCATGGTGTAGTAACATTTCCTTACTGGGCTAACTTCCATACTACTTACAGGGATGAGGTTACACAGAGAGACTGATAAAACACTGGTTATCCCTCAAATATTGAATTCTGTCCTCCCTTTGGAATGTTCCTTTCCACACGTTGGAATATGCTTTTCTCACAGAAAATAATAATTGAAGGAGTTGATTATTAGCATCACCAATCCATGTGCAGGGCAGCAATGGTCCGGGAAGCCAAATTTTCCACGATTCAAAAGAGAATTTCCAGACATGCTAAAATGCTCTGTCTTGTCAAGAAAAATGTTTATATAGTTAGTATCAAATGTAAGTCAATATAAAATTTTCCTTGGGAAAGCCTGCCAGGAGACAAGACTTGGCAAGATATTAAGGAAACTGCTCAGTGTACACTAAGTTTAGGATAGTCAGATGTACCTCTGGGCTGTGTGTTTCTTTGTCTTGCTGTAATAACTAGGAATGGAGATTCGAGTACAGCCTCCGGTTGAACCTCTTCAAAAACTCAGGATCTGGATATTGTGGAACAAGTAATTTTCTGTGACTTCCATGAACAAAAGCTGTATGTCCTGGTAACCCACTAGGATGCTGTTAGCCTGCAAATGAAATCATCTTGACACAATTCAGATTTTCTGGTGTATGTCAAGTTAGTGTAAGGCGTTTGCAAGCCCTGACCACGTTCGAGATAAAATGCCTCCTAGTGGCTGACATGACATGAAGCTGGTGCTTCAGACATGACAGATGATTCAGATTCCAGCAATGTATATTCAGTTCCAACATTTGAAGGCACCTTTACATCCTGCATATTAAACTACCAAAAAGTGTAAGAACTTTGAATGCTGCTTTAGGAAAGAAATGCATCCTCTGCCCAGCCAGCATGATTTGTGCAAGCATTTGCTAGCCTTACAGCTTACATTCATCCCATTTATCTTGAGTTTGTAGAGTCAATCAAGACAGCTACTTCCAGAAGACAGCATAAATTTTAGCTAGACAGACTGGAGGTATTTGGCAGTTTCCGCCGACTACAAAGGAAGCACGTGCACAGCCCTGCTCACATTGGTGCCAAACGGGAGGGAAGATGACTTTGGGCCTCTCTCAGCTGCATCTGAGATGGGTAAAGGACATCTCAGTCACCTGGAGTGTGACACTTCTCATATGTACAACCCATAGTCCTTGAGGAACTTCACTGAGATCATCAGGAAAACTCTACTGCTCTAAAAGCAGTGTGAGAGCAGAGCCAGAAACCCTGGATTATTATTCCAAATAATTTTTTTCTCTAATGTAATTTAGTATTTTCCTTATAATGCAAGTATTATCTTGGATGTTTGGTCAGGAAGCTCGTTTCTGAGGTAATGACTGAATCCTAAAATATCTCTGAGAAGACTTACTGACCTTTCATATTACTTTCAGTTGCAAATTACAGTTTTAAAATGAAGTATAACCATTACAAGTAGGTTTCAGGAGGCATAATGCAAAGAACTCTTTATGCTGAGCACCCACTTCTGATCCCCCAGAAAATAAGGATGATATTTTAGGAAAACTTGTAAACAGCTTGGTTTAGCCATTTTGCTTTCTTCTTTTATTAATTGGAAAGGATTAGATAGGTAATGAAGTAGATGGGTACTGCACAGATGCAGTATATTTGTGAGACTGACAGACTGACATTTTTAGCATTTACCTAAAGCAACATTGCACATATGCATTCTTTGTTGATAAATTAGCTACTGTAAGGGTAATGCTAATGACAGTCAGAACTATCTTTCCTCAAAGGTTTTGGTAACACAGAAAAGTTCCCCTCCAGAGTTTTGAAGGTAAAACCAGATGATGCATGTCTGTGTGCCAACAGATAATTGCACCATCATAAGTAATCTGGACTATGTGAAGGTATGAAAGATCAGGGGTCTACTGCTCTTTTTCCTTTTTTCCTGTTTTTTACCAAGCACATGGCAGGCAAGGTTATGCTTAGGAAAATTGAAACATTCCTTTCTGGTCTGGAAAAATCATGTTAAATGAAAGCCTGGGGAATCCACCCCCGCTAAACATTATATATATGTTCTTGGAAATATGACAAATTTCATAAACACATTTTAGATCACACATCCCTGGAAGACATTAGCCTTAGGAAAATGAGACCATTATATATCTCTCATTATTTTCCAGATTTGTTTTTGATTTGAGACCAAACCTACATAGACTGATTTTTTAAAAGAGGAGGTGGAGTTAGAAACATCCACTGCTTTATTACAGGGGGAAGAGGCAGAGGTAGAAGGGCGTTGTCTCTGGCACGAATATTACTGTTCATGCCTCAGTCAGAGTCATTACATTTGCTCCCTTCTTAGTGCTGCAGATTACAAGCAGATCCTATTTCCTCTTCCAGCTCCTGCCAAAGTTTTGAGGTTGGTCACAGGCAGCCAGGTGTCACTTGCACAATCTTAGCTGATGCCAGCCTTACACAACAGCCAGGTGTTAGTTTTAATTAATGCTATTCAAGAGAAAGGAAGGAGTGAATTACTATCACTTTTTTGTTTCACAGGCTGGCTGATAAACCAGACTGACATGGATCTATTAGTCATTGTCCCAGTTATGTGCTAATGTTGTTCAAACCTTGTTTTAATCAGAAACGTGCAGAAAATGGGACATACCTGGCTTCATAATTGGGAAAGTATGCTGTAGGTCAGTAATGGAAATGATGCAGACTGTCATTTAGCATTTTGGATTAAAAGCAATGTCGTCAGAGTTGAAAGGTTCAGCCTACCAGTAGGGGGAAACAATAACAAAGCATGCTTTCCCAGGCTAGCAGGCACCATGAAAACTACATTGCTCTTCATGTTTTTATGGTAGGTTAATAATCTGGAGAAGAGCGCAAGCCACAGCTGCTGTAACAGTTGCAAGTTTTAATTTGTTGGTTTGAAGTAATAATTCGACAAAACCCACAGAAGTGGAAATTAGTGTACTGGTCATGTCCATTAATACTCCAGATTATGCTGTCCTTTAGTCATGCTTGTTTAAGAAACTAGGCAAATGATCTCAGCTGAGAAAAGGAAAACTGTTGGCAATGGCAAAGATATGTTGTTAACAAAATGGGTTTTTTTGGTCTTGAAGTAACTGGATTAAATTCCCACATCATTGCAGAAATTTGATGTGATGGAGCAAAATTCAATTTATTATTGGCAACACCCCCCAAAAAAAAAAACCCACCTCAATCTTGAAAAGGGTATAATAAAATCTTTTCTGATTCAACATGACAACTGTTAAGCCATTCTCCTTGTGGTAGCTTGGTAAATTGTAGATTGCACAATTTTAACATGGTTTAGAGTTCAGTACCTAACACCTGTATGTCTACAAATGTTCTGATTTTGGTTTTAGGCAGATGATAAATAACTGTTAATCCAAAATGGAACAAACATTTTAGTGTCATCATTTTACCTACTGCAGTACTTTACCAGCCTACCCATCCTTCAACATGTCCGTGATAATATATCCTGTACAGAAGGAGAACTGAGTTATGCAAGAAGTGTTGTTTTGCTTCTGTAGCTTCAGATCAGGCTGTTGAGGGGAGTGTGGATGGGTGCAGAAGAATGCTGCAGCCCCTGGCCCTAAGCATGCGGTCCATCTCCAGCCCAGGGGATCCAGTGGATTCCACTGGAGAGAAGGCTGTTTGGGGCTGTGCTGCTCACAGTGGTGTTACCTCTGTTACAGAGATGCTGCAATGTGACTCACTGCAGTTGGCTTCCGATGGCCTTGCTATTACTAGATATGGGAGCCAGTGCTCTGGCTTAGTTACTGCTGCAGGACAGGTACTCCTCTATGGATTTTCTTTCTTCCATTGAATCTTTCGATGCACAGGGTTTGTGAAGCTTTACTTTCTGTCCTCTCCATGGCTTCCCTGACAAGATGTTTTGTCCCTGGAAAAATCTATAAGGAATTCCCACAGAATTTCCTGATATTTCTCCATTCAGCACAGTCAGACACTTTGTGTTTCAGGGAAATAAGATTCCCATATTTATGTGTAGGGACCATGCGGTTAATATTTCTCACATTGCTTTGAGACTGTATAACAATTTCAAAGATTAACCCTTACGTTGCTCCTGGCTGTGGCTGATGAACTGATAATCTCCACAGACAGTAAAAAATTACATATCACAGGAGTCAGAAAGTCTCTTCTGTAAGTGTAACAGAGATGGAGAGGTGTGCTTGTTCTATCTTAAATGCTGAAAGGGTGCAAGGAGGAATGAGTTCCATCAGTGACTGTAGAGCAATACATCTTTCACACAGAGGCATAATAAATTACATTTTTCATTTATATTTTCAAGCAGTCATTATTTTTTCTCATCTTGTATTTCATAGGGAAGGTTCTCTCCATTTTGCTTTGAGAAAACCTAACCTACTTCCAACCGTTTTTATTTATTTTCACTTCAGAGCCAATCTTCTTGTCTCCGAGTTTGCAAAGTTGAAACCTCTGCCTGTTTCATGTCAAAATGACAATTGAAAACATGATATAACCCCCTCCAACAACAACCGTTTGTTGGCTTTAGTGTGGATAAACTTCAGCTCCAGGACTTCTGGCTTTGTTTAGTGAAAGTACAGCAGTAGAGATTCCTTTCAGATTAGCTAAGAGACTACTTCCATTTTCCCTCATTTACGTCAAACCCTTCATTTAAACATGAACTATCAGAATGAGAATGAAAACGGTACTTCTTTTAACAATGTCTGCACATTTTTGTCTTGCTTTGATTCACACAAGTACTCCGTGAAGAAATGTGTGCCAGGGAGAGGAAAGCATGCATAGGACATTGAACAGGAAGAATGTGATGATAATGGAAAGATATATATTTTAAGACCGAACATGTTTTGTTATTTTGAAAGCCTAGGCCTTCTCTTGCAGCTAAAGGGGCACCCAAATGACTCTCAAGAAATGGGGGATGCGACTTGTAGATTTAAGACTTTTGCCAAGTTTGTACCATAATGGCCTTCAGCATAACATAAAGCAATCCATAGCCACAGGAGACCAATCCCTTTCTGCTGCTGGTTTTTTCTTTCAGTCATTGTGCATCCCACCCTGGAGGGTGCCACAGGCACCTCTGCTCTCCTGCCAGGCAGGAGAAGATTTCCTTCCATGTGCAAAACTTCTGTGGGCTGCTATGGTGGCTTCAGGCACTGCTTTACTGCCAGCCCCGGCACTGCTTTACTGCCAGCCCCAGCACTGCGAAGGGCAGCAGAATCACAGGAACACCCCATGCATGTTTGCAGAAGTGGATATGAAAGGATGATCTGTGTCTGGAAACTACTTCCCACAGCAATTCAACACTGGCAGTTCTTGGAAAACTTCTGGACATAATTAGTTCCCACTTAATTCCCTGCAGTTCACACCCAGTGACCAGTCAGTGCATTAGCAGGCTGTCTGCTGCAAACATCCCTTTGCCTCTATTCTTTCCTTTTGTGCTTCTTATTCTCTCTCTTTCCCTTCTTTCCATTTTCTTTTAGGAAAAGAGGCAAGAGCAAAACTGCAGCTCCTTTTTCAAACAGACACGAAAGAAACAATTGCTCACCCGAACACAGCTAATGGAAAATATGGGAAGCACCACTCATTGTTCCTTTGATGTTCAGCGTAATGGCCATGCTGAGCATCAAAGGGGAATGAACTACATCCCCCATGCTTTCCTTCAGCTATAAGTAGCAAAAATAGAATTCATATTATCTTGGAAAACACTTCTATGTTCATGAGAGGCTCTTTTTAAAAAATGTATATTTTTTTCTGTGTTTGGCTTTAAATCTACTGTATGGTGTTTGCTTGTTTCCCTACAGAGCAGTAGTCATTCTGTGCCAGCTGTTTAAGAGAAGAATGTCCTAGTGAAAGCAAACAATAGGCTGTGTAGTGGGAATTGCAAATCTTTGAAAAGAGTAATTGAAATCTCCTCAGACTTTTCGAAGATTCTTTGCACAATATTCTAAGCCTGTTGGTGGCTTAGTCGTTGGCAGGGTGGCCCTCTTTGTAGATCCCTCTTTTTTGTATGAACAGAATAGCATAAACATGGCGGGGGGGGGG